>JAVGWX010000010.1:59764071-60233428 GCA_036924085.1 Ariolimax columbianus
CGTGGCAGAGGGTTGTTTAGACCGTTGTCTTGGCGACAAGTCCTGTAACCTTGGCAGATGTGTCAATGACTACACATCCACTCAGTGCGACTGTTATGGCACGGACTTTGAAGGCCCTTACTGCGATGTTGAAGGTAAGTCGGTTGCGCCTATGTGATCTTATAAGTCTATCTCCATTTCTTGAAAGACATCTTTATTAACTTAATCCTTATCATCTTAACCATTCTCTTATTTCTCGAACTGAGAATTGGTTCCCAACCTGGGGTCAGCAAAGACCTATAATGGAGAATCGCTAAACAGGAATACTTTGGATCCTGGTAGTCAACAGACAGGTTATCCTTAAAACGGTTTATCTTTTGTAATGTCTCCTTCCTGCTCAGTTTTCGAATTCTCATGTGGCTGGACAAGCTCGGAGGGTGGAGGATGGCGGAATGCCATGGCGTCTTCTCTGTTGGGGATTTTAGTTGGTGGCTGGCCACTACCTCGGTACAAGAATGTATGAATGGCTTGGCTTGGCTTCGTTCGTTCTCAATCTCCCAATACCAAACCCTGAAAGGGCTTAAGTAGCAAAATGTAGTTCAGATAACGGAATGCGTTGTGTCGTAGTTTACAGCTTGACTGCGAAATTTGCACCTTTCGGTCCAACACATCCGACTTCAGCAAGCATTTTTTGAGTACCGGATTAGCATTTCCTCTTCGATTCTTTCTCCTTAGCCAGCCTGCCCTGCGGCAGCCTGTTATCCAGGATCACCGCGTGGAGGTGTAGAAGGGTCTTGGCAGCTTTGGTTCGCTTGCTCTGATGCTAGCAGTCAGCTATGGGTCGCTGACAACTGCAGCTCATGCGCTGCTCACCATCTTGATCCCCAGAATGTATGAATAATGCGGGCATCGATTTGGAATCATGGGAACAGGACGCCATGGATTGTGTTGCATGGAGGAGCATAGGATACAGACATACTGATTACAGATAGGTAAAGGACTCAGCGTTTGAGAAGACAATCTACACCTTGCGATGCCGGAAACAGGACTGGCTTTCCTTGTATACACTGTGGAAGACGCTTCTATGTTCGGATTGGTCTTACGTGTCACATTTGTTATCGTGGACTGTTGTTTTTTTCAAAGCACAACATACTATCTTTTGACAAGATGGAAAGAGCCCAAAATGACTTCCTGAGGCTTACTGGTTCGTGCCGGGGTAGCAAAGTACATTGCTTATTGATAAGGAATTTCCTTGCTTTTTAGATTTGTTGTCTATTTTTGCCTGTTCTTATAGATGTTGAACTGCCGAAAGTTAATTTCCTTGCAGATGGAGAGAGGAGGCTAACGTCTGACCGGTCTTCTTCTTCGTACGCAGTCAGACAGTAACCATTATTTTTTCGAAAAAAGCGGCGGTTATCCTGAGGCTGTCGACACTGCCATAAAGCTTGTCTTGTGGTTCCACTGGTGATGGCCACATCTGCTCTCTCTGATCCTCGTATGTCGGGCAGTTCTGCAGCAGATGTTCAGCGGTCATTTTCCCGGTACCACACGGGCATTCGTCGGTTCCACCTATCTTCAATTTGTTGAATAGGTGGTACCTCAGTCTATTGTGGCCAGTGCGAAGTCTGAAGACAACGACCTGCTCTCTTCTGTTCAACTGGTAATATGCATCGTTTTTGGTGTAACCAGTATGTTCGGTTTCCCATTTGGTCATGTATCTGGCTTTAATAAGCCGTTTTGACTCTTCGTACGTCATACTAGTATCTGTTTGTGGTAGTCTTGCGCCTTCTTTTGCCAGTCTGTCTGCCTCCTCGTTGCCTTGGATGTTGCAGTGTGATGGGACCCACTGTACCACTACCCTTTTTGGTGCGGACTGCTGGCATAGTTGACAGAGTGCTGTTCTTAAGTCATTAAGCTCAGTGTTTTTCTGGCTTTTTAGCGCTGTGACTACGCCGAGAGCATCTGTAAGCAGGACTGTATGGCTTTCATTTTCTTTATGTGTCGCCATTTCTTCCACTGTCGCCCTCAGTGCCTCTGCCTCCGCTCTGAAATTGCTTGTGCACTTACCAGGTCTGCCCGGTCAAAACATACTGATCGGACATGTTGGGGTCACGTAAAATGTACTGGTCATGACCTGCACATCGCTTAAACGCAGGTCTTACAGGAAACAGGCTGGGGTACTTGCGTCTTAATTCACCCCAAACAGAGTACCTTGGGTTCGCATTGTACGTATGTGATAGCGTATATCTATTACGGGAAATTCCCTTTTCGGTTAAGAGTAGGACAGGTCGATACAGTTTTATTTTTATTTATTTATAAGCAGCGTCTATACATATAGAAGTGTAAGAAACGATTGTTACATTCAGTTTTGGAAAGGTTATGGTTAGTTTAAGATTTTGGGTTATGGTTAGAGTTATGGTTAGAGTTATGGTTAGAGTTACGGTTAGAGTTATGGTTAGAGTTATGGTTAGAGTTACGGTTAGAGTTATGGTTAGAGTTATCGTTAAGGTTAGGTTTATAATTAGGTCTAGGGTTAGAAAACAATATGATTATTATTCCAGCATCGATAATGCCGTGCTACTGTAGACTGCAAACTGGGTGCTACTCTCTTATCATGAACAAACGTTGAAAGATAACCAAAATTATTTGCTAAGACGGCGGGAATAAGCAGAAACGAAAGCAGACATTCACGTTTATTCTGGCATAATATTTGACATTCGCAACAGTCTAAACGTGGACTATTCTGTGACATCGCTACCTAAAAAAAAATTCTAAAAATATATATTTCTTTTGTTTGGGGGGAATTAAGACGCAAGTACCCGGGATGGTTTCATGGCAGTCTGGCTGACGAGGTGAGGATTGGCGTGATCCCCGTAGTAGTGAGCCACGTGTAGATGAAGCCAAGAATAGCACAACAGCCTGGGTGGCCCGGGTCCACCTTCATCAGCAGATTCAGAATGGGAGGAAAGCTACTCCAACCAGCCACCTAACGCCTTTTTCATGACACACAAAAGAGTAAAATTGGCATTCAACAACAACAATAATAGTGAAGAGAAAATGCATACACTACTGTTTGGGGCACACAAGGGTAAAGTTACTCATCGTTGATATTCAACAACAACAACAATAGCAATAACAATAGTGACAACAACAACAATAACAACAACAACAATAGCAACAACAATAGTGACAACAACAACAATAACAACAACAACAATAGCAACAACAATAACAACAACAATAGGAGGTACCAAACAAGTGAAGAGAAAATCCACGTAGATGAATCCAAGCATAGAACAACCGCCTGGATGACCGCGGTTCACCTTCATCAGCATGCTCGGTATGTGAGAAAAGTACAACCCGCCGTTTAACGTCCTTTTCAGGGCGCACAAAAGAGTACATTTACTAATTGTGACCATTAAACAAAACAACAACAACAACAACACTTGGCGTAGGAAAGAGACACCAGGGCAAATATAACCCTAAAGATTGCACAATCCAGAGTGCAGCAGCAATAAACTCTACGCCTAACAATGACACAAGAGACAATCTGATCGCTAGAAGGTTTCCTCTGTCGCGTGAGTGGTTCACCCTTTAGACCCACTGACACTCTACATGAGGACCTGCCCATTTGGGTCATGACGACCAAGCGCCATCCGGGCTGCTGTTGACAGGTTAACATTTACTGTCACAAGAACGCGATACTGTAGGGTTTCTGCTAATATATCATTTATCCCCCCCCCCCCCCTCACTCTACTGCCTGGTCTTACTCGTGCCATATAACATTATCGTCTGTTATTATAACGTTTGACATTTATAAACATACGTTTATCTCAATATTTTGAAGACAAAAAATACTCCGTAATCGGAGTAGCACACACAACTCGAGCCTCAAAGAAGTGTCGCTCAGAAATTGAAAGAAACGGGCAAACGGGCACAAAGTACCCTTTGTTTGGACGTCGTGTGCCCAATACTGACATATGTAGACGATGTTTCTTACAGTCAACACAGCAGATCCCGCGGACTAGTCCCGGAAAATGCTGAATCGAAAAATGGAATAAACAGACACATGTCCCCTTGATCGAACTGCGGGAGGAATCTGCACGTGGATACCACTTGAATTACGTAACATTGAAGTCACTAAATAAACTCCGAACTCTCGTATCACGATTCAGGAAGATCTAAAGAGATTTATCTTACTGTCCGTGTCCGGTATACTCACTAAAAAACCAGCCACCGTAAGTGCGCTTTCATTTGCCTCCACTATACATGATTTCTGCATTCTGGGACATGCAATCAGGTATTCCGATTTCATGGGCGGCTCCACATTTGCAGTATTCATCGTCTACATATCCCCACTTTTTCAGGTTAGACCCACATCTGGACACGCCTGTTCTTAAACTGTTTAGAGATCTCCACGAAGTATTTGGCAAATCATATCCTGGTCCAAGTTCATAAATCTTCATCCAACCTACACCGTGATTTTGGCGCCACTTTTATATACTGTTTCTCTCCGGGCTGTACAGTCTGCAGAAACTGTTCGTGCTTTTCATTCGTATCCTTTCTGGTGTATGTCCAAATAGAGTGTGCCTCTGTTCACCACCGGCAACTAAACAAATGGAAAGATATTGTGATACAGGGATGATTAGAAACACGACTTTGGACTAACGAAAGACACAGACCATCTGATGATCAGACACAAACCATCTAGAAACATCCAATTCCGACGAGATGTTGAGGTCGAATGACAAGACGATCTACGTGACTGAGCAGTTGAAACTTGATGACTGACGTGGTGCCCATGACACTTTGAAACAGGCTGTATTGCAGTAGCTTGGCCGACGAGGCGGGATCAACACTGCAATCACCATGTTGTTGTTGTTACTGTTGTTATCCAATAGCTGTTGTGCAAGCCTGCATTGGGCAGTTGAGTGCCATTCTTAAATAGATGCAGGTCTTCTTCAGTTGTTTCACTGCTCCGTAGTGTCTTGCCAATTCTCAGCAGTGCTTGTAAGAATCTTTTCCTCGTGTCCGCAAGCGCATTGCACTCAATGAGTAGGTGTCTAACTGTTTCATCAGAATGAGAGCAATGTCTGCACAACGGCATGTGCTGGAGATTGGTTCGATTCAAGTGGCTATCGATTCCGGTGTGTCCTGTTTGGAACTGAAAGATGAGCCTTTGATCTCTTCTATGTTGTTGGTTTATGTGATCATTACTTTTTAGCAGTGACATTTCGCTAAATACACTGCGAGCAGTTGTTCTCGCCGCCCCCCATTTCATCCAGTTGAACTCCATGGCGGTGAGTTTATTGGGGTGTCTCGCCTTCACTGTAGCCGGGAGGACCTAGACCTATTTCAAAAGTACGCCTCTGGATGTGGGAAGAGCCAAAGTAACCGGCTGCCAAAGAATCCCCATGAAGAGTTAATTCAACACTGGTTGCTTCGGGCATGGCGTCTGAATAGTGTAGTGGTAAAGTACTCGCTGTACACGGTAAAGGAACGGGGTTTAACTCCCGCCGCTGACACGCTTCAGTCGACCCAGCTGTGCAGGGGATTAATTTGTAAATGCGTACCTGACCTATGGCTAGAGAAAGAAAGGCAACGGGGAAGCGAACTAGCTACCCCACCTCACACAAACTGTAGCTTAGTACAATAAAGTCTACAACACTTCATCCCCGACGGCAGTTTGTGCAATCAAGCAATCAATAAATCAAAGCCCGTCGCTCCTCTCCTCTCGGTGCATTGACCTTTGACAACCTCCCGCCAGGACACATGATCCTCGACTGCTCTTTCTGCCACTCTCCATGTTCAGTTCAGTTCAGTTCATCCCGGAACAACCAGGTCGTTGGGGCACACATGAAGACACTCTCAAAAATCCCACGCCATCCCTATCTGTCTGTCGCCGCCTGACGTATCTCACCGGGACGAAGGCCTGACCACTCAGCGATGTTGTCCACCCATCTCTTCCTTGGACGTCCTCGCCCTCTCTGTCACGGTACGGAACCAAAGAGTATCGAGCTGGTAATTCCGTTGGACCTCAAGACGTCCCCGCACCAGGCCATTTTTCGTCTTTTGATAGCTGTGAACAGATCTTCAAAAGGACCAATAGCGTCTTCAACTCTCTGACGGATTTCTACGTTCGTGACACGATCTTTATATGTAACATTTAGGAGTTTTCTATAGCACCTCATTTCCATTGCATGTATCCTGCCCTGGATATCTGCTGTATTGGTCCAGGTCTCACAGGCATACAGAAATATTGATAGCACAAAAGAGCGCATTAGTCTCCATGTATAATCATTTAATCTTAGTTCATTCTCACATTCTCTTCCCCGTGTATTTTTGGGTCTACCTCTCTTTTTCTCTTCCCTTGAGGATTCCATATAAGAGAATGTCTGGCTGTGTTGGACGGTGCCTTCCGTAGCGTATTTTCTATCCAGCCCCATTTTCTTCGCTTAATGCGTTGCTTCACTGGCCGTTGTTCGCTTATTTCCAATAGGTTTTCATTCATCACCGTGTTCTACTACTACATGTCCTCTATCCTTCTTAGGCATTTGTTAACGAAGGACTGGAGTCTTTGTTGTATGGCCTTCATTTCTCTTCATGTTTTGGCATAAAACAGGGCAGCACTGAATTGACACTGCCGTTCAATAGTCGTTTGTGAGCACTCGCTTTTCAAGACAAATGAACGGTGTTCAACTCCCTCTGGCCGGCATGCTTCAGTCGACCCAGCTGTATAGCGAGCTCATTTGTAGATGTGTACCTGACCGAAAATTTGGAAAGAAACGCAACGAGGAAGGGACCCGGGTACTTTGCGTCTAATTCACCATAAACAGAGTTCCCTAGATTTCCATCGAACGTAGCCGGTACATTCCATTTCGGGTTGAGGGGAGAACAGGTCGATATAATTCTATTTTAAATAAATAAGCAAAGACTTAGATAAAGAAAGAAGTGTAGACAAGATGGTTACATTCATTTTTGCAAATGAATAGTGTAATGTTCAGGGTTATGGTCAGGTTTAGAGTTAGGTTTAGGGTTATGGTTAGGTTTAGTGTTAGGTTTAGGGTTATAGTTAGGTTTATAGTTAGGTTTTGAGTTATGGTTAGGTTTAGAGTTAGGTTTTGAGTTATGGTTAGGTTTAGGTTTAGGGTTATGGTTGGGTTTAGGGTTATGGTTAGGTTTAGTGTTCGGTTTAGGGTTAGGGTTATGGTTAGGTTTAGTGTTAGGTTTAGGGTTAGGGTTATGGTTAGGTTTAGGTTTATGGTCATGGTTAGGTTTAGGTTTAGTGTTAGGTTTAGGTTTAGGGTTATGGTTAGGTTTAGTGTTAGGTTTAGGGTTAAGGTTAGGGTTAGGGTTAGGTTTAGTGTTAGGTTTAGGGTTAGGTTTAGGGTTAGGTTTAGGGTTAGGTTTAGGGTTAGGGTTAGGTTTAGGGTTATGGTTAGGGTTAGGTTTAGGGTTATGGTTAGGTTTAGGTTTAGGGTTATGGTTAGGTTTATGTTTAGGGTTAGGTTTAGGTTTAGGTTTAGGGTTATGGTTAGGTTTAGGTTTAGGGTTATGGTTAGGTTTAGGTTTAGGGTTATGGTTAGGTTTTGGGTTATGGTTAGGTTTAGGGTTATGGTTAGGTTTAGGGATATGATTAGGTTTAGGGTTATGGTTAGGTTTAGGTTTAGGGTTATGGTTAGGTTTAGGGTTATGGTTAGGTTTAGGGTTATGGTTAGGTTTAGGGTTATGGTTAGGTTTAGGGTTATGGTTTAGGTTTAGGTTTAGGGTTATGGTTAGGTTTAGACTTCGGTTTTGGGTTATTGTTAGAGTTAGGTTTATGATTAGCGTTAGATAACATGGTTGTTATTACATCGTCTGACAGCTTTGATAATTCCATGATGATGTAGAATCTGAACGCTAATCCCCGGAGCATGAACCAAGTTGACAGGTTCCAGAAACTCATTGCTAAGAAGACACAGAAATTCTCGTCTTTTATCCCAAAAATGTTTGACACCACCAACAGTTAAAAAGGGGACTATTATGTGAAGTCACTACCTCAAATTTGGTGCTAAAAATATATTTTTCTTTTGTTTGGGGTGAACCGCGAACTAACCACCCCACCTCACACGGACTATACCTTAGTACCATGAAGTATCAAACACTTCATCCCGACGGCAGTCTTAGTAATTGGACTTTATTATCTTCGAATAACCGACATCCCCGGCTTTCTTATTCTCACTTGTCCTGCTTGTGCCTTCCAGCGTCAGGTTACGCAGAAGGTTCTTAACCGGGCCCTAGTATGTGCTTCGTACACGGGAAGCTTTACTGCTTCTGTTTTTTTTTCCTCTATCCATCTTTTGCGTAGTCGGCGCTTGGCTTTTGTATCCATTGTAACTATATAGCATTGCTTTCTGATGGATGCTTTCTTTGTGTTTGTCGAATCAGGTGGCCGAACCATTTTACTTGTTGTCTCTTGATGAGATCTAGCACTGGTGTTGTTCCTACTTGTCTCTTGATGAGGTCTAGCACTGGTGTTGTTCCTACTTGTCTCTTGATGAGGTCTAGCACTGGTGTTGTTCCTACTTGTCTCTTGATGAGGTCTAGCACTGGTGTTGTTCCTACTTGTCTCTTGATGAGGTCTAGCACTGGTGTTGTTCCTACTTGTCTCTTGATGAGATCTAGCACTGGTGTTGTTCCTACTTGTCTCTTGATGAGGTCTAGCACTGGTGTTGTTCCTACTTGTCTCTTGATGAGGTCTAGCACTGGTGTTGTTCCTACTTGTCTCTTGATGAGGTCTAGCACTGGTGTTGTTCCTACTTGTCTCTTGATGAGGTCTAGCACTGGTGTTGTTCCTACTTGTCTCTTGATGAGGTCTAGCACTGGTGTTGTTCCTACTTGTCTCTTGATGAGGTCTAGCACTGGTGTTGTTCCTACTTGTCTCTTGATGAGATCTAGCACTGGTGTTGTTCCTACTTGTCTCTTGATGAGATCTAGCACTGGTGTTGTTCCTACTTGTCTCTTGATGAGATCTAGCACTGGTGTTGTTCCTACTTGTCTCTTGATGAGATCTAGCACTGGTGTTGTTCCTACTTGTCTCTTGATGAGATCTAGCACTGGTGTTGTTCCTACTTGTCTCTTGATGAGATCTAGCACTGGTGTTGTTCCTACTTGTCTCTTGATGAGGTCTAGCACTGGTGTTGTTCCTACTTGTCTCTTGATGAGGTCTAGCACTGGTGTTGTTCCTACTTGTCTCTTGATGAGATCTAGCACTGGTGTTGTTCCTACTTGTCTCTTGATGAGATCTAGCACTGGTGTTGTTCCTACTTGTCTCTTGATGAGATCTAGCACTGGTGTTGTTCCTACTTGTCTCTTGATGAGATCTAGCACTGGTGTTGTTCCTACTTGTCTCTTGATGAGATCTAGCACTGGTGTTGTTCCTACTTGTCTCTTGATGAGATCTAGCACTGGTGTTGTTCCTACTTGTCTCTTGATGAGATCTAGCACTGGTGTTGTTCCTACTTGTCTCTTGATGAGGTCTAGCACTGGTGTTGTTCCTACTTGTCTCCTAATATCTTCGTTTCTCATTCTATCCATTGTTTTTGCCCCCAGCGTTCTGCGTAGGCGCTCTCGAGCGTATTCAAATTAGTGAATAAAAACATAAGACGAGTAAATGGATAAATTCCACCGGAAATGTTTTCAGAGAATGGTGAGGGAGGTAACCAGAAATACAGCCTAATCTCCAGCGAATGAAACAATCGTTCTAAATGTCATCTGGTCTGATTATCCGTTTCCAACAAATTTGGAGATTTGGGCGGGCATGTCACAGCAGTCAGTACCGAGTTGTAAATATCAGGGCAAAGCTTGTTGTTACCATGGTGATAATCGGAGGGTGAAAAACATTGTATTTATCACTGGGACAGGATGGAGTGCTGACAGAGTGGTATGGGTGGTGCGTTGGTTGTGTGGCTAATGGAATTCCCCATAAGGGAATACATCACTTTTCCCGGGAAGTCAGGGGAGAGGAGACTAATGTCTGATCAGGCAAAACATACTGGTGGGACATGTTAGTCAGGGTCAGGTAATGGTGGAAATGGAGAATGCAATGTTAGGTATGATAAAAAGAAATATTAAACTTTGGAGCAATGAAGTGATAGTCAAACTGTATAAAGCATTTGTTAGACCTAGATTGGAATACTGTGTACAGGTGTGGTCCTTATCGTAGAGGGGATATACAATTGCTGGAAAGGAATCAAAGACGAGCGACAAAACTGAAAGTAGGATTCCATCATTACAGTTATGAGGAAAGACTCAGAAAAACCGGTCTACAGTGTCTAGAAATTAGAAGAATTCGAGGTGACTTAATAAAGGTTTATAAGATAATTAAAGGAACGGATAAATTAGACTACAGCACATTTAGTAAAATACAACCATCTACATAAACAAGAGGGCACAGCTACAAATTAATTAACGAATGGTCCGGATTGGATATTAGGAATTATTTTTGTAGTAAAAAAAAGTGGTGAATGCTTAAATTGCATTGACACGAGAAATAGCACAGGCAGGATCATTTAATGCATTAAATAATATATTGGACGCGCATAGTTATTAGATCCAGTGAAGAAAAAGAAACTCGTTGCAGCATTCTGCAGAGTCTTCTAAATCAGTATAAAGAAGTTAAGGTATACTGGCCAAGACCAACCACATAACTTCCACGCAGGCCTCCCTGGAAACGGACTATTTTCATGGCAGCTCGACTAACGAGGTGGGGGATTGACGTGATCCCCGTAATAGTAAGCGACACGCAGATGAAGCCAAGCATAGCACAACCGCCTAGAGGTCCCCGATCCATCTTCATCAGCACGCTCATGGTGTAAAGAAATCTACTTCAACCCGCCGCTTGACTCGCTTCCAGGGCACAACAAAGAGTTATCTTTGCTTATTGTGGGAATTCAATAAAGATAATAATACGAAGAACCGGTAAGTCAATACTAATATTTGTGCAGGTTGTAGAAACATTGAAAGTGGCTCATGGAAACTTATGTCGAAAAGTGCAGAAGAGCTGGCAGTCGTATGCGTGAATAGTGGACAGAGACCTCGAGCCTCCTGGAACGTTGGTGGATCTGCAGCCCTGACCACGCTGGGATTTGCATACATGAAACAGCTCTGGCACACTGGCATCAGTGGTATTTGCAGTGGGGACATTGGCAGTGGATAGAGGTGACATTTTTAAGTTGATCAACGACAGCATTTTGGATGAAGACATTGCAATCGGTGAACCAGCGAGGCACAGATTACAGGGTTTAAAAATCACATGCGGATTCAGCAGAGAGAAGCGCACGAGAAGACGGAACGGGAGTATGTATAACCAGTAGACTACAGGAACCATCAGTATCTACACTTTTCACCATTTGCTTATAGGGACTGAGCACCTATGAGTTTACCCGGAATGTAGTGACGTCGATTCTTTAAAGAACATAACAGAGCCGACTTTCCTGCACCTGGACAGCCTAATATAAGCTCAATCCCTGTCATTGGTGAGAGTTGCAAAGGCGGAGCAACAACTCCGTAGCTCCCGCGGTAGTAGCAGCCCCTTCCAATCATGACTGACTATATTGGCCCCCTTCCAGTAATGATTGACTTTAGAAGCCCATTTCAGTCATGGCTGACTATAGTAGCCACTTCCAGTCATGGTTGATTATAGTAGCCCCTGTCTTTGGTGACTGACTATAGTAGCCTTTCAGTCCTGACTGACTTTAGCAGGATAAGACCTTGGAGTGGTCAAACAAATTAAACTTTTCTTTTTTTTTGTTTTCTTTCTCCTTGGATTGTTGTCTTTTCATTTCTCCGTGTTGCAAGAGCTTCTCTTCACCAACCGCGAGGTGGCTCTTCCGGGTACATCTCCACCTGGATCGATCTGCAGCTTCGTCTTCTCCCAGGATGTCAGACTCATGCCCAGGGCCTTCCTATCACGCTTACACACATCTTTGAACCTCAACTGTGGGCGACCGACTGTTCTCTTGCCATCCGCTAACTGTCCATAGAGGGTGTCTTTGGGAATGCGACCATCTTCCATACGTCGAACATGACCAAGCCATAAGAAGATTGTGCACGCTTGGGAGTCCGGTGCGGTTATGCCCCTCTGCATTTGTCCCTCTCTCCCTCTATGTAATTCCAAGACTAGATCGCACGCGTCGTAGATAGAAGGTGTTAAACATTTGCTCCTGTGTGGCGTAGGTTGCCTAAGTATCGCTACCATAGGAGCGTGCTGACAACACTTGCATTATACACCATGTTCTTGGTTTTAATGGCGAGTCTCTGGCTTTCCCAAGCACGTGTTATTAGGCTCCAAAATATTGCCTTGACTTCGTCATGTACCTATATACAGCCGGGTCGACTGGAAGAAGTAGTCCTACCACGAAAATAAAACCTATGATATGCTCTGTCTGAGCATGACTAGATTTGAACAATATACGCTGCCGAAGACGGATGTGTCGGACCGAAAGGTGCAAATATCGCAATCAAACTGTAAACTAGCGACACGACGCATTCCGTTCTCCGGACTACATCCTGCTACTTGCAAATCCCTGTTCAGAACTTGGTAGCGGGAGATTGAGAACGAACGCAGAAGAAGAACAAGTTACGTTGGAAGTGAAAGAAACCTTGTAAATGAGTGCGGATACAAAGAAATCTTATAGCACGCACTGCCATTGGGGATAAAGTGTTGAAGACTTCATTTACTAAGCTGCATCAGCTTTTATAGTGTCCTGACCAGTTACTTGCTCGCTATCAGGTATCCATGGATGAACGGGTGGGCGACGGGAACAGCAGGCCGCAGTGTGTTTAGCGAAATGTCGTAGCCAAAAGGTAATTATGACATAAATAAACTACATAGAAGAGATCAAAGTCTCATCTTTCAGTTCCGTCCAGGACATGCCAGAGTCAATAGCCACTTAAACCACATCAACCCCCAGCACCTGCCCTTGTGCAGACATTGCTCTCATTCTGATGAAACAGTTCGACACCTATTCATTTAGTACAAGGCGTTGCGGACATGAGGACAAGATTCTTACAAGCACTGCCGACAATTGCCAACACAGTGTATAGAGCAGTGAAACAACTGAAGAAGACCTGTATTTATATAAGAACGGTGATCAAGATGCTGAGCAGTGCATGAGCTGCAGTGGTCAGCGACCCATACCTGACTGCTAGCGTCAGGGCCAGCGAACCAAATCTGCCAAGACCCTTTTACACCTCCACGCGGTGATCCTGGATAACAGGCTGCAGCAGGGCAGACTGGCTAAGGAGAAAGGATCGAAGAGGGAATGCTAACCCGGTATTAAGTCGCAGTCAAGCAATAAACTACGACAAAACGCATTCCGTTCTCTGGACTACATTCTGCTACATAAGCATTTTCAGGGTTTGGTAGTGGGAGATTGATAATAAACCAAGCCAAGCCATATAAGAATGGCATTGGGCTGCAAAGAGCAGGCTTGCTCAGTAGCTATGGGATAACGACAACAACAACAACAACAACAATTAGGTGTCCATTTCCAGCTCTGTTTACTAGAGCATGAAGCCTAGTCGACAGTGAGCTGGCTTACCAGATTTGGATTAAAGTGTGCCACCTTTCTAATTAACGGATGGACAGAAAAAACACCGGGCCGTGATTCGTGCCTGGTGCGACTGCTCCCCCTAGTCGACACAGCTACATTATTGGCACATGACGTAGTAGGGGAAGGTTAGAAACAGCAGGTAAGGAAGCTGGCCACCCCACCTCACACAGACTGCGGCTTAGTGCATGAAGAGTTATTTTCATCCCCATGACAAGACCATTGTTTGAACCCTATCTGCATAGTTTCTGTTTTCGATGTGTTCATTCTCATACTGTATCTCTCACACACAGAGTTGAGCGCAGTCAGATGTTGCTGCAGATTGTCTTCACTCTCGTATAGTAGGCATTGATCATCTAGAAAAAAAGGACTTAATTTAATTGATCAGCCTCTGCCCTTTCTTGTTCGACATTTCCTGTACCTTTACCGTGAGAAAGAAGTATTCGTTCTACTGTACCACTAACACGCTTCAAAATCTTTCGATTCTCCATTCTACTCCGAATGAAGCATAGGGTACTCACCGTAGACATCCCCTTACATAAAAAGCTGCGTCAAAGGACTTTGTGTACTTTTGCTGTTAGTGGTGGTTTATGTTGTAGTTCCGTTTACATGGTGAGGTTGTTTGTCCCATGCACAACCATCCATAGCGGTATTTTTCAACCCAGAATGAAAATTCACCGGTTCTATTATTTACTTTTTACGAACGGATCTCAGTATCCCCACGTCTAGTAAAATGTTTATAGTGCCTAGTTGAGTCACACATCCACCAGCCCGGGATACACACGGAAAGTTAGATGTCTACATGAAAAATTGCCCAATACATTCACAACCACGGGATACACACGGAAAGTTAGATGTCAACAGGAATACTTGCCCAATACATTCACAACCACAGGATACACACGGATAGGTAAATTTATACAGGACTACTTGTCCAATACATTCACCACCACGGGATACACACGGATAGGTAAATGTCTACAGGAATACTTGTCCAATACATTCACAACCACAGGATTCATACGGATAGTTAAATTTCTACAGGAATACTTGTCCAATAGATTCACAACCACGGGATGCATACGGATAGTTATATGTCTACATCACTAATTGTCCCATACAGTCACCCTTTCCCCCACCTAAACCCCGGGATACACATGGATAGTTAAATGGCTACAGTTCGAGTCTAAGTGCCTCCGACGCATGGCGATGCTTGATTTCGGTAATTTGTCGTGAACAGTCATTATCAACGTGGTCTGACAAGAAATGTGCATTAGTACAACACACTCAACTAGGGAGACAGAAAGAGAGGGAGGGAGGGAGAGAGAGAGAGAGAGAGAGGAGAGAGAGAGAGGGGGAGAGACAGAGATAAATATATAGCAGTCATACCAGCATACGTTGATTTGTTCCTGTTTTGCGTTAGCTGCCCTTCGATTATCCTGGCCTGGACATCGGCTTTAGGAATTAGTGCTACGGTTAACCTGTGTCGTATTTCCACTGTCTAATGCACACGGCTGAACTTGACGAGATTGGCGCCCTTCGCCCTAGCTGCAGATAGTGTCGGTTTTTGGTGTGACTGTGAAATGTAGACATGGGATTTTAATGTACTGGAACACGTCCCCCTATAGAGATGCCCGACACATCACTCATACACTGACCTCTGGCGGTTTTGGGAAAGGCAAGACACACAATGGTAGATGTCATCTCTCACCTTCGCTACCGAAGACGGATGTCTCGGACCGAAAGGTGCAAATATCGAAGTCAGACTCTAAACTAGCGACAGAACGCATTCCCTTTCTCTGGACTACATCCTGCTACTTGCTGAGTCCTGTTCAACACTTAGTAGCAGGAGATTGAGAACGAACTAATGAAGAAGAAGAAGAAGAAGAAGAAGATCCATCCCTCCCTCTCCGCTGCCTCGTATGATATCTATTTGCGAGAAAGCCGTTGAGAGTAAACCCTGAGGAAAGATCTACATCTTGTCCTATCGCTAGTCGTCTCGATAATGTCTTGCCACTGGCCACCGGTAGTTCAGGACGAGAGGGTGTAGTTGACAAATGACACAGTTTCTTCCTCACTTTAACCAAAATCACAGCGCATGTCGCCCATTTCAGCGAACACAGCTACAGAAAAGATTGTCCACACGGCTGATCATGGAGAGTGATTTTCATCAGGTGATGAATTTGTGTGTGTGGTTTAAAAGCAAATTTATAAGTAAGCTGGCTGGGACACATTCGGAGGATGGATGATGGCAGAATACCAAAATATCTTCTGTATGGGGAATTACAGTTGGGGAAAAGGTTTCGGGGTCGGCCACTACTTCGGTACAAGGATGAATGCAAGCGGGATATGAATGACGCAGGCATCGATTTTTGAAATCATGGGGACAGGACGCCATGGATCGTGTTACATGGAGGGGCAGGATTAAGCATGAAATACAGACAAAGAAGATACTGATTGCTGATTGGCTAAAGACTCAGTTTGAGTAGACATGCCACACCATGCGATGCCGCAGAAAGTCCTGATTTTTCTTGCACATACTGTGGAAGATGCTTCTCTGCCTGGATTGGTCTTACGAGTCACATTCGTTACCGTCATGGACTGTAGTTGCATACTTTATCATAGCACAATTACTATCGTCTAACAAGATGGAAAGAGCTAATGATATATTTGATAAGTATAAACAAAATGGCACTAGCCCCAGTTGGCTCCACATGGAAACTAAGAAACCAATAAGCAAGTCCCTTCCAATGCCAGTGATAGTCCTGTAACGTCTTGTAGAACCAGTATAGCTTTATGAATGTCAATTCTGGACAAGGAAGAAGAAACCACAGAAACCGCATCGAACAACAGAAGAGTGTGTTGCTTGTACATTGAAAAGTTAAAAAAAATGCAAAGAATATATAAATAAAGACAGCAATATTTCATGTGAGATGCATCGAATTGAAAGTTTTAACTATTTGACCGAGAACCAAATTGAGGATTTTAACTTTTTGGCAGATTACGAATTGAAAGCACATTTTGCATAAAATGTTATGGATATGTCCACCGATATTTTTTAATTATAAAGAAATCAACACAAAACAAATGGCTAAGAAAGTGTTTCCTGGTTATGACAGTGGGGTAAATATCTTAAAACTATCGTATTTCTTAAGCTTGAAAAATCACTATAAAGTATGAAAAAACAAAAATGCACGATTTAAATCAATAGAACTCTGCGATACCTGTCAAGAAAGAACAGATCAGTTAAATGAACTCCTTTTTGCAGATGATCAATGCCTACTATTCGAAAGTGAAGACGATCTATAGTAACACCTGACTGCGCTCTACTCTGTGCGTGAAAGACACAGTGTGAAAATTAACACATCAAACACAGAAACTATACAGATAAACAGATCGCCTGAAAACGTGAACATTATGGCAATCACGATTAAACAAGTGCAGGAGTTCAAGTACTTGGGCAGTGTTTTCACACAGGATGGAGGTTTAGACAGAGAAATTGAGTTGCGTTTGCAAAAAGCAAAAACGATGCTGATCAGCAGTATATTCATGCCAACTCTCTGTTACTAGTGCCAAACGGAGACTTCAATACAATCTTCACAGAGAATATGTGAGAACATGTGAGATGAGATGCTTCCGGAAAACAATCAACGTAACTAGGAGACACATAATGCGCAATGAAGATGTGCGCACACAAAAAGTTGAAGGAAGACATTGCATTGATAATCAAGTGGTTCGGCACCTCATGAGAATGCAATCTGATCAACTACACATGTGCGCCTATAAGGTACGGCGATCTCACGATACAAGTGGATAAGTTAAGACAGGACAATACAGGACAGGACAACTCTGACAATGCTAGCACTAAAACTGAAACTTATGTTTGCATGTTTAGTTTAAAAGGGCGGACTGACTATCATCTGCCTAGTCACTTTGGGAAAACAAGGGACATTGAGCCGTGTGTCAAGTTGATACGGAATTGAAACAAGGGACACTGAGCCGTGTCAGGTTGATACGGAATTGAAACAAGGGACATTGAGCCGTGTGTCAAGTTGATACGGAACTGAAACAAGGGACATTGAGCCGTGTGTCCATTTGATACGGAATTGAAACAAGAGACACTGAGCCGTGTGTCAAGTTGATACGGAATTGAAACATGGGACACTGAGCCGTGTCAAGTTGATACGGAATTGAAACAAGGGACATTGAGCCGTGTGTCAAGTTGATACGGAATTGAAACAAGGGACATTGAGCCGTGTGTCAAGTTGATACGGAATTGAAACAAGAGACATTGAGCCGTGTGTCAAGTTGATACGGAATTGAAACAAGAGACATTGAGCCGTGTGTCAAGTTGATATGGAATTGAAACAAGGGACATTAAGCCGTGTGTCAAGTTGATACGGAATTGAAACAAGAGACATTGAACCGTGTGTCAAGTTGATACGGAATTGAAACAAGGGACACTGAGCCGTATCAAGTTGATACGGAACTGAAACAAGGGACACTGAGCCGTGTCAAGTTGTTACGGAATTGAAACAAGGGACACTGAGCCGTGTCAAGTTGATACGGAATTGAAACAAGGGACACTGAGCCGTGTCAGGTTGATACGGAATTGAAACAAGGGAAATTGAGCCGTGTGTTAAGTTGATACGGAATTGAAACAAGGGACATTGAGCCGTGTGTTAAGTTGAAACGGAATTGAGACAAAGGACACTGAGCCGTGTCAAGTCGATACGGAATTGAAACAAGGGACATTGAGCCGTGTGTCAAATTGATACGGAATTGAGACAAGGGACATTGAGCCGTGTGTCAAGTTGATACGGAATTGAAACAAGGGACATTGAGCCGTGTGTCAAGTTGATACGGAATTGAAACATGGGACACTGAGCCGTGTCAAGTTGATACGGAATTGAAACAAGGGACATTGAGCCGTGTGTCAAGTTGATACGGAATTGAAACAAGGGACATTGAGCCGTGTGTCAAGTTGATACGGAATTGAAACAAGAGACATTGAGCCGTGTGTCAAGTTGATACGGAATTGAAACAAGAGACATTGAGCCGTGTGTCAAGTTGATATGGAATTGAAACAAGGGACATTAAGCCGTGTGTCAAGTTGATACGGAATTGAAACAAGAGACATTGAACCGTGTGTCAAGTTGATACGGAATTGAAACAAGGGACACTGAGCCGTATCAAGTTGATACGGAACTGAAACAAGGGACACTGAGCCGTGTCAAGTTGTTACGGAATTGAAACAAGGGACACTGAGCCGTGTCAAGTTAATACGGAATTGAAACAAGGGACACTGAGCCGTGTCAGGTTGATACGGAATTGAAACAAGGGAAATTGAGCCGTGTGTTAAGTTGATACGGAATTAAAACAAGGGACATTGAGCCGTGTGTTAAGTTGAAACGGAATTGAGACAAAGGACACTGAGCCGTGTCAAGTTGATACGGAATTGAAACAAGGGACATTGAGCCGTGTGTCAAGTTGATACGGAATTGAGACAAGGGACATTGAGCCGTGTGTCAAGTTGATACGGAATTGAAACAAGGGACATTGAGCCGTGTGTCAAGTTGATACGGAATTGAAACAAGAGACATTGAGCCGTGTGTCAAGTTGATACGGAATTGAAACAAGAGACATTGAGCCGTGTGTCAAGTTGATACGGAATTGAAACAAGAGACATTGAGCCGTGTGTCAAGTTCATACGGAATAGAAGCTGAATTTTTTTCAACATTTTGTGTTCATCCCGCGGAAGCCGTTAAAAATTCCAAAACACATTATTATTCGACGGAATACAAAGTTTCTTGAATGCACTATCCGACATCGAATCTGATGTTCGTTGCAAGTTTCATCTGACCCTGACTAACATAGTTTGATCAATATGTTTCACCTGACCCTGTCTAACACCAGTCTGATCAGTATGTTTCACCTGACCCTGACAGTCGGATTAGTACGTTTTGTCTTGCCGGATGTTAGTCAACTCTTCCCCTTTGTTGCTCAGTAAATTAGTCACTCCCTTTGATTTGACTTATCATATTAAACCAGAAGATCACAGACAAGAAACAGTTGACCATTTTGTGCTTAAAAAAAATGGCTGCTTACAGAAATCCATTCACTGTTCCAATGTTGTGAGGTTTTCTGCAGCGTGAGAACACATCTATTATATGCTAATGATCAACGATAACCATGCGTCACCCTGTTTTGAGTTCATGATTCAACCTTTAACTAGTGTCGTCTGCTTGTTTAACACTCTTTTTCTCCTTCTGCTTAACATGAATCAACAGTTATTCCTCTTGTCTGATATATTGAGTGTCATTTATAAGTTGAGTCATCATTTCTCCTGTGGTCCAGATAAATGGGACACTTGGTTTGGCTTTAAACAACAACTAAAAGACATGTGCAGAAAGCGTTACCTTGCAATGGGCCAAAGGGCGAGAGTCCGGATACTGCCGGATCAGGAATAACAACACGTTACAAATGTTGTTTCATTATTTGTTTCCTGCAAGCAGAAGATACTCTTGAAATAGTGTTCTTACTCTGTGGATCTCAAGATACAATAGTCTTTCCTCGAGCGAGGATTAAAAACATTATCTTTTATGTGTCTCATTTCTATTTTTCTGTTCTTCTTCGTCTTGCGTTCCCAAACTCGGAAAAGGGCTTTGCAATAGCAGGATGTTGTCCAAAGAACGGAATGCGTTTTGTCGTAGTTTACAGCTATGCTGCGATATTTGCACCTTTCAGTTCGACTTCAACAAGCATTTTTTTAGTACCGGGTTAGCATTTCCTTTTCGATTCCTTCTTCTTATCCAGTCTGCTCTGTTGTAGCCTGTTATCCAGAATCACCGCGTGTAGGTGTAGAAGGGTCCTGACAGCTCGCCCTGGTTCGACACATCCGGATTAAGCAGGCGTTTTTGAGTATCTGGTCCTGCTGAAGATAGATGTGTCGGACGAAAGGTGCAAATATCGCAGCCAAGCTGTAAACTAGCGACACAACACATACCCTTCTCCGGACTACATCATGTTACTTGCAAAGTCCTGTTCAGGGCTTGGTAGGCGGAGATTGAGAACGAATGCAGAAGATGAGGAAGAGGAAGAAGGGTATCGGGTTAGCCTTCCCTCTTCGGTCCCTTCTCCTTAGTAAGTCTGCTCTGTTGCAGCCTGTTATCCAGGATCACCGCGTGGAGGTGTAGAAGGATCTTGGCATCTCTAGTTCGCTGGCCCTGACGCTAGCAGTCAGCTCTGGGTCGCTGGCCCTGACGCTAGCAGTCAGCTCTGGGTCGCTGGCCCTGACGCTAGAAGTCAGCTCTGGCTCGCTGGCCCTGATGCTAGCAGTCAGCTCTGGGTCGCTGACCCTGACGCTAGTAGTCAGCTCTGGGTCGCTGGCCCTGACGTTAGCAGTCAGCTCTGGGTCGCTGGCCCTGGCGCTAGCAGTCAGCTCTGGATCGCTGGCCCTGACGCTAGCAGTCAGCTCTGGGTCGCTGACCCTGACGCTAGCAGTCAGCTCTGGGTCGCTGGCCCTGACGCTAGCAGTCAGCTCTGGGTCGCTGGCCCTGACGCTAGCAGTTAGCTCCGGGTCGCTGGCCCTGACGCTAGCAGTCAGCTCTGGGTCGCTGGCCCTGACGCTAGCAATCAGCTCTGGGTCACTGACGATAAGGTTAGGCTATTAGCCGCTGTTGGCACAAAATTTAAAAGTATTCATATTACTACCGAATGTGTAACTTGTCCTCCATCAGAGATATAATGCCGCAAGTAGTGAATACTGCTGAAAAATACAACTTACTATGGGTAACCTTCTGCTACATGGCAGCAGGAATAACCTGTTTGAGTACCAGGATGGAATCAAGATGCTCAGCAGAGCATGAGCTGCGGTGGTCAACGACCCGTTGCTGAATGCAAGCGTCAGGACCAGCGATCCAGCGCTGGCTCTTCTAGACCTCCACGCAGTGATCTTGAATAACAGACGGCAGCAAGGCAGACAGGCTAATGAGAAGGGATCGGAGAGGGAAGGCTAACCTAGTACTCAAAAATGTCTACTCAAGTCAGATGTGTCGGACCGGAAGGTGCAAATATTGCAGCCAAACTGTAAACTACGACACAACGCATTCCGTTCTTTCGACAACATCCTGCTACTTGTAAAGCCTTTTTGAGGGCCTGGTAGCGGCAGATTGAGAACGAAGAAGAAGAGGACGAATGAAACCGAAATTCTAAGTTTTCCAAATAAGTAGAAAACAGCTTTGATTACAGGGACTTTGCAGAAGGCTCAACTGTTTAGACCCATAACCATATTCAGAGGAAAAATAAAATTAATACATTTGTTGAGAGGTCGCTTAAATTGGAATTGAGGATACACTGAAAAAGGATTGAGAATAAAGGCAACTAACTACAATCAGATTACTTAGAGAGATGCATCTACGAGATGTGGAATCTTTAATGATAATAACAACAAAAATGATAATAATAGTGGCCTATTGCAAGTAAAGATAACTAGAGCATCATACTATTGCTCCGAAATGTGTTCTCTGAAGGCTGTTAAGAACTATCCTGGAACGTTACATCCTTTCACTTTCAGGGCACACATTTGGGCGTCGGCTGTGGAAGCGTTGTGATTATTATTTTTTTCGAGCAACACTCCTTCGCTGAGCCTCCGCGATGGCTGCTCTCTCTGCAATCTGAGCGCTAAAGGTGATACTAGGTAGCCAGGTGGTACGATCTTATGCAAGCATCTCCAATTATAAGAGAAACAAGCATTAAGAATAAATTGGATGCTCATAGCTTTTAAAGCAAGGTAATGTAAATGAAAATGGTAGTATACAGACTCTACAGAGTCCTATAAACCAGTATAAAGACGTTAAGTTAAGTATATTTTACCTGACCCTGTCTAACATTGTCTAATAAGTATGTTTCACCTGACCTTGACTAACATAGTCGGATTAGTACGATATACCTGGCCGGACGTTAGTCAACTCTCTTTTTAAGTCATCTGGAAACAAGCATTTCAAAGAAACTTTTAACGAGTCACTATGGTGTTCCGTCTGCTATCCTGGTGCCGTCTGCTCTCCTGGTGAGCGTCTACCTCCTGGTGCCATCTGCCTGTTTTGAGCTCGTGGTAAAACAGCTGCTTGGGGATGCGTTCATCTGACGAACGAACAGCATGTCCCGTCCATCGTAGCTGAGCCAATTTTAGAAGTGTATGGATGTTCAACATGTTAGTATTGCTAGGAATTTCAGAGGCTGGAACTTTCACTGGTAGAAATATAGGAAAAGTAAGAGTTACAGATAAATATATCAAAATAAAAAGTAGGGCTTTCGTCAGAATGTTTCACATCACCTTGACGTGAAATGGAGTTCTGGCCAGTATGTTACACTTGAACCTGAGGTTGTTGAGGTTCACAGGTCAGACACTTGCCTCTCAAAGAGAAGAATGGAAACGGCGGGAAAATCGAGTTCCCCAGGTTTCAAGAGAACCCTTGCCTCAAGGGAGATGGGACCAGAGTTCCTGCGTCCTGAATTTCCTCCAGTCGTCTCGAATTGCGTTTTGCCACTGGTCCAAGGTAGCTCGGGACCAGAGTGTGAGGTTGGTGACCAGCGCAGTTTCTTTCTCACTATATTCGTACTACAGTGCAAGTGACATCATCAAGACAAAACCGTCTGATTATGTCTCCACCATCGCTTGCGACGGGCAACTAACTTACACAAACCTAAACCCGACGTGAGGTAAGCTTCTAAGTCAATGTGTTGGTCAGGTCTACCTGACCTTAACTGAAAGTGGGGTCTTAGTCAGTATGTTTTATCTGACCTTAACTGAAAGTGGGGTCTTGGTGAGTATGTTTTATCTGACCTTAACTGAAAGTGGGGTCGTGGTGAGTATGTTTCATCTGACCTTAACTTAAAGTGGGGTCTTGGTCAGTATGTTTCATCTGACCATGACGTAAGATGGGGTCTTGGTGAGTATGTTTTACCTGACCATGGCGTAAGATGGGGATTTGGTCAGTATACTACATCTGACCCGGACGTTAGATGGGGGGTCATAGTCAGTATATTTCACCTGACCCTGCCGTAAGAAGGGGGTCTTGGTCAGTATGCAACATCTGAACCAGACGTGAAATGGGATCTTGGTCAGTATGTTTTACCTAAGCCTGACGTGAGATGGGGTCTTGGTCAGTATGCTACACCTTATCTGAGGTGTGGGTCTTAGAATGTTTCACCTAGCGCTGACTTGTGATGGCGGTCTTTATAGTTTGATGGGACCGTAGCTTGATGTGGAGTCTTTACCACCTGACCCCGATGTGAGATGGGATTTGGATTAATATTTTTCACCTAACGCTGAATTGGGATTGATATCGTGGTAAGTATGCTTCACCTGACCGTAACTTGATCTGAGGTCCTGGTCAGTATGTTTCACCTGGCCCTGGCGTGGGGCTGAGTTTTGGTCAGAACGGGTCATCTAACTCTGGCTTGAAGTTTTGATCTTTGGCCTGACCCTGACGTGTATTGGGGACTTGATCCGTATATTTCACCTAACCCTAACGTTAACCCGTAGCTACCAACTATCTTCTGTGGACAGTTTTACCTTTTTTCTCTCAAAGCGTTAAATTGTTCTTGTGTGTTCTGTCAGTAATGGAGACCAAGTGCATTTCTGGTAGCTCCTCCCAAAACCCCTCCAGAAAATGTAGCACTGATGCTGGTTAATATTCATTGTAATATTCGCCTCACACACACACACACACACCGTGCCGTATTTTGTTCAGCAAGCACACGGAAAATGTCAACAAATGCCATACTGCGCACTATGCCAAATGGCTAATTCGTGTCCCAACTTTTAATGGCATTCTCCTGTACAAAAATGGCCAGACATTTTTGTTTGCAGACCAAGTCCTGCAGTTTGGATTATAAATTGCGTGGTGATAAACGGAGTACCGCCATGTTTTTTTAAAGTCCATTCGTACGATGTTTTTTGTTTGTCAATGCAGCCTGTGTTTTGAAATGTCTTTATTAATGCATGGGGACTATAGAAACGTGTTTATGTTATCTTAACCTGTATGTGACATGCAACGCTTTTGGGAATTTGTTTAGCGCGGTGATAAATCTGCTCGAACAGATGGCAGTGTCGATGTTGATGGAGCATGGGATATATAACAACAATCTGTTGTCAGAGAATGAAGATAAGGCGGTGAGTTTATCTCTGGCTTTCTGAGACAACTCCAATGAAGGTACCTCTTCAAATCAGTGTCTATCATTAAAAGAGCTGGCGTTAATGTTTAGTCTTATTGCTTGGGGTTATAGATGTGGATGGCTACCGGAGTGCCAAGAGCTCAAGAGATGACATTTATATGTTTTCGAAACTTTAATTCATATTTCACCGTTGGTGTTTGACGGAATTAATTGAGTCTCGAGACTCGTTGGTTTATAAGTGTGTCCCTCTGTCTGTTTGTTTGCCGAGTGCATATCTCTTCATCCGACCTATTTCAACTATCAACCGATGTACTTACAATTCAGCTTTCAATTTAATTATTTTTGTATCATCTCCAAATCGGTTTCTCTTTATCTGTTAAGACTAACTGCTACCATACTTCCAGTTTGTTCTTTGCTTTATTCTTCTGCCTGAAGATTTACTTTTCACTCCCATAAAATATTTGCCTTTTTCTTTAATTCTTTTTCATTAGTTTATGTGCGTGACTGTTTCTCATTTTGCATTCAGAAGTTCGCTGTAATCCAGAGGTTAAGGCACTCGCCTCTCAAAGCGATGAACCGAAACGGTGGACGATCGAATCCCACAAGTACCAAGCCACCCCTGGTCTCACGTGAGGTAGGACCAGAGTGTCAACATTCTGAGTTACGTCCAGTCGTATAGACTCATAGTCTTTCCACTGGTTCAATGTAGCTAGGGACGAGAGAGTGATGTTAAGGACCAACGCATTTACTTCCTCACTGTAATCAGAATACAGCGAACGTTACATCATCAAGATAAAACCGTCTGATTACCTTCAGCAAGTTCAGCTCTTTCTACCTCTTCCCCAGTTCCTGTTATGGGTGGGCATTCTGCCACCACAAGGCAGCTGCTATTACCACCTATTTGCCGTTATTTACCAATGCTCTATGTTCTCCCCATCTGTCTCATCTTCGTGGGTTCAAATCCAACGCATGTTTAGTTATATTATTACGGTTACATTTTGATGGGGTGTCACATCTCTTATTACTCTAGCAAAAATTAATCGAAAGCACCTAAAAAACTGAGATGCCATTCTATCTATCCATCCATCCATCCATCCATCCGTCCATCCGTCTGTCTGTTTGTCTGCCTGCCTGCCTGCCTGCCTGTCTGCCTGTCTCTCTGTTTGTCTGTCCAGCCGTCCGTCCGTCATTCCATCTAGAATGTTGTATGATTTTAGTTGCTGCGTTCTCGTTCTATGTCATTTTGCTGTCTGTCTGTCTGTCTGTCTGTCTGTTAAAGTGAAATGTTGTACCTTCTATATTATATTTCCTGTCAGTTTGATGTCAGTGTCTTTGTTTCTGAGAATAGTCATGATTTTTGGCAGTCCGTCTTATCCTTGTCTGTGTGTCACTTGTACTCAGAAGAGCCTCAAAGGTCGATGTTGGGGTCAGTTTTGTTCTTTATATATATATATATATATAAACGATTTTGACAATGATATCGGATGCAGATGACACACAACTATGCAGTAGTGCCTCACCAAAAGCAGAAGTGGATGTTTTTAGATCGCATTTAGATAAAATTTGAGAATGGTCCATGAGCTGGTAAATGGAGTTTGGCTTGGCTTGCCTTGGCTTGGCTTGGTTTGGTTTGGTTTGGTTTAGTTTGGCTTGGTTTGATTTGATATCGTTTGGTTTGGTTTGGCTTGGCTTGGTTTGGATTGGCTTGGCTTCGTTCGTTCTCAATCTCCCGCTACCAACCCCTAACACTGGCCTAAGTAGCAGAATGTAGTCCAGAGAACGGAATGCGTTGTGTCGTAGTTTACAGCTTGACTGTGATATTTGCACCTTTCAGTCCAACTTCAGCAAGCACTTGTTTAGTACTGGGTTAGCATTCCCTATTCGATCCCTTCTCCTTAGCCAGTTTGCTCTGTTGCAGCCTGTTATCCAGGATCACCGCGTGGAGGTGTAGAAGGATCTTGGCATCTCTGGTTCGCTGGCCCTGACACTAGCTATGGGTCGCTGAACGCTGCAGCTCATGCGCTCAAAATGAAGTTAAATGTAGATAAATGTACAGTCATAAATATGGGTAGATCCATTATGGAACATACTTATAGAATTGTAGAGAATAATATTATAAAAATGGAAAAGGAAAGGGACTTAGGAGTTATAATAGATCTTACAGCTATCGTGAGTGAGCAAGTGCAGGTAGCAGTAAAAACGCCAAATTTAATGCTAGGTAATGATAAAGATAAATATTAAGCATAGGAGCAAGGAAGTGATAGCTAAACGTATAATGCATTCGTTAGACCTAGGTTGGAGTACTATGTACAGGTGTGGAGTCCTTTTCATAGAGGGGATATGAACATGCTGGAAAGGATACAAAGAAGGGTGACAAAACTGATAGGGAGATTCCATAATTACAGTTATGATGAAAAACTTTTTAAAAAAACCAACCTTCAGTGTCTCGAAAAGGGAAGAATTTGAAGTGATGTAATACAGGTTTATAAGATAATTTACGGAAAGGATAAATGATACTATGATTTCTGCCGAAGACGGATGTGTCGGACCGAAAAGTGCAAATATCGCAGTCAAGGTGTTGACTAGCGACACAACGCATTTCTTTCGCCCGACTAAATCCAGCTACTTGAAAAGCCCTGTTCCCAGGCTTGGTAGCTGGAGATTGAGAACGAACGAGGAAGAAGAAGAAGAATACTATGATGTTTGTCAAAGTGTAGCTGGCTACAAGAACAAAGAGACATCGCTTCAAATTAATTAAAGAAAGATCCAGATTAGATACTAGGAAATATCTTTTTAACTCCAGAGTGGTGAATGCTTGGAATGCATTGCCGCAAGAAATAGTGGGAGCAGGGTCAGTTAATGCATTAAAAAATATATTGTATGCACTTAGTTATTGTTAGATCGGTAAGTATCTGAGAAGGCAAGATCTTATAAGATCTTAGAATGGAACGATGAGGCTAACGTCTGGTCAGGCAAAACACACTGAATAGAGAATGTTAGCCAGGGTCAGGAGAAATATACTGGCCAAGATCCTCACCTGACCTCCTCGTTGGTCGTCCTGGAAACGGGCTGTTGTCGAGGACAACATTCTGGCTAACAAGGTGAGGTTTGACGTGATCTTCGTAGTAGTGAGGGACACGCAGATGAGGCCAAGCATAGCACAACCGCCTGGAGGATCCCGGGCCCCTTTCATCAGCACGCTCGGGATGCGAGGAAAGCTACTGCAACCAGTCACTTAACACCCTTGTCAGGACGCACATAACAGTACCTTACTCATTGTGGGCATTGGAAACAACAACAACAACAACAAGGTCTTAGCATCCGTTCGTTTTATGCCTAAATCTTTCATGTGGGCATAATTGCGCATTACTTTGGTCATGTCCATACTAAATACAAGTGGTGACATAATGCAATCCTGCTTTACACCTGTTGCTATATGAATTCATACAGATTTGTTGGCTGAGATCTGCACATAGCATTGTTTAAAATTACGATTACCAGATATTTCTTTTTATGGCAGGGTAGGTGTCATTCGAAAACGAAATAATAATATTTAGAACTAGTTGTTTTTTTAAAAACAAAACTAACAAAACTTACCCAGCAAAGCATTATAATCAACATCAGTCATCAAGTAGAATCATGGAACAGTCAGAAGACCCATAAACAGGCCGGTTGGACATGCGGGTTAAGCAGTGGCGTACCACGCTGCTATCGTAAAAACCGATTGTTAGTGAAGCTGAACTAAAGACTCGAGATGGCGTTAGTAAACTCTAATTATATTCATTTTGCATCCTTTCACTATTGCCACGAGAAGAAAGCGCTCTATTGAATATATTTCATCTTTGGACCACGCGGCCATCTTTCTCAAAGTTTGATGTTTGGGATATCGTTTAAATCTTGATTTCTTGAAAGTACACTCTTGTCATGCTTGACTTCAAATCTGTGATTGATATTTGACTAATCAACGTATTTACGACTACAGCCACACACAACCAGCATCTGTGACTGATATTTGACTTATCAACTTATTTACGACTACAGCCACACACAACCAGCATCTGTGACTGATATTTGACTTATCAACTTATTTACGACTACAGCCACACACAACCAGCATCTGGGACTGAACTTTGGAAGTAATGCATTTAACGCACCAGTGGCCAGACTGATTGAATTCTACCGAGACAATGCGATGGTCTGGTTTCTTGAATGGACTTTGTCCCTGTGGGACTCGTAACTACCCTTATAATTACTCCATCTCTGGAAGATGGGACACAATTTCCTTCTTTCGGAACTGTTTTGTCCAGGACAAGGTGACGATTTATGTGTTTATTTGCGCACACGGCCTGCTGCTGTCAAGAAAAAAGTTATTATGTGTGATTGGCTCTGACTACAAAACTGGGTCAGTTAACGGTTAAGAATTCAAGAATGAGATGGGAGGTGCTTTGTGTCTCCTCAGCTTTTTTGAGTCTCTTTTACTTCTTAACTTTCTTTAACGTCCTTATACTGTTTAGAAGACTGCAGAGTCGGTATATAATCAGTTTCATTTCCTTGCTCTGACAGCTACGATCATCCAATCTATTCTTAAATGCATTACTTGTTTTGCCTCCACTACTTCATATGGCAATGCATTCCAAGCATTCACCCCGTTATGACTAATAACATATTTCTTAAAATCTAATCTGGACCTTTCTTAGGTTAATTTGGAGCTGAGCCCTCTTGATCTTGTAGTGGGGGTTGTATTTTGAAAAACCTGTTTCTGTTTCTGTTTCTAAGAATCGACGTCACTGCATTCCGGGCATACCCATAGGTGCTCAGTCTCTCTCTCATCAAATGGCGTAAGGTATGGATGCTGATGGTCCCTGTAGCTTGCTGGTTGTACACTCCCCTGCGCCCCCCTCTCATGCGCCCCACTCCGCTCGAACCTCGTTTAATGTCGAAACTTTGCAGTCTGTGGATTGCTGCTTTATCTATTCCGGTGTCCTCATCCAGCAGGCGGTCATTGATTGATTTCAAAATGTCACTTCTGTCCATCACCAATGTGCCCATGAATGGAGCCCGTGAAGCCAAGATGTCAGCTCTTTCATTGCCCTGAACCCCGGCATGAGCAGGACAGTAGATCCAGGTCAGCGCATGGAGGTTTCATGCCTCAACAGCAGTTATCCACTCCTACCTAAACCATCCCTTCTGTACTTTCTGAAGTACGGCTTCCGCGTCTGTCACGATGACTGCCCTTGTTATAGAAGTCTCAGATATCCATTTCAGTTCTGAGGCCACTGCTTCCGTCTCCATTCTCATACTGGAGGTTGTTGACATGTATGCCCTACTGCGCTCAGCAACGACATCTCCTCTCACTCTAGCCGAGAAACCCCAGCCTGATGTCCCACTGCGCACGACTGATCCGTCCGTGTGTATGACAGCGTCACTCTCCTGGGTGTTCTCAGTTATCAGCTGATTTACCTCGTGGTCTGCAGTCTCGTTGTTCCGTTCTCTGCATTCCTTGCCTAAGGTTATGATGACTCTCTGCTACTCTATCATTCTATCACCATTGTCGACCCATTCTTCCCCTTTGGCTATCGTCTCAGCTGGAGTGACGTGTCCGATTGTTATCTCAGCCTGTGCCATCCATGACGACCCTCCCTTGATTCTTGATGTCTGAGATAACTGTGCAGAGGGTGTCGAGTGTCTGGTGACACGCATATAGGCTTTGTCTTGTGCCAGTTTATGTCTGGATGTCACCGACAACAATCCCAACATGTACCGCATCATCACAATCGGGGTATCTCTAGTGCAGCCCAGAACCAGTCGCATACCTTCATTCTGGATGCGGTCCAACCTTTCACACTGTGTTCTTGATAGTGTGAGGATGCCTAGTCCGTAATCGATGACAGACAACACGACCTGACGAAATAGGATGAACAGGAGGCTTTGTTCTAAGTCGGCAGCAGCCATGGTCTTGGGTGCTCCTAACCCTCTCTGGCATCTCTGTACGATGTGGTCAACATGGCAGTTATAGGAAAGACTGCGATCAAATGTCACTCCGAGGTATTTCAACCTGTCACACCTGTCGATGGTGCAACCATCAAAAGTGATGTCCGGGAGTTCAGCCTTTACTATGGAATTATTCAAAGAGCACCACATCATGCAGGCCTTGTTTGGATTGATCTTGGAGCTTGAGTCGCTGCAGCACTGTGAGATTCCTTGCAAGGTTTCCTGGATGTCTTTGACTAACTCTTGTCTGGCTGAGCCAGTCCTGTACGTTAGGATGTCATAGGCAAATGTCAACGTTCGCCCTGTCCCTGTTGGTTGAATATTGGCCACTTTTACTGTGTTGGGAGCGGAGACCCTTGAGGCAGTCCTGGACATATTCGCCACAGTTCTGATGCCCACGATCCACGCGTAGCGCAACTGTTCTTTCCATCATAGCAGCTGATTTCTAACCTTAGGCACGCTACATAATTAGTGACAAAATTTGACCTAATTAATTTTCTTAATTAGTCGCTGTGGTAGTCGTCTTTCAAAATTTGTAACTTTTATGTTTGTTTGTCAATAAATATGATTTTCTGGTGTGTAGATACACAATAGCATAGCGAACATGTGGGTGTTATTGTTTTTGTTGTATGTTTGTTAGTTTTTGAGATTTAAAAAGATGAAGTTGAAAATTTATGAAAATCTCGGGAAAAATTTGGACTCGACCACTAGGCCTAGTCGCTCCGATAGAAAACCATGGAAACCACAACAACGTATCGATACTGTGTTTACAATATCTACACAACTGTTAGTTTCCAATTCAAACGTAGTTCTTTCATTTAAACAAACAAAATAAACAGATCTACGCGATAAAAATCTTTCTCAACAACCTACTTCCCCTTTCGCAAAAAGTTGGCTTGCTCCAAACGGCGTATACAAAATTAAAACTGTTCAAAAGCCATTTGTAATCGCACATACGATACTTTAACCGGCAAAATATCGTGTATATATGGAGGGCGTAGTCAGCAGTAAAAAATGGCTGTCAGGAGTGACTCCGTTCAAAAAAAAAAAAAATTTTCCGCACACCGTTTTTGCAGGCCGAGCTGGTTAGAAGAGACAGGACATTGGAGTGCTACAGGCTAACTAACTAGCCACGGGTTTAAACCACACTGCTGCAGACAGGTAATTAAGGTCCCAAAATCGACACGGTTGTACGCGTCTTCCAGGTCGAGTGCCACCGCGACTGTTTCTTGCTTTAACTGAAACCCCTCGTACACATCATACGCGAAAGTTCCAGCGTTAGCCCAAGTCTCAGCTGTTATATAGCTGTCCAGCGTATCGGGTAGAATCTGCTCCCGTTCAAGGTAAGCCATTATTTTCCTGCCCGCTATCTTCTCGAGCAATTTGCCATATACATTTTGTATGGTGATTGTTCGATAGCTGCCGAGAAGCGTGGAGTCCTTACCAGGTTTAGGCAGTGGGCATAGATAGCTATGAAGCCAGTCCTCAGGCACATATGCCTTCTCTATGGTGTGGTTGAACTCCTTCACCATATTTCTTATATATGTCTCATCCAACTGCTTGATGTGGCAATACTGTACTCCATCAGGACCTGGGGCTGTGTTTTTGCTTATACGTAGACTATTTACGACCTCCGCCTCGGTGATAAGGTCTACATAAGCCTCTCCCCTGATGGATGCGTCTAAGATGCCTTTCCGAGTTTTCTGATGGGCATCTCTGTCGCCTTTGTCAGTCTGGGCAACATATCGACTGAAAAAACGTTGACCCTTCTCTTTATCTGTCTTCCGGAGCCTTCCTGTGGTGTCTTGAATGTTGGAGATAAGCTGGCTTGTAGTTTGCCCATTCATCTTTCGATGCATGTGCCAGAACTTCTGGAGGGTATTATCATTACCCACTCCTCTGATTAACTCCTCCCACTGCTCGCTTTTGCACTCCCTAGCTAACGCTTTAAATGAATTGGTAGCTTTGCGTTTTGCCTCCTTCTCGTTCAATGCGTCGACATTAGTACCAGCTCTCTTTCTGGTTTTACTCCAATCTTTTGTTGCCGCCTCCTTTTCTCTCCAGGCCGTATCAACATCTTGAGTCCACCAGGGTGGTTGGACAAAAGGGGATCTAGTAGTCCTGCGTCCGATCGTCTGGCGCAGCTTGTTCACTACATTATCCTGTTCGTACGTGTATCTGAACACCTGTTTGGCTTTCCGGTGTCTGATGTGTTTTCCTCGGGGTATAAGTACGACACACGGCAGGTGGTCGCTCTCTTGTGCCCCTAATACGTCCCAGCGTGTAGATGGAGCAACATCACTGGATATGAGAGCCAGGTCGATGACCCCGTCCGTATCTCCCGGTCGAGATGCTATTCTAGTTCGACGTCCGTCATTCACGACGGTGAGGTTTGTGTGGACTAATGCCTGGCTCAAGGCGACCCCTTGCCTATTTTCAGTGACATTCCCCTACTCCTTTGACCTAGCATTAAAGTCACCTGCAATGAGGCATTTTTTGCTCTGTGACTCGGACAAGTCCGACAGAAATTCCCACTTTACGTCCTCGAAGAGGTGATCTACGTGAGCGTATACGTTGTAGATTCTCAATTCTTGGTGGTTGATTGTTACTTCAATCCCTTGTATCTCGACTTCCTCAATTTTACAGTTGCTGGTATCTATCCATGTCTGGGGAAGTTCTTGCTTCACATGCATCGCCAGTCCCCGCTAACCGGGCCCGCATGGATTACTGTAGCACCTGGTGGCCCGCAAGGATTACTGTAGCACCTGGTGGCCCGCATGGATTACTGTAGCACCTGGTGGCCCGCATGGATTACTGTAGCACCTGGTGGCCCGCATGGATTACTGTAGCACCTGGTGGCCCGCAGGGATTACTGTAGCACCTGGTGGCCCGCACGGATTACTGTAGCACCTGGTGGCCCGCATGGATTACTGTAGCACCTGGTGGCCCGCAAGGATTACTGTAGCACCTGGTGGCCCGCATGGATTACTGTAGCACCTGGTGGCCCGCATGGATTACTGTAGCACCTGGTGGCCCGCATGGATTACTGTAGCACCTGGTGGCCCGCAGGGATTACTGTAGCACCTGGTGGCCCGCACGGATTACTGTAGCACCTGGTGGCCCGCAAGGATTACTGTAGCACCTGGTGGCCCGCATGGATTACTGTAGCACCTGGTGGCCCGCATGGATTACTGTAGCACCTGGTGGCCCGCATGGATTACTGTAGCACCTGGTGGCCCGCAGGGATTACTGTAGCACCTGGTGGCCCGCACGGATTACTGTAGCACCTGGTGGCCCGCATGGATTACTGTAGCACCTGTATCCTAGACACTTTATGGTAACATTCTCCTTCAAGCAGGTCTCCTGGATCATGAATATGTCGAAACTGTACACTAATTTTTTTGAGAATCACTTCGCGTTGGGTAGCGCTGCGGCAATTCCAGTAGCCTATCCGTACATTTCTAAACCCAAGTCTATCTGACTTTCTTCGACATTTTCTCTTTCCGGCTCTTTTCTTTCTTTTTCTCATCTTCTATCCCCTTCCTCTCCTTCTGCGCCCACCTTCCTTCTGCGCCCACCTGTAATAGCCGTAGAACGACGTGGTGGCTGGTGGGGAGTGGGGGTATGTGGAGGGTAAGTATAGTTCTCTCTCATGTGTCAGATGTTTCGTCAATGCTGTTGTCGTTCCCTATTTTTCAGTATATCTGTTACATCGCTGCATCCATCGTATACTTGGTCTCCCTCTTGTCTGGTGTGGCAGATCCGAACATCTGGTAGATTTAGTTGCATTCTTGTCTAGCGACTGAACCACTCTATTTTCGACTTTTCCATGTCATCCGTTCACGATGTTACACCCACTTTCTGTCTGATTTCTTGGTTTCGTACACTATCCAGCCCTGTGACCTCAACCGCATTTCTCAAACTTGAGAAAAACTGGGGAAAAATGGCACATTACAAAGAATAGTGAAATAGCATAGTTTAATGAAGGGTTACAAAACAGTTTAACATCATACATAGAGGAGGAACAGCAACATAATTTATTAACAGTTCGGGTATATTTATATTTCTGTGTTCAAGCACCACGTTATATATCTTACATCCAGTATCCAGTATCCAGCGACATGGATTGCCTTGTCATTTGCCTCCAGCATGTCGCACCAATTGCATGGTTCCTGGAGGGTGGGGCAGGTCATCAGGTGGCCTGGGTCCTGTATTGCGCCATAATCATCATCTGTGTATCCCCATCGCTTCATATTCCTCTTGCACCCTGATACACCAGTTCGGGGTCTGTTAAGCGACTTCCATGTTGTGTATGGTAGATGATGTCCAGGAGCAGGTTCCTCTCGAAGTTCCATCTCTGGGGCCTGCACCAATTCGTGCCACCTCTCCATACGGCGACTTTCAGGGTTTGTCTGTATGGAATTTGTTGTTTTTAAAAAGCTATGTCTGGATTTGAGTCTTGTGTTTTGTACCTGATGTCCAAACAGTGGATGCCTTGGGTCGTGCTCCTGTTTTTCTCGTCCTATTTCTGCTGCGACGCTTCTTCGGATATCGTGTGGGGAAGGCAAAATATACCGTCCAAAACCTTCAACTCGGCTTCCTAGTAACCCTTACTGGAAACGGGTTGTTTTCATGGCAGTCTGGCTAACGAGACGAGGGATCGACGTTATCCCCGTAGTAGTGAGTGACACGCAGATAGGCCAAGCATAGCAAAACCTCCTGGAGGACCCCGGTCCACCTTTATCAGGAGGTGAGGAAAGCTACTCCCACCCGCCACTTAACGTCCTTTTCAGGGCGCACAAAAGAGTAAACCTTCTCATTGCGGCCTTTCGCAATCAACAACAACAACAACAATTCTGATCTGTTATGTTAAGAATCCACGCTATTATAAGTCGGGCAGACCCATTATAAGTCGGGCAGACCCATTATAAGTCGGGCAGACCCATTAAAAGTCGCATGTCCTTAACAGAACGTAGCTTCTTACAACGGCCACCTATTTGGCTGTTATAAGTTTCTTGACAAGTGTGCAGTACGGTAGGTTGCCAATACTTTCCGTACGTGGAGGATCATTCGCTTGAGAAAAACCCAGTGTCTGTCAAACTGGACACAAGTGGGAATCGAACCCGGAACGAGTTACGAGTTTCACCCCTACGCTACGACCACAGCTGGTTTTTTCTTAAATTTGGCAAACAGTGCAGATACTGATGGTTCATGCAGTTTGCTGGTTGTGCACACTCCTGCGCTGTCCTCTCATGCTCTCCGTCCTCCCAGGCGCCCCTCACTGCGGATGATTTCAAATTCCTGCAATCTGTGCCTCGCTGGTTTATCAACTGCAGTGCCTCTATCCAAAAAGGCAGAACACCCGTTAATGAACCTCAGAATATATCCATCGCTACTGTTCCCACTGCGGGTTTCCCTGAGGCCGGGATGTCAGATAATTCATTCCCGCAAAATTGATTAACCAAACTATCAGCAAGATGATGTTACGAGGTGTACGCTTCTAGGCCAGCCTACGTTGATAGAAGAACATGAGAGCACGACTTAGCTTCTGTTCAATTTCTTGTTTTATTGTGCGAGGGTAAACACGGACATGCAGTCAGACAGACAGATGAGATGAGATTTCGTGTAGATTGACGTTACCAGATTAATGCGTACATTGGTCCTGTCATTATTTCGATATGCTTGTGAGACATGGACAATTACAAATGACCTTCAGCGAAGGATACAAACCTTGGAGATGAGATGTTTTCGAAGATTTTTAAACGTCACATACAAAGATCGAGTTACAAATGAGGAAATACGAGACAGAATTACAACAGCAATAGGGCCTTTTGAAGACCTCTTGGCAACTGAGATTGACATTATATTGTGTTTTAAAAAAGTGTGGGATTGAGATATTGGATGGGAGGGATGTATGGATGGGTAACAGTATGGATAGGTGTATGGGGGAGTGGATGGGTGGATGATTGGATAGGAGTATGAGTGGATGGTTGGGTGGGAGAATGGGTGGATAAAGGATGGGAGTATGGATGGATTGGTGTATGGATGGATGGATGTATGGATGGGTGGGGAAATGTAAGGATCTATGTATGGATGGATTGGTGGATGAATAGATGAATGGGTGGGGAAATGTAAGGATCTATGTATGGATGGATGGATTGGTGTATGGATAGATGAATGGGTGGTGAAATGTAAGGATCTATGTATGGATGGATGGATTGGTGGATGAATAGATGAATGGGTGGGGAAATGTAAGGATCTATGTATGGATGGATGGATTGGTGTATGGATAGATGAATGGGTGGTGAAATGTAAGGATCTATGTATGGATGGATGGATTGGTGGATGAATAGATGAATGGGTGGGGAAATGTAAGGATCTATGTATGGATGGATGGATTGGTGGATGCATAGATGAATGGGTGGGGAAATGTAAGGATCTATGTATGGATGGATGGATTGGTGGATGAATAGATGAATGGGTGGTGAAATGTAAGGATCTATGTATAGATGGATGGATTGGTGGATAGATGGGTGGAAGTATGGATGGATTGGTTTATGGATGGATTGATGGGTGGAAGTATGAATGGCAGTATGGATGAATGGGTATACGGATGTAAGGATGTATGTATGGATGGATGGATTGGTGGATAGATGGATGTAAGTATGTATGGATGGACTAATGTATCGATGGATGTATGGTTGGATTGGTGTATGAATGGACTGATGTGTGGGAGTATGAATTGGAGAATCGATGGATTGATGTATGGATGGATGGATAGGTGGTAATATGAATAGATTGGTGTATGGATAGATTGATGGGTTGGAGTATGGATGGGTATATGGATGTACGGGTTTATGGATGGATGGTTTGGTGGATCGATGGAGCTAAGGATGAATGGATGGACTAATGTAACGATGGATGGATGGATGTATGGATGGACTGATGGTTGGTTGAATGTACGAATAGATAGACGGATGGGTGTATTAATGGATCGATATATGGGTGGATGGGTTTATGGATGAATAATTGATGGATTGGTGTATGAATGGATAGTTGGATTGATAGTTGTATGTATGTAGGTATGTGTGTGTGTGTATGTGCGTGCGTGCGTGCGCACGTGCGTAGATGAATGGATGGATGGATAGATGGATGGATATGTCAATGAGTGGATTTATAGATTGATGCACGGATTGGTTAATCGGTGGATGTATGAGCGAATGGGTGGATGGCTGAGTTGATGATTAAATGAGCGTAAGATAGCCTAGCATAGGATATGATCAACAGATTCAAATAGAAAAGATATAGACGAAATAGATGGGTATAGGCAGATAGTGAGTAGTGGGCGAGAGTGGTAAACATAGAGAAGGACAGAGAGGCGGACATAGAGAACATGGAGAGAGAGAGAGGGAATGAGATGGAGAGAGGGAGAGAGGGAAAGGAAGATAGAGAGGGAGAGAGAGGGGGAGAAAGAGGGAGAGAGAGAGAGAGAGAAAGGGAAAGGAAGATAGAGAGGGAGAGAGAGGGAGAGAGAGAGAGAAAGGGAAAGGAAGATAGAGAGGGAGTGAGAGTTAGAGAGAGAGAGATGGAAAGGGAGATAGAGAGGGAGAGAAAGGGGGAGAGAGAGAGAAAGGGAAAGGAAGATAGAGAGGGAGAGAGAGGGGGAGAGAGAGGGAGTGAGAGTTAGAGAGAGAGATGGAAAGGGAGATAGAGAGGGAGAGAGAGGGGGATAGAGAGGGAGTGAGAGTTGGAGAGAGAGGGAGTGAGAGAGAAAGGGAAAGGAAGATAGAGAGGGAGAGTGGGAGAGAGAGGGAGTGACAGTTGGAGAGAGAGAGAGAAAAAAATAAAGGGAAAGGAAGATAGAGAGGGAGAGTGGGAGAGAGAGGGAGTGAGAGTTTTAGAGAGAGAGAAAGAGAAAGGGAAAGGAAGATAGAGAGGGAGAGGGGGAGAGAGAGAGAGTTGGAGAGAGAGAAAGAGAAACTGAAAGAGGGAGCGAACAAGCGAGAGAAGTAGAGAAAGGGTGAGAGAGGGAGAGAGAAAGAAAGGAGAGCGATAGAGAGAGAAAGAAAAAGGGAGAGAGAGTGAAACGGAGAGAGATAGATAGATAGATAGATAGAAAGAGAGTGAGAGAGTGAGAGAGAAGAGAGAGAGAGAGAGAGAGAGAATGTTGGCTCAGACGCAACATGTCCTAGTTTTGCACCAACAGTATCGTCGGTCTGTTTTATTTTCTCCTGTGTGTTCTGGCAGGTCAGCTTGACGATCTAGGCATCTTGTAAATATAAATGGAATGTGTATTGTTGTTGTTGATGATGATAGTGTTGGTGGTGGAGTTGTTATTGGTGTTGGTGTTAGTGGTATTTTTTGTTTTTGTTTTTTTTGTTTTTGCGTTCGCCTTATTTCTCTAATCCCCAAGGCGGTGCGCGTTGCACTGTGGTTTTTAGTTTGCCTGTCGGCCCTGTGCATCCGACTTCAGTATGCATTTTATGTAAGGGTCTGCTTCCTCGGGGTAACGGCCGGTTATGTGATGGGGATCGAACCCAGCACTTTCGAGTTGTGAGCCGTGCCACTTAAACCATTAGCCCACGCCTTCCCTTCTTTGTTGGTGGTGATACTGATATTGTTGCTGTTGTATTGTTGTTGGTGTTGTTTATGTTGCTGTTACTATTACTGTTGTTGTTGATATTGTTTTTGTTGTTGGTGTTGTTGGTCGTGGTGTTGTTGTTGTTGTTTTATTGTTGTTGGTGTTGTTGTTGGTCTTGCTGCTATTAGTGATGCTCTTTGTGTTGTTGATATTGGTGTTGGTATTGTTATTAATTTTGTTGGTGTTGTTGATGTTGTTGAGGTGGTGTTGTTGGTGTTGGTGATGTTGTTGTTGCTGGTGGTTGTTATGTTGTTGTTGTTGTTGGGGGTGGGGGAGGGGGGGGTACACATATCTGCTAATGTTATTTATAGATGTTAGTTCAGGTAATACCATCACCACATCGAACTTCGGCTATAATAGATCTCCACAGTCCTCTTGCCACCCGCCAGTCATTTCCCGTTCATCTCTTGATGCGATCCACCTACTCATATGGTTGCCTACCAATGGCATGTTCCCTCTTCTTCGTTCGTTCTAGTATTGTTTTAAATTGGATGGTGTTGTTGTGTTTGTGTGTGTGTGGGTGTGCGTGCGTGCGTGCGTGACCAATATATCTTTACTGATCTTTCATCTGCTTATTCTTCTGCCTTTTGAATGTTGCGGGCTTCTTGAATCATCCAACAGCCCGCTGAAACTATCCGCATGGCAGGCTAATGCATTGATGTTCAATCGTCAGTGCTCCCCCAAACAGATTGTGTGGCGAAAAACATAGATTGTCCACGAGATCAAGCTTCGAGGTACTCCCAGCTGCAGCGTGCTGTTCATTCAAAATCAGCATGTAGTTCTGTATTAGCTACATTCCATGCCCCGGGGCAGACAGGCAGCTTAACTGCAGTAGGTTTCACGGACCGCAGTGTAGTGTACAATGTCAAGGTTCGCTGTTTTTTAAGATATATCGCGTACATTTAGAATATTTAACGTAGAATAAGTTTAAGTTTTTACAGAAGAATGTTAAGAATCCCATGGACTGCGAAGAAGATTAACGATGCGTTACTTGAGGAAGCACAAAACACAAAGACAGTGCATTGCAAAAGTCAGGTCAAGGCAGTCATACTTTCTTTGTTTTGTTGGCAAGTCATGAGAATAGGCGGGTTGTAACGAAATGTAACATAGGGTAAAATAGCAGAGAAGATAGATAGAGGGAGTCAGAGAGAGAAAATATTACAGCCTGAAGAAATGGCACGGGGAATGATCAACAACAGCGTTGATAAACGACACGTGATAAGAATGGAGATCGATGATCGACATTGCCAACCAGTATGGCACATGATGATGATTATGATGATGATAAGGATGATGGTGAAGATTACGCACGAAACGAAATGTGCAAGGATAAACTTCTACCAGTATATGCCGAGTCGAACGACAAAATTACAAAGGTGGACAATTTCTTATCGATTTCTAAATCTGCGAACACATCTGAAGAGGTAATTTACCATCAAAGGGACAGTTGGAGATTGATGATTTGAATGAACATTACATCGCGGGATGTCTCAGTGTTGATCATCATATTGATTTGGCAAATTGTGAATGTGAAGTAATTGAAATGGCAAATAACAATACGTCGTTTATTGCTGACTGTACAAACGCGTTTAATGTTGAGAATGAACTTACAGGAGGGGTGGGGGAAGAGGGGGGGGGGGTGTTAGTGGTCTCCAGGTAAGGTGTTTGCCTCGGGTGCTGGAGGTCGCGGATTGAAACCCCGGGGTTTTTTAATATTTCCCCTGATCTCTGATTAGTGAGGTCAGACACCCGTGTGCAGTGGCGCGCACGTTAAAAATACCTTAGCAGTAGGAAATCGAAAAGAGTAGGCTTAACGGCGGCTGCTCGAGCAAAATTCCAGTTAAAAATCTACTCAAATTATTCTAAGGATTCTCGCCCCACAAAGAATATGCCGTCTAACGACATAAGTGGACTAATGGTAAACAGATAGAATGAACTTACAAATAAAACGTCGATAGTTAATAAGTAACATATCCTTTGCTGAACGTCGCTTCTTACAGCTGCCAACCTATTTGGCTTTTATAAGTTTCTTGGCAGGGGTGCAGTACGGTAGGTTGTCATTACTTTCCATGCGTGGAGGAGCGGAAAAAAAACCGTCTGCCTACAAGGACACGAGTGTGATTTGAACCTGGTGTAATCTGGGGTAGTTGTCTCGCCGTCGCGATTCAATTTCAACCAGTGTTCGTAAAGCGATCTCAGTCCCGCCAGGCGGAGCGATAGCGCGGGCTTGCGGAAAACGCTTGCCGCCTTTCCCCGTTGAGCTATCGGGATGCGGTTTTTTTTGGCGTCTCCTCCACCGAGGGGCGCTGCTCTGGTCCGTATCGAGAAACGTTATCAGTCCGTGGTGATTTATCTAAGGCTTATAGCAGAGCTCGACAGTTCGTCTCGCTGGTGGTCAGACTCTCGCAAAGAGCTTGTGACCCGCAAATGGAAAGCAGGAATCGTCCCTGAAGGCCCTGTGTTCTCCCGGGGACTAACCCTCGGGAGAATGGCAGGCCGGCAGGCCAAATTGTCTCTAGTCCCAGTGAAATTCATCGCCGAGGTCGTTGGGATCCGTTCTGCACAGAGCGCTGCCATCCCTCCTCGAGCGAGCCCGGTCGGTCGGTCGTCTGGTGCGTGTAGGGGCCCCTGTCAGGCGGTCCTAGGTCGACGGAGTGAGGGACGGGTGGAACAACCGTCCGCCCGTTCCGTCAGTCGGTCCCTGCGGCCGTCCCAGTGAGGCTTTTTGCACACCCGTCCTCCGCCGACCGGTGTGTGCGCTACGTACGTCTCCGACAGATATCTGGTTGATCCTGCCAGTAGTCATATGCTTGTCTCAAAGATTAAGTCATGCATGTCTAAGTTCACTCTGTCTCACGGTGAAACCGCGAATGGCTCATTAAATCAGTCGAGGTTCCTTAGATGACACGACCCTACTTGGATAACTGTGGCAATTCTAGAGCTAATACATGCTTACCAAGCTCCGACCCTCGCGGAAAGAGCGCTTTTATTAGTTCAAAACCAATCGTCGTTTCCCCTCGCGGGGTGCGGCGTCCCCACTGGTGACTCTGAATAACTTTGTGCTGATCGCATGGCCTCATGTGCCGACGACGCATCTTTCAAATGTCTGCCCTATCTAATGTCGATGGTACGTGACATGCCTACCATGTTTGTAACGGGTAACGGGGAATCAGGCTTTGATTCCGGAGAGGGAGCATGAGAAACGGCTACCACATCCTAAGGCAGCAGGAGCGCAACTTACCCACTCTCGGCACGGGGAGGTAGTGACGAAAAATAACAATACGGGACTCTTTCGAGGCCCCGTAATTGGAATGAGTACACTTTAAACCCTTTAACGAGGATCTTTGGAGGGCAAGTCTGGTGCCAGCAGCCGCGGTAATTCCAGCTCCAATAGCGTATATTAAAGTTGTTGCAGTTAAAAAGCTCGTAGTTGGATCTCAGGCGCATGCGGGCGGTCCGGCTCGCACCGGTTCACTGCCCGTTGTCTCCTGCCCTACCGTCTGCCGGCTCTCTCCCACGGGTGCTTTTCGCTGAGCGTCCTGGGTGGCCGGTGCGTTTACTTTGAAAAAATTAGAGTTTTCAAAGCAGGCCTCGGCTGTCTGAATAATGGTGCATGGAATAATTGGAATAGGACCTCGGTTCTATTTTGTTGGTTTTCGGAACTGAAGGTAATGATTAACGGGGACAAACGGGGTCATTCGTATTGCGGCGTTAGAGGTGAAATTCTTGGACCGTTGCAAGACGAGCTACTGCGAAAGCATTTGTCAAGAATGTTTTCATTAATCAAGAACGAAAGTCAGAGGCGCGAAGACAATCAGATACCGTCGTAGTTCTGACCATAAACGATGCCGACTAGCGATCCGCAGGAGTTGCTTCGATGACTCTGCGGGCAGCTTCCGGGAAACCAAAGTGTTTGGGTTCCGGGGGAAGTATGGTTGCAAAGCTGAAACTTAAAGGAATTGACGGAAGGGTACCACCAGGAGTGGAGCCTGCGGCTTAATTTGACTCAACACGGCCAACACTGAAATGACTGACTTGCCGAGACCACCTCCCTTGGGTCTAATATGGAACGGGTGCTGGATTTAGACCCTCAGAAATCTGAGGTGTGCCTTCTGTGGCTCGGTTGGTCTGCATTCAGTGTTTGATAAAGGAATTAACGGAAGAGCACTACCAGGAGTGGAGCCTGCGGCTTAATTTGACTCAACACGCAAACACTGTAGAACGACTGACAAATCGAGAGCACTCTCGTTGGGTCTAATAGTGAACGTGTGCTGGTATTAGAACCACGGAAGACAGGTCAGCTCTCTAACCATCTAATGAAGGATCGCTACCGAAAACGTGTCTTAACACCGCAGAAACCGCAGGTTCCAGTCACTAACAAACAAAAGCCCTCGATTAATTCGTCCTGGGCAAATAATGAACGGGTGCTGGAAATAGACCATCGGAAGACAGGTCAATTTTACCCTACTAATGACAGGGCTTTGCTTCGGAAATCCTGCTTAACTCGAGAGGAGCCGCAGACATTTGGTTCACGTACCAGGCTGATAAGCCAATGGCGCGAGGCTACCGTGTGAGGGATTACGGCCGGACGCCTGTTAGCCGGAATCCTGCCCAAATTCTCAGCACCACTGCAATGGGAGGCTTCGATATGGTCGGGACCTGGGGATCGCGCCTCAACCCTACCAGGTCGAGCCACAGAAAGAGGTCTCTTCCATCCGCTGATCAAAGCGGGCGGATAGCTGCTTGATATTCACCCTATACGGCGATGGGGTGCGAAACCACTAACATAAGACTTAGTTCTTGGTCGGGGTGTCGAAAATAGTAGAGCAGCCACCTCACTGTGAACTGTCGAGACTCACTCCTTGACCATGAGATATGTCCGCAAACCAGGCGAACAACATCTCCGTGACACTACCAGGCTTGTCCCCTGGTTAAATGCACTTCTGCTTCGATATCTACCTCTGTACGCTATCAGCCATACCAATGGACGCAGAAGAGATGCAGACTAGCTGACATTGCACACCTGCCTCACTGTGTCAACATCCCAGGTGGCGGAGAATGCTAGGCGTACCATCCCTGAAGATGTGCCGAGAAAATAAAGGGAGCAAAGAGGTACCCCGCCCACATGCACATGATACGTTTCTGGCAGGACGTGACGATCCTGGGATACAGACACACTGGACTGCCTCTCTTCCGGGTTAGTACAAACCAGTACAAAGTCCATATCATATATCACATCTCATATATCATTACCGCATCCTATAGACACGAGTAGTGAAGACTCGTCAGTCTTGTAAGACAACTTCCATAAGAGAGACAACTCTGATCACAAACAACTGCTGCCTTGCAGATAGGCTGGGGACAGCCAAAGGCTAAGGAGGGCATCCCTACAGAAACGCCTGTTGAAATCGGATGCACGGGGCCACAAGCCTAACGAAACAGTGCAACGTAAATCGCAGTATGATGACAGTACAACCGATCAGAAAAACGTATGGCGCTCATCCTGCGGAGTCCCGCCAGGCAGCGAGAGTGTCGGGCCTCACGCCTCGAACGGGCTCACCCTTCACTACTGGTAGTCACCCACCCATGTGTTGTGGAGTCAAGGCACATGGCTATGGAGCCATTTCCATTGACCAAAAACTCAAGACCCTCAAAATACTACAGTGGAATGCGGAGGGAGTCATTAACAAAAAACTTTCCCTAACACATCACCTGCATGAAGGTAAGATTGACGTGGCGTGTATCCAGGAAACGCACCTCAACAATAATCATCAATTCTCAATCAGAGGATACCAGACCTTCCGTCTCGATAGAGAAGGTCACAAAGGAGGGGTCCTGATACTGACCAGAAACTGCATACCGAGTAGCGCGGTACCTGTCAATCACACTGGACAAGCAGAAATTGTAGGAGTTGACATAATGGCTCAAGAGACGAAGCTCCGCATATTCAATCTGTACGGACCACCAAACAAAGACCTGTCGCTCTCGAGTATGGAAGTCAAAGACTCCAACTGCATAGTAGTTGGAGATTTCAACAGCCACTCGGAGAGATGGCGATACTCTGACACAGACAGCAGAGGTGACGAAGTGGAAGATTGGGAGATAGATACAAATCTCTCCCTAATCAATAGACCGGAGGATAGCCCTAGTTTCTATTCTAGAACATGGCGTACCACCTCGACTCCAGATTTGGCCTTCTCCACACAGGACATACACCATAAAATAGACCGCCAGGTGCTAAACCAACTGGCAGTTAGCGACCACAGGCCGATCAGGCTAACCATTGACATGGAAGTAGGCCCACAGGAAACAAAACCGCTCCCACGTTGGAATTACAAACGAGCTGACTGGGACAGATTTGCAATCCTCACAGATGGGCTGTGTGAAACCATCAACACACGAAACAACAAAATGAAGCCCATGGTGGAAAGCCTAAGCAAGGCAATAATGCAAGCCGCCAGTGAAACCATCCCAAGAGGAGCTAGGAAAAACTAGATGCCCTACTGGAATGATAGGTTGCAGAAAGCGGAAGATGCAGTAACAAATGCTAGGAACATGGCAGAGCGAGAACAATATATGGAGGCAAACATCGCCCTCAAAGCCGCCACGGCGAAATACAAATACACTCTCAAGCAAACAGCAAGAGAGAGAGAGCTGGAAAAACAAAACGGAAAGCATAAACCTGGACAAAGAAGGGAACAAGCCATGGAAGCTAGTCAGAGCCATGAATGACGAAACCCCTTAAAAAAAAACAAATTACCATCAAGCAGGGCGAAAACTTGCTCACTGGTAAAAAAGCTGCAAACGCTTTTGTCGATCACTATGCCAGAGCAAACCACATCGAGGTCCCTGCAGATAGGCATACAGACATTAGTGAAGAGCAAAAGGGGCACGACAACATCAATACGGCACCTGAAGAGCATATGATGGCCAAATTAACAATGAGCTAAATGGAAGAGGCCATGAGAACATTAAAGAAAAGGAAATCTCCCGGAAAAGATGGGATAACAAATGAAATGCTGATGGGGCTGGGCCAAACAGCGAAGAGGAAACTGCTATCGGTCCTGAACCAAAGCTGGAAAAGGGTAATTGTACCCCAGGCATGGAAAGACGCAGTACTTGTACCAGTACCAAAAAAAGGAAAGGACAAAACAGATCCAAATGGATACAGGCCTATCATTCTACTGAGCTGTGTCGGCAAACTGATGGAACGTATGATAAACACCAGACTGATGTGGCATCTGGAAGAAAAACGAATTCTAATTCCACAGCAAGCCGGCTTTAGACAGCACAGATCCACTGAGGACCAGGTCATCCTCATAGCCCAGGAAATAGAAGATGCCTACCAGGCACAGAAACACACAGTAGCTGTTTGGGTGGACCTGGAAAAGGCATTTGACAAAGTCTGGAAAGATGGACTTAGAGTCAAGCTAAAAAGAAGTGATGTTTGTGGGAAAATGTACAAGTGGATCAACCACTACCTCAAAAACAGAACGGCCAGAGTCCAAGTACAAGGGCAGATGAGCAAAAAGGTGACACTCGAGCAGGGAGTACCCCAAGGGGGAGTACTGTCACCCACACTCTTCCTGGTGTATATAAACGACATTACAGAGAATATACCAAGAAGAATCCATAGCTCAATGTTTGCAGACGATCTGGCTATGTGGACCTCTGAAAAGAATCTCACCATAGCAAGAAATCGGATGCAGCAGGCCCTAACATCGCTGGAAGAGTGGGCGAACTCATGGCTGGTCAAAATAAACGAGGAGAAAACCACATGCACAATATTCTCGCTTTCAATCAAACTCCAAAATACCAAATTAAGTCTAAATGGCAAATTCCTGCAGCCAAACGACAACCCAAACTATCTGGGAGTCACAATTGATCGGCGCATGACATGGAAAAGTCAGATCGAGAGAAACCGAATGAGAGCCAGAGAAAGAAGGGCAATCATGAGGAAACTAGCTGGCACAAGCTGGGGAGCAGACGAAAACATACTAAAGAAACTGTACACTGGAAGAGTGAGACCAGTTCTCGAGTATGGCATTGCGGCATGGACAACAGCAGCAAAGGCGAACTTCGATAAAGTTAGCAAACTTCAAAACCAAGCCATGAGAGTTATAACAGGAGGCATGAAGTCAACGCCAATTGTAGAACTTGAAAAGATTACAAAACTGCAATCCATGACCGATAGAAGAGACTGCATAGCCCAGCTGCGGTCAGAGAAACTCCGAAGACTGACTGACCATCCAATGCACCAGAGACTAAACAATTTGGGAAATGGGAAACTAAAGCGGAGAAACTTTGCAGAAATAGCCAAAGCAAAGATGCACGAAGATCCCATAAACGCACTAACAACACCAAAACCTATCACTACTGTACGAAAATCTACCTGGGGGCAGGATATATTTCCAGAGGTGGTAGAAAATATACCAGGTATTGGAAACAAAAACTGCCAGACTGAAAAAGAAAGGAGAGATACTACCCTAGGCTTTATATCGAAAAACTACCCAAGCATGGACTGGACCCATGCATACACCGACGGTTCTGTAACAAACACTACACAGAACGGAGGGGCAGGAGCATTCCTGAACCTCCCAAGTGGCAGAATAACACTGTCATTCGCTACTGGTAAGTACACAAGCAATTTCAGAGTGGAGGCAGAGGCACTGAGAGCGGCAGTGGAAGAAATGGTGACACATAAAGAAAATGAAAGCCATATAGTTCTTACAGATGCTCTCGCCGTAGTCACAGCGCTAAAAAGCCAGAAAAACACTGAGCTTAATGACTTAAGAGCAGCACTCTGCAAACTGTGCCAGCAGTCCGCACCAAAAAGGGTGGTGGTACAGTGGGTCCAATCACACTGCAACATCCAAGGCAACGAGGAGGCAGACAGACTGGCAAAAGCAGGTGCAAGACTACCACAAACAGATACTAGTATGACGTACGAAGAGTCAAAACGGCTTATCAAAGCCAGATACATGACCAAATGGGAAACCGAACATACTGGTTACACCAAAAACGATGCCTATTACCAGTTGAACAGAAGAGAGCAGGTAGTTGTCTTCAGACTTCGCACTGGCCACAATAGACTGAGGTACCACCTATTCAACAAATTGAAGATAGGTGGTACCGACGAATGCCCGTGCGGTACCGGTTAAATGACCGTTAAACATCTGCTGCAGAACTGCCCGACATACGAGGATCAGAGAGAGCAGATGTGGCCATCACCAGTGGAACTGCAAGACAAGCTCTATGGCAGTGTCGACAGCCTGAGGATGACCGCCGCTTTTTTCGAAAAAATAATGGTTACTGTCTGACTGCGTACGAAGAAGAAGAAGAACCTGGTGTATTGGTATTGTGAAACAGACGCTTCGCTCCTAGGCCACGCAGCCTCTGTCTTAACTCAATTTAACGTTGTAATGCTTGTTTAGAAGACTCTACCGAGTCTGTATACAACCAGTTTCTTGGAGGAGGATTTTTACCGATGTTCCAGTCCATCTTAATAGACTCAAAACACTAGAGCTAAGTCGACCAGCAGCCAGCTAGGCGCCGTCTATAGCTGCTCTTAATAAACCACCCGGGGACAGGTAGACATAACTTGGGTAGATTTTTTAACTACGAGGCGTGTTCAAATGAAAGCGGACCAAACTGCAACAAGTGAACATACGTACCATGCGCGTGATGACGTCACTTCTGGTGTAAACAGCACATATCAACAGTCAAGTTTGCAAAATGTCATTATCCTCCGACTCATAGTTTCCTCAGCAGACCGTTAAAAACATGGCGGGTGTGATACGGAATCCGTCCAGTGTTGATCAGCGAGCGGTGATTCGGTTTCTAACAGCTGAAGGATGTCGACCAGTTGACATTCCTCGCAGAATGAAGGCAGTGTATGGTGACAAAAGTGTGTCGAAGACAACAGTGAAGAACTGAATAACGATGTTTAATGAAGGACGTGAGTTAACACAACAATATACGCCTGACCTGGTCTCGGAAGATCTTTCGTTAACTGACGTCCTTCTTTAAACATCGTTGTCCCTTTACACTTGGTGATTCGTCTAAAATGCTAGAAATTACCTATAGGTAAAATATTCAACATGATCCAGGATTCTGGGGATTTTTATCAAAAGATGGCGTTTGGGTTTGAATATAGAAGTATCAGTCAGACTGTCCGAATAAAAGTTGTCTCAATGTAGGATGTAGATTTATCTTAAATACTTTTCGGCTTAGCTTGGCTTCGTTCGTTCTCAATCTCCCGCTACCAAGCCCTGATGAGGACTTTGTAAGTAGCAAAGAATGGAATGCATTGCGTCGTAGTTTACAGCTTGACTACGATATTTGCACCTTTTGGTCCAACATATCCGACTTCAGCAGGCATATTTTGAATACCGGGTTAGCCTTCCTTTTATCTCTTCTCCTTATCCAGTCTGCAGCCTGTTATCCAGGATCACCGCTTGGAACCGTAGAAGGGTCTTGGCATCTCTGGTTCGCTGGCCCTGACGCTATCAGTCAGCTATGGGTCGCTGACCGCTGCAGCTCATGCGCTGCTCGGCGTCTTGATCCCCTAAATACGTTTAAAAAATGATAAACAGGTTGTACAACAAGGAAAATATCAGAGAAACAGGATCGCAAAAGAAGAAGAGGGGTCGGATAGCCATTGGTCATTGCGGGCTAGGTGCACAAGGCCCGAAGCTCAAGGGACTCCGGACTCCGGCAATCTCTGCATCGAAGGTCGGCTGCAACGGTTTTCTAGTGTACTCGATCTCTTATTGCAATTGTGAAAACTGACAGTCCAGTTCCTGATTTTATGTTCTCATAAATAATGTTAAATGCTTCTTGAACGACTGTTTCTGCCTCATTCTATAGCAATTTTTTCGACGTCGAGGCGGGGCCAAACTATCTTAAATGTCTAACCGTATTTAAGTCAATATTTATCTTTTCACCAACGTTTTTAATACATGTACATTTCATTTCTTCTGTTTCCCCGAAATACAACTGTATACCCACATTCCGAAGGCTTCGATTCTCTTTCCAACTTTTTATTCAGTTTCTGCGCTATAAAGTAGTGACGTGTATACATAACACATAATTATTTTAACAATTAACAGAAAAGGAAGTGCTGTCTCGTTGGGGTTCTCACGACAAAGCTGACCTGCTAGACACTCTGTCGTGAATGGCTTCTGTCTTAGATATTGCTAGAAACGTGTATCCTAGGCGTGTAGATCAAGTGCAGGCTTGGTTTGCAGTCCCAACCTGCCTGGATCAAAGACACTTCCTGTCCGGTTTGACTGCGCATGTCGGGGATTTTTCTACGTATACCATCTCCACGTATAGAAAGGACTGGAAAAGATACTTTTAGGGATCATGAGGACTCTGAAAACTCTCTCTTCTTTCCACACACTCTTGTCTCATTTTACTCTGTCAAACAATCATACTCTTTCGGAGTGAGGCCCTTCCATTGTACTTTGGTTGGACTGGCTTCTGAGAGTTCACAAATCTAGCATAGGCACATACAGACACACACATGCATCCAAGCACTGGTTTATGCGTCCTGACATCGCCCAATTGACTACGATCTGTGGTGGAAAAAAGGCGTTCCTTCACCATTAGAATCCAGAAAGGTAGACCGTTAATCAAACCAAGAAAAAGTTTTATTTGTCAACTACTTCCCCCGTCTGAATCTTCTTTGGCAACAGATGGCTTTGTTCATTGGAAATAATTCTCAATAATACAGAAACATGAACACAGAATAGCTTTATTTTCATATTTGCTGTGTCGACAGCAAGTAGACATCTCCGATAAACTAGATGCATAATTCTGGAGAAAACATTAGTATTGGCTCCAAGTTCTTCGTCTATTAACTGCTGTAGCACGCTGCAAGAACCATGGCTGGCGAGCGGCCAGAACAACCGTCAGAAAGCAATGGCAAACTACTGAATAAAAATATAGCCAAGAAAACCATGACAGTTGATACGGACTTAGATAGATAAGAGTGACGTACTGCAACTGCATTATGATGAGCACGCACGTTGTCAGAACATGGCTCGGCGTTTCAGTGAACGGATGAATAATTGGCGCACAAGATCATGGGAACTTTCCATAACTTCTTGAAGTAATTGCTGAATTTTAACAATTTCTTGCTCACGAGTATTAAAAACATAAGAACATTGAAAGTGGGTACTATTTACATCTGTCCAAGCCAATATACGATGAGGTGATTCATCAGATGGCTTGATATGTAAAACAATCTATCATGAATGTTATACAACGTGCCCGTTTTTACCTCTTTGACCACTATCTAACCACTTTATAACCATGTCATTTTCAATTGCCTACGGCTAGCCATTTTAAAGCTTCATTTTTGCCTTGATGTAGATGTTCTTGGAAATGAATTCAAGTTAATTTTGATCAACTTTTTTTAGTGTTCACATTGGAATTTTTAACCATCTTGTAAAGGTGTTCAGAATTTGTTAACGGCCAACGAGACACAATCAACATCATGTGCTTGATGAAAACGTGTGGAAACACGGAGAGCACAGCAATTCTGCTAGCGACAGTAGCAAAGTTGACATCTTCATTTTATCATCGATGAAAGTGATGACGAAGACTATGTCCTGCCCCCTTCGAAGCAGCGATTGACTTTGTATTGTCACCATGAAATAGAAAAATATATTTAAATTAACAACCACAGATCGTGTCATTGATAAAATTTATACTATTCTGTGTGGAGTTTATAGATTGACACTATTCTGTGTGGAGTTTATAGATTGACACTATTCTGTGTGGAGTTTATAGATTATCACTATTCTGTGTGGAGTTTATAGATTTTTGTTCACTAGCTTGACAACAGGGACATGGCGAATCGAATGTAATTTTTGATTTTTTTTAAATGTTCTTCAAAAATTCTGATTATATAGTTCTGCTAACTAAATAATGAATTAAAATTAGCATATATATATATATATGGCTTGTCTTCGTTCGTTCTCAATCTCCCGCTACCAAACCATGAAAGGCCTTAAGTAGCAAAATGTAGTCCAGAGAACAGAATGCGTTGTGTCGTAGTTTACAGCTTGACTGCGATATTTGCAACTTTCGGTTCAACGCATCCGACTTCAGCAAGCATTTTTTTAGTACCGGGTTAGCATTCCCTCTTCGATCTGTTCTCCTTAGCCAGTCTGCCCTGCTGCAGCCTGTTATCCAGGATCACCGATTGGAAGCGTAGAAGGGTCTTGGTATCTCTGGTTTGCTGGCGCTGACGGTAGCAGTCAGCTATGGGTTGCTGACCGTTGCAGCTCATGCGCTGCTTATCCACTTGATACCATATATATATATAACATGAGGTATTTGCCTATTTACAATGTCCCAAATATTAATTCATTTGAGATCACCATATATCCAGTTGTTTCCCTATTTTTGAAGGCGCGTTCTGTCCTTAAATTCCTGCGTATGGAAAGAGGTTTACTGTATGTCTGTCGAACTGATTTTCGATTGTCTATTTACTGACCAGTTAACCCTGATGTTCCGTTATGGATGTCCTTCTGAGGGTAAACTTACCGACCGTTCAAATACATTTTATAGCAGTTGAGAGCGAGTCTTGTGAAAAACTTCTCAAAATCCGTGTTGTCTGGCTAATAGACCGATGTAAGCTGGACTGCCAAATGTCAACATGCAGTCTAATGATAACGCCACAAACATGCCAGGTTGGTTTCATTGCACGCAGCAAAGAGCGCGTGAACATAATCTATATGCAACCAATATTCCAGACCCTGCGTGTTTGTTAAATTTTGTTAGGCGTACCGCAGTTGTCTGCAGTAAATTTCTTTGCCAATATACAGCAGAATCTCACCTTCTTTCTGCATCAATACACATTTGTTGAGTTTATGCTTTCGTTTGCAGAAGACAATCTTGTACCAAAAACGATTGTCAGGTACGCACTGGGAGGCGCATGAGCAAACACCTAATGCTTACTTCTACTTTCTGCTTCTATCCGCTTGCGTCGATAGGCGTGGTGTGGTGTAGTTTTCTTTCGTGTGCCAGATGTGTCTGAAATGCTGTTGTCGTTAGTATTTATTCAGTATCTTAATTACGTCGTCTATCATTTTTTTTTTGGGACCTCTTTCTTACTCAGTACCCCTCTTGTTTGGTTTTGTAGATCCGCACAGCTGGTAGATTTGGGTTCATTCTTGACAGGCGTCCGAACCACCTTAAGTTTTCCTTTTACATGTAATCCGTGCACAACATTGAACCCACCCTTTGTCTCATTTCTTCGTTTCGTACTCTTCTTCTTCTTCATCCTCCTCTTTTTCTTCTTCTTCTTCTTCTTTTTCTTCTTTTTCTTCTTCTTCTACTTCTTCTTCTTCTTCTTCTTCTTCTTCTTCTTCTTCTTCTTCTTCTTCTTCTTCTTCTTCTGTGTTCATTATCAATCTCCCGGTTCCAAGCTCTGAACAGGCCTTTTCAAGTAGCAGGATGTTGTCCGGAGAATGGAATGCGTTGTGTCGCTAGTTTACAGCTTGACTGTGGCCTTTCGGTCCGACACATCCATCTTCGGCAGTGTTTCGTACTCTGTCCAGCCTTGTGACCCCGACAGCTATCCACAAACACATCATTTCGCGTACAGTGATTTTTCTTTCTTATGTCTTGATTAAAGTCCGTGTCTGATACATATAGCAGAAAGTTAGTATAAATATGCTATTTATCAACTGTCTCGTTGCCTCCAGTGGGGTGTGTTTGTGTCTTAATAAAGGTAAGAGCTGATAGGAAACCGTATTTGCTTTCTCGATTCTTTATTTCACCTCTCTGTCCACCTTTCCATCTTGTTTGAAGACACTATCCATGTATTTGAACTCTCTTATCCGGGTGCAGTACAATAGGATATATTAGGCTCTTAACTACTCCAGGTCTCTGGAGCTCTTCACCAGTTCTGTTGTTATCTATCTTGAATGATTTGGCATCATTGACTACCTCGCATACGGCACACCTGTCGGACTGACGTCGAGGATATTGTATTGTGATTTGACTGAAGAAGTAAAGGCAAGTGCCAGGGTCAGGTAAACCATACTGACCAACACCACACCTCACTTCAGGGTCAGGTGAGCCATACTGACCAACACCACGCCTCACTTCACGGACAGGTGAGCCATACTGACCAATACCACACCTCACTTCAGGGTCAGGTGAGCCATACTGACCAACACCACACCTCACTTCAGGGTCAGGTGAGCCATACTGACCAATACCACACCTCACTTCAGGGTCAGGTGAACCATACTGACCAACACCACACCTCACTTCAGGGTCAGGTGAACCATACTGACCAACACCACACCTCACTTCAGGGTCAGGTGAACCATACTGACCAACACCACACCTCACTTCAGGGTCAGGTGAACCATACTGACCAATACCACACCTCACTTCAGGGTCAGGTGAACCATGCTGACCAACACCGCACCTCACGTCAGAGTCAGGTGACACATACTGACCAATACCACACTTCACGTCAGGATCAGAAAAACCCTACTTACCAACATCACACCTCACTTCAGGGTCTGGTAAACCATACTGACCAACACCACACCTCACTTGAGGGTCAGGTGAACCATACTAACCAACACCACACCCCACTTCAGGGTCAGGTGAACCATACTGACCAACACCACACCCCACTTCAGGGTCTGGTAAACCATACTGACCAACACCAGACCTCACTTCAGGGTCTGGTAAACCATACTGACCAACACCACACCTCACTTCACGGTCTGGTAAACCATACTGACCAACACCACACCTCACTTCAGGGTCAGGTGAACCATACTGACCAACACCACGCCTCATTTCAGGGTCTGGTAAACCATACTGACCAACACCACACCTCACTTCAGGGTCAGTTGAACCATACTGACCAACACCACACCTCACTTCAGGGTCAGGTGAGACATACTGACCAACACCACACCCCACATCAGGTGAAACATTCTGACCAATACTCCGCCTTTCGTCAGAGTCAGGTGAACTATACTGACCAATACTTCGCCTCACGGCAGGGTCAGGTGAACCATACTGATCTTTGTTCTGTGCTTTTCACCTGAAAATATCTCTATATTCTTCTGATTTCCATTGTCTGTATATGTGCATTATTAATATTTATATTACGGGAACTATCTATCTGAGACATTGTCAATGGAATTGAAATATAATGTATTCAACTGTTGTGGTGTAATACGGGATGGATTGTAATCCATTCGTATTGATGAGTCACAGACACAAGACACGGGCCGAGAAGCTGAGATAATACTTGATCACATGCAAGAATAACAGTGTTTTATTATACCGGTGTTATGAAATGATATGGTTAGTCATTATTGTGCTGTCAATAAATGAGTACAAGAACCGAACATTGTGCTTGCAGCGGGTGATCAATATGTGTGCTCCACTGGTTGCTTTTATTCTGAATAATTTCATGCAGTTCGATGGATATCTGCTTCTTCTTCTTTGTTCGTTCTCTAATTCCCGATACCAAGCACTGAAAAGCGCTTTTCAAGTAGCAGAATATAGTTCGGAAAATGAAATGCGTTGTGTGATAGTTTACAGCTTGACTGCGATATTTGCATCTTTCAGTGCGACACATCTGACCAGCATGAAAATGGGTACCGGGTTAGCCTTCCCTCGTCGATCCTTCTTCCTTAGCTAGTCCTGCCTGTTGCAGTCTGTTATCTAGGATCACCACGCTGAGGTGGAGAAGGGTTTTGACAGTTCTGGGCCACTGGATCTGACGGTGTCAGTCAGCTGGGGGTCACTGGCCGCTGCACCTCATCCACTGCTAAGCATCTTGATCCCTTTTAATGGATATGAAAAGATAGCAAAATAAGGTCTTCCATGAACTGGCTTTAAGCAGAACAAAATTAACAGACGAATTTCGGAACCGTAGATGAATGATCGGTCTTCTAAAGATGCCATCTAAACACAAACTGCAAGCGACTCGTTTTAAATGTCAACACTTCTTTACACCTATTTTCAAATCTTTACTCTGCAGCATCAAGAATTGATAAAATCCCCATCAGACAATGTCAGATCTATTTTTACTCTGCATCATCAGGACTTGATCAGTTCTCTAAAACAATGTCAGATCTATTTTCATTCTGCAACATCATGACATCACTACATGTCCTTAAGACAATGTCAGATCTATTTTCATTCTGCAACATCAATGACATCACTACATGTCCTTAAGACAATGTCATATCTATTTTTACTCTTCAACATCACGACTTGATCAAATCTCTAAAACAATGTCAGATCTATTTTCATTCTGCAACATCAAGACGTGACTACACCTTCAGAAAACAATGTCATATCTATTTCTACTCTTCAACATCAAGACTCGATCAAATCTCCAAAAGACAATGTTAGATCTATTTTACTCTGCAATATCTACATTTGATCAAATCTCGAACGCAACTTCAGATCTGCTTTTACTCTTCAACATCAAGACTTGATTATATCTCCATAAGACAATGTCATGTCTATGTACATTTCTTATTCAGCAGGACATGCCCAAGGCAGAATGCCAAAAACATTGACATAAACTGATTGAGACAAACGTTGGTCATGATTTAGTTGTTGGGTTTCCGTTTTTTAAAGATGGCCAATATTGCCAGAGATTCTAGTACTCCAAATGTCAACAATACTAACTCTTTGAAGTACGATCGCCCGTCTATGTACAGTCTCATTCATCATCTAGCATGCTCTTTGCAGAACGTCGCTCTCATTGCAGACTATTTGTAAGACATTCTTCTTCTTCTTCTTCTTCTTCTTCTTCTTCTTCTTCTTCTTCTTCTTCGTACGCTGTCAGACATCAACTTGAATGTGTTCGAAGAAAGCAGCTGTCATCCTGAGGCTGTGGACACTGTCATAGAGCTTGTCTAGTGTTGGCACTGATGATGGCCACATGTGCTTTCTCTGGTCATCGTATGGTAAGACATTCAATCCCTGTCAGTTCCCCCGCCTTTCCCAGTGTCAGCCCCAGATTGTCTGTAATGTATCGTGGACATCTTCCCCTGGGTCTGTCTCTGCCTCGTGTGTCAGGTACCATACCCTCCAGTATCGATCTTTCTAGGCCATTGTGACGTTTGATGTGGCCGAAGTATGTTAATTTCCTAGACGTAATGTTGTTTTCTATCCAGTTTTGTTTTATATCGAGCTCCTGGTCCGGATTTCTGCGGCTTATTTTTCGTTATCCATGGTAATTTTAGCCCCATCCTGTAGCCTTTTAGCTCGAAGGATTCATTATTTTTCTCATATTCTCTTACGTGAACATTGGTAACACAAGGTAGGAACAAACAGCGCATTTATCAGCATCCTCTTAGTTGAAAGACGGATATGTTTAGTGTATCAAAGGTGGAAATCAGCTCGAACCATTCCCTCTTCTCTTACCTGCAACGCCCCCCACCCCCACCCCCCACCCCACAAAAAAAATATTTGAAAAAAAATTCATTTAAAAAAAATAAATAAATAAAAATTTAAAAAAATAAATAAAAATCTATAAATATAACAACACAACTGGTTGCACATAACCGCGTGGCACATCAGGAGAAATATTTGGGCGTCATTGCGAAAATCTATCGACCAAGTTTGGGAAGGGAACGGCGGGATTCGGCAAGTGGTTAGAGATCGACAGTTTGGAAATGGTCTCTGTTCGAGACCCCTGACGTGTATCATCTGAACCAGGGGAAAAAGTCGGACGGGAAAATGTCTTTCGAGATTCTAGCGAGTGACAGAGATAGATTGAATCTGCCAAGGCTTAGATCTTTGTTTCCTTGTTTTTTTTGGTTTATTTTTATGGTCGTCTCTAGTTTTAGCCGACACAGAGAAAGATTGAATCTTTTACGCTGTGAGAAGCTTTTTGTACCCTTGTTTTGATGTGTCCTTTGATTGTTAGAAATTGTGTGGGGATGTGGAACTTAATTAGTTCGGTCATTGAATAAATTCTCAGCTAGTTCCGCTATGTTGTATTGTGAGTATCCATGGCAACTGTTTCTATCCCCGCCTTGTTTGTCTTTATTTATCGCTCTCTCTCTCTCTCTCCCTCTCTCTCTCTCATTTTACTCGCTCTATCTTTCTCTCTATGTTCCTCTGCCCTTCTAATCTTTCTCTGCAACTATAATCTCACTAATATTCTTCCCTCTCCCCTCTGTCTCTCTCTCTCTCTCTCTCTGCCCCTCGTTTTTTTCTCTACAACTATAATCTTACATACGTTTTTGTCTCTCCCTTTCTCTCTCTTTCTTTCTCTCCCTCTCTTTCTCTCATTCTTTCTCTACTCCTCGTATTATTCTCTACAACTATAATCTTACATAAATTATTATGTCTCTTCTACCTCCACTGCATTACCAACACACCAAGAAGTGCTGTCTCTTCTACCTCCACTGTACTACCAACACACCAAGAAGTGCTGTCTCTTCTACCTCCACTGTACTACCAACACACCAAGAAGTGCTGTCTCTTCTACCTCCACTGTACTACCAACACACCAAGAAGTGCTGTCTCTTTTCACAAATGACAAACAGTACGAATATCTATACCTTGTCATCCAACTGGTTAGACCCACCCCTGCTTGTCCCTGATCGATCCATGTTTAGTTTGAAACTCGTTTAGTTCTCAGTCCATGAGCCATCTCCACAACAAAGGTAGGCTGTACTGGATCTGAAACATACTCTATCTCTTGTTCTGATTATGAATCTGACATACCTTTTTCAGTCCATTCTTCTGGACTCGCTAAGGCAATTCTTTCCAAAGTGGTGGTCCACAGACTGACGGTGGTCCACACATTGGTGGTGGTCCACAGACTGAAGGTGGCCAAAAGACTGGTTTTGGTCCACAGATTAGTGGGGGTCAGTAAACTGATGGTGGTCCACAGATTGTGGTGGTCCACAGATTGGTGTTGGTCCAAAGGCTGGTTGTGGTCCATAGACTGGTGCATGCCCACGAGTCCAGTCATTACTACTCTGTTGCATATTCTTTATTAATTGTCCCTCCTCATACATTTTACACATTAATTTTAATTCTTTGTAAGCTCGCAGCAATGAAACAAACTAAATTGCCCACAACTGCTATCATTACTCAGCAGTCTCGTGGTGAGGTGTCCGCCTCAGGTGCCGGTGGTCGCGTGTTTGAATCGCGGTGGAGACCAGAATTTTTTCCATCTGGATCCTCTGGTAAAAGTTTCCCTGATCTCTGAGTAGTGAGATCGGACTCCCGTGGTCAGTGTCGAGCACGTTAAAAATTTATTGGCAGCTAGAAATAAAAAAAAGAATAAGCTTAAAAACCGCTGCCGGGACTAAATGCGAATTAAAAATCTACCCAAATTATTTGGACCTTTCGCCAGGTGGTTTGTTAAGAGCAGCTAAAGATGGCGCCTAACTGGCTGCGGGTCTACTTAACTCTAATGTGTGAGTCTAGGAAGATGGACTCTCACATCGGTAAAACTACCCTCCAAGAAACTGGTTGTATACAGACTCTAGAGTCTTCTAAACCAGTTTAAAGACGTTAAGTTAAGTTAATTGCTTTGGTAACAGGGTCATTGCATTGGTTAAGCATGCGTTTAAACAAATGGTATTACAAATTTAAACTGATGGAAAAGGATCAATAATCAATAGACTTTGGAACCAGCGCAGCTTGCATCAGATTAATCCATGCCGTTCCGTTAGATTTAAATACTTAGAAAGCTCCATTTTTGGAAAGGTGGTGCGGATGGGGTGGGGTGGAGGCGGTAAGCGGAAGACAGGACACATGTGTCAGGACACGCAAGCTTCATCATCCTGTTGCAAGATTTTTTTTTTTTTTTTTCCCTGCCAAAATGGGAATGAAATTCACAACTACTGACGAATGCACCTGTGGTACCAAAAAAAATGACCACTGAATATCTCTTTGAAAATGGCACGACACGACGCACGAGGACCAGAGAAAGTTCAAGTGGCCATCACCAGTGCCAATGCTAGGCAAGCTCTATGGCAGTGTCGACAGCCTCAAGATGATCGCTGCCTTCTTTCAACAAATTCAAGTAGGCGTCTGACAGCGTATGAAAAAGAAGTATAAGATAAAGAAGAAGATGAAGAATCCACAACCATTTTGTTGCAAGTGTCTTATCCATTACGCTACATTGAGGCGGTAATGATACTAGTACTAAGTTTCATTATCATGAGCCGTTTTTCCATGACCAGCATGATCCCTTCTAAGCCGTATCATTACTCTCTTCCTTTATTCATTGCTTCTATTCTGGATATATCGTGAGTTAACCTTCTTATATACAACAAATTAGTGTATCTTCTTCTTCTTCCTTCTTTCATCCCCATTGTCCACCTCCTCCAATAAAACAAGATAGTCACTTTTAGTCGGTAAGATTGTGTTTCTCAAAACTTTTAGTCGGTAAGATTGTGCTTCTAATTTTTTCTTTGAAATCCAGAGAGCTTATCTGCAGTTACTTTGATTGGCGGACGTGCATTGTATTCATTTAAAGGCTTTTCTACCTAGCATTATTAATGCCCTCTTCCGACTTTTCAACATGCTCTTAGTGTGTCAGTGGTTCTCTGTTCTCGTTTCTGTCAAGCATAGATCTAGTGACGCAATAAAAGTTGCGTATCTATACTATAGTTCTGGAAAATTCAGAAGACACCATAACTCCCGAACGGGAAGATATATCGAGCAGAAATGTTCACTGGGCATTCTATGACCGCTATGTCGTTCCCTTCACGAGTTCTGGGCATATGGTTAGACGAAGATTATTGTTTACCGGCGAATAGCAAAATGATGACCTCATGACCCAATTTTTTAATCAGATTGCGCATGCGTGAGACTACATGTGATATTTAAATTTACCGACGTCACAGTACTAGTAGGACGCATGTGTAAGATATTCACTCAGGTACTTCGTGAAGCAGATTTGATAGTTGCCTCCAGACACAATTCTAATTATCTAGGGAATTTGGAAGGTGGAGTGTGGAAGAGAAAGTAGACGTATGGATAGTTAAGGTGTGGTATAAATAGGCGGATTGAATAGAGTTGAGGAAGAGGGAAGAAATGAGTGCAGTGATGGGTGGGATCAGTGGCGAAACGATGGCGAGCTAGAGAACAGATTGGGAGCGCAATTGGAATATCGAGGAGGGAAGAGGTTTTAACAATGTACTACTTTCATAATGATCTCGTGCAACGCCGGTTGCCCCAACTTGTAGAAATATACGGAAACAACGAAACAGTTGGGGGAGATTCAGGCCGGGATGTTTGTCATTTCACGTTTGCTGACTGATGGCACGCGCAACGTGTCAAATCAAATCTTGTGATTGGGTGAAATGAAGTGGGGACTAGTGATTATTGCGGCAATATTTGATTGGTTCAATGTTCTCTCGCTCTGTCCTTCTCTGTTTTTCTAATTGGGATTCTCTCTCGCCTCTCGCTTTCTCCTTCTCTGTCTAATTGGGATTCTTTCTCTCATCTCTCTCTCTCTCTCTCTCTCTCTACTCTCTCTCTCTCTCTCTCTCGGGATGTGTATCCTTCACTCACACGCACATAATCGTTGTCCCTAACTCTTTGTGTCTACGTGTGTGATTTGTTCTGTGCACACGTGCATTCGTTCTCTCTCTCTCTCTCTCTCTCTTCTTTTGTATTACTTTAATATTCATGCTCTCATGTATTTTCTATCTCTTATCTCTCCCTCTCTCTTCTCTCTGTTTCTTCTCCTGTCCTATAAATAGGGTACATATCGCTAAAGAGTTATTATCTAAAATATTCAGGAGATACGAGGGAATTCATTCTCCTTTTCCGATCTATTCATTAGTTTTATCTATATGTCTGTAGGTGGTACGATTTTATGTGGTGTTTGGTGTGTGTGGATGTGTAAGCGTGTGTTTGTGTGTCTTGTGTTTGTGTGTGTTTGTGTGTGTCCCGCGTGTGTGGTTGTGGGTGTGGTCGGTTGTGCGTGTTTGTGTTTGTTAATGGGTGTGTGGTTGTGGGCGTGGTCGTTTGTGTGCGTTTGTTAATGGGTGTGGTTGTGTCTGCAGTTGTTTGTGTGGGTGTATGTATGTTTATGTGTGTGGTTGTGAGTGTGTTTGTGGTTGTGTGGTTTGCTTGTGTGGTTTGTTTGTGTGGTTGTGTGTGTGATTGTGTGTGTGGTTGTTAATGTGGTTGTGTGTGTGGTTGTGTGTGTGGCTGTTTGTGTGGTTGTGTGTGTAATTGTGTGTGTGGTTGTTTGTGTGGTTAAATGTGTGATTGTTTGTGTGGTTGTGTATGTGGTTGTGTGGGTGGTTGTGTGTGTATTTGTGATTGGTCGTGTGATTGTGTCTGATTGTGTGTGTGATTGTTTGCGTGATTGTGTGTGTGTGTGTGATTGTTCGTGTGGTTGTTTGTGTGATTGTTCGTGTGGTTGTGTGTGTGTGTGGTTGTTTATCTGGTTGTGTGTGTGTTTGGCGTGTGTGTGTGTTTGTGGTTATGTGTTTGTGGTTGTGTGTGTGGGGTTGCGTGTGTGTGGTTGTGTGTGTGTGGTTGTGTGTGTGTGTGTGATTATGTGAGGCTGTGTGTGTTTTCAGGTTGTGTGTGGTTGTGTCTGTCTGTGTGTTTATGTATGTCCCCAAGTACAGCAGCTAAAAAGAGTTTGACGTGTCTAAAAGGGCAACTTGGTGGCAGTATAATTTAACTGTTCAAGACCAAGTCACACCTGACTACAGAGAATATCGTACAAGCGGCTAGGCAAGGCATGTCGACAAAGAAGGAAACATGTTGCTGCACAGATAAACCGGAGACCGTGCACAATGAAGATTATACCACTTCATTCCCAACCGCGTGGACGGCGTGGACTAGTGGTTAAATGACATGGATCAAAACACAAAAGTGCTGGGTTCGCTCCTATATCACAGCATCGGCCGTTACCCCCGTGGAAGCGAATCCTTTGAAGATGTAGGAGGAAGCAGACTCTTACATAAAATGTATGACGAAGTCGGATGCACTGGGCCGACAGGCGCAAAATAAAAACATAGTGCAATGCACACCACCTTCGGGAATAGAGAAATAAGGCGAACGCAAAATACATCCAAAAGCAAATAAATAAAACAAAAATCCTCAGCTGCAGGAGTCTTTATAGCCGAATGGTAAAGGCCCATGCCCCTTACGAAAAGAAAGCACAAAACCCAAAAGTTTAAAGCGGCCCCTTGTTCTCAAGGGAGATGGGACCGGCACCTAGTCATATTGGAGATGGACAACAAAATTCGGCGATTCCGTGAACATGCTATGCACGTAAAAGGACTCTTGTCAGTTTAGAATTGATAAGAGTCAGATCGTAGCCACTGTTCGGGCAAAATGCTGAAAGTTATGAAGCTTCTTCCCAATACGCCACCTACCTTCTTTCAGGCCTAGTAATCTTTCGACTACCGGGCAGCAGGTTTGAATACCAGAATTGCAAAATAAGGTCTGCTATAGGACTGCCTGTAACCATACCATCGAAAGACTTGATTCAGTATGTTCGTCTTGGAGAATGGGTATTGCAAAGTGAGGTCGCTTCACATAAATGTTTTAACTGCTGGAACAGGAGTTGTAAATCTCTAATCCTCGGAATCGGAAACCTGCAGTCCTCGGATTGGTAACCTACGTCCCTCGGATCGGTAACCTACGTCCCTCGGATCGGTAACCTACGTCCCTCGGATCGGTAACCTACGGCCCTCGGATCTGTAACATACGTGCCTCGGATCAGTAACCTACATCCCTCGGATCGGTAACATACGTCCCTCGGAACGGTAATCTACGGCCCTCTGATCGGTACCTTACGGCCCTACGATCGGTAAATTACGGCCTTCGGATCGGTACCTTATGGCCCTCGGATCGGTAACCTACGGCCCTTGGATCGGTACCTTACGGCCCTCAGATCGGTAACCTATGGCCCTCGGATCGGTGACCTATGGCCCTCGGATAGGTCACGTATGACTCTCGGAGCCGTGACCTACGACCATCGGTACTGCAACCTGCGGTCTTCTGATCGATATCCTACAGATCTCTTTCTCTCTCTCTCTCTATATATATATATATATATATATATATATATATAATTCTCGTTTTCTCTCTGTTTTTTTCTCGCTCTTTCTTTTTCTCTTTCTCTCGTCCTCTCTCTCTCTCTCTCTCTCTCTCTGGTCTTTCATTACTAAAGACGACGCAAAAGCGACCTGTTAATCTATCAAATTTTAAAGGATCCTGAACATGCCAATCAAAAGTTTTTATCAAGAAACTTACTTGCGTCTGCAATGATATCAATAACTTCAAGTCGCATTTAAACAGGTACACGTATTCGGGTCGAGTCATCCTGTAACTGGTGAGGTCTTTGGGGAACACATGAAGACATCCTCACAACCCCACGCCAACATTTTCTGTCAGCGGTCTCTCCCTGTGGCCCCTATGGTCGGAGATTGGTCCATTATTTTATGTCGTCCTCCAACCTATTTTTGAGACCTCTTCGTCGTCAGCCTTGAATCGTTCCGTGCAAGATCACATTGGCAAGACCATTTGATCTCGATATGTGACCCATAGCTGACTGCTAGCGTGAGGGCTAGCGAACTAAAGCTGCCCAGACTCTTCTACACCTCCACGCGGTGATCCCCGATAACAGGCTGCAACAGGGAAGACTGGCTAAGGAGAGGGATCAGAGGGATAGCAGCCCGGTACTCAAAAATGTCTGCTGAAGTCGGATGTGTCGGACCGAAACGTGCAAATATCGCAGTAAAGCTCTTTACTACGACACAACGCATTCCGTTCTCCGGACAATTACTTGTAAAGCCTTTTTTAGGGCTTGGTAGTTGGAGATTGAGAAAAAACGAAGAAGAAAAGATGAAAGTTGGCAACGAATATTGACCAACACCGATAGATCAAGAAAGAAGTACGAACATACATCATGTTACTGAAGAAACATAAACATATAAACACAATTTTACTCATGTGGCCCCAAAACAAACAAAAAACATGTCTTAGAATAAATACTGTACAATCTTGTACCAAAAAAAACCTAGTTTTTCTATTTTTTTAAATTATGTATGTATTTATTGTGCTAGAATAATAAAGACAAGAATAACTCATTGCATGAGCGTAGATGAAGATGAGAGAGAGGCTCTTGTGGGAGAGGCGTACAGATATATCCTGTATCAGCCAGAAGCAGAGAATGAATCGTATCTCCCGCTTTCTGCAAATTTAAACATGTCCATGGATTTAATTACCTGCGAACTGCTAAAACAACAGACGAAGGATGCAGATTATCGAATAGAAATACAGAGCAGTCCAGACTCAAAATATATTTCCTGTTTGGGAGAGACGTTCGATGAAATGCATCTTTGTCAGTGGAATTAGACGGACTGGTTCTAAAGTGTGATGGGGGAGAGAGTCGTCATGCTCCCGTGCTGGTATAATTGTAAATGGGTACAGGGCTTACTGTTAGGGAAACCCAGGTAAGGAGGAAGGGAACTGGCGCCATGATAATAATAATAAAAATAATAATAGCAGTAATAATAATAATAATGCAATTATAATAATAATGCAAGTAATTAATAATTCAAATAGTAATCCTAATTATAATAATAATGCAAATAATGATAATAATACAAAAAGTACTCGTAATAAAAATAATAATTCGCTTCGGGCTACCAAGGCCTATCGTTTCGATCTTCTGTGACTACGATTGACAGCCGATGTCCATGAAGCGTATAGTTTTGATGAGGTGTTGGTTATTTGTTGCAGTCAGGTGGGCGTCCCCATATGGGATAAGGTCTTTTTCCCACCGTTGACTTTGACAGCCCGGTTCAGGAGCTGGCGGCCCAGAACATCTTGGGGTAGGCGGGAGACACCACCGAAGACAGAGAGATGGTGACGGTCCATCACAGAAACAATACTCTCTAGATGTGTTTGTCGGACGACCTCAGTGCTGGTAACCATGTGATGCCAATGGATTCCAGTTTTGCCCCTGGCTGCTCATATTGTAGACTTCAAGGCTTTTCTGATCTCCCTCTGACCGTCTAAGTTTTGGAGCCATAGGTAAGGATTATAATGAGGCAGGATTTCTGAAGGCGCAATTTTGTCTCCTGTGTAAGGCACTGCTGAGACCAGACTCTGTGCTCCTACATCTCATAAAATGTTGAACCAAGTAAAATGAAGTCTCAAACGGAACTGGCTACCCTTATGTTACCTGTCATATAGAAGAAGATCGTGAACAATCAGTAAAAAAACGCTACCTGTATAGTGTTTATTCGCATTGCCGGAATCCACTTGGAGAAATTATCGAACGAAGGAATAGCCGTCGCTTGACTCTACAGTTGCAACACTGTATACATGCATGGTTGGTTATTTTACCTTAGATAGATAATAGCAGATGGTGTCCAGAAATTTTAGCAAAATAAAACTGCCACGTGAAGACAAGTATAATTCAGTTTAGTTTAGTTTAGTTTAGTTTAGTTTAGTTTAGTTTAGTTTAGTTTAGTTTAGTTTAGTTTAGTTGAAAATAAACGTCATTGCACACGGAAAGACAATCCATCATAAAATCTGTAACCCCACACTGAGTTAGATAGTAGGAACAAACGCATTTAGTGCCTACATTGACGTCCAAAAATTTCGTGGTTTTGTTCTCTTAGAATAAATTATGACCAGCATGCAGTGAGAGCATATCATTTGCAGATGTCCTGTCCAATGGCCGACCTCGAGGTTGGCGGATCTAGGATTCTCTGACACCTTCAGGAAGTTACACCTAACGTCTTACATAACGGTAATTTTTAGTGACTCCAAGTCGGTTCTGGAGACGCTGAAGAACACCCCATACAAAGAGAAGTAGATACTCTTGATGAGGATGGCGATCAACATCATCATCACTGCCCACGGGATAAATGTCACCTTGCAATGGATCTCTGGACATAGGGGCCTACCACGGAACAAGGTGGCCAACAGATTGGCAAAAACAGGAACCTCCAAACAATAATTGGATAGACCCTGCAGTAACCACACATAAAACGAATTATTAAGAATAAAACTCAAGAAATCTGGATGAACAAGTGGGCGACGGGAACAACAAGTCGCAGTGTATTTAGCCAAATGTTACAGCCAAAAAAGTAACGATGACATAAATAAACTACATAGAAGATATCTAAGTCTCATCTTTCAATTCCGAACAGAACATACTAGAGTCAATAGCCACTTAAACCGCATCAGCCCCCAGTCCCTACCCCTGTGCAGACATTGCTCTCATCCTGATGAAATAGTTCGGCATCTACTTATTGAGTACAAAGCGCTTGCGGACATTAGGAAAAGATTCTTACAAGCACTGCCGACAATTACCAACACAATGTACGGAGCAGTGACACAACTGAAGAAGACCTGTATTAGAATGGCATTGGGCTGCCAAGAGTAGGTTTGCTCAGCAGCTATGGGATAGCAACAACAACAACAACAGACCTACTCAGCAATTGCAGAACAAACAGCCTTTACTCCTGACTTGACTTAGCCACACCTCGTCTGCCATAGTCGTCTTCTAATTGTCCTGCAGTTTATGTTTTCTGCAGAATGGGATAACCTGTCCATTGCCCAGTCCTCCGTAGTCTTCTTCTACTTCTTCTTCTTCTTCTGTTGTCATCTCACTTTCTACCAGGTTGTAGCCCAGTGTCGTGGCATGTATCTGTCTTTCGCCTCTCTTTCACCGCCTCACCTCCTACCTGGTTGTAGCCCCGTGTCGTGGCATGTATCTGTCTTTCGCCTCTCTTTCACCGTCTCACCTCCTACCAGGTTGTAGCCCCGTGTCATGGCATGTATCTGTCTTTCACCGTCTCACCTCCTACCAGGTTGTAGCCCCGTGTCGTGGCATGTATCTGTCTTTCGCCTCTCTTTCACCGTCTCACCTCCTACCAGGTTGTAGCCCAGTGTCGTGGCATGTATCTGTCTTTCGCCTCTCTTTCACCATCTCACCTCCTACCTGGTTGTAGCCCCGTGTCGTGGCATGTATCTGTATTTCGCCTCTCTTTCACCGTCTCACCTCCTACCTGGTTGTAGCCCCGTGTCGTGGCATGTATCTGTCTTTCGCCTCTCTTTCACCGTCTCACCTCCTACCTGGTTGTAGCCCCGTGTCGTGGCATGTATCTGTCTTTCGCCTCTCTCGTGGCCCGAGCAACATTCTTCCCCATTTTACGGCAGGTCTCGTTTACGCCATCCACATTTTTCTTGGTCTTCCTCTCGCTCTTCTTCGTGATGTTCTCCTATAGAAGGTTGCACGAATAATGTGGTCTGGTTCCATTCTCACAATGTGGCCAAATTAATTCATTCTCTGTTGCTTGTTGTACTATAGGCATGGAATTATTCAAGCCTCCGTAAGCGCCCCTTTCAATATTCCTGCAAGTTACAGTTTTTCTTTTCTTTGCTCACGTTTCGGAACCCGTTAACACTTGGATGTCACGTATTCCTCCGCCCTGTAATTCTCCTTAGCGGACCTCATCAATAGGAAAGCGTCATATTGTTAGTGCTTGTTATTTTTAACGGAGTTAAATTTGTAATTTAATGAGAGACAAGTGGAAATAATTGACAAACTTGGCTAAATTAATCAGTTAATTGGCTCTAGTCAATGAGTGCCTGCATCAGAAAGAGCGAATACACTGGTGTGATACAGTCACTGATATGGAACTGTTGGGGAAGAACCGTACAGATGTCAATGGGGCTTGATGTAATGAGAAGGATGAAAAGATGGCGTTGGATAGAGCACAGACTACGGAATGATGTTCGTCCATCACAAGCGACGTAGACCATTCTCTTTGTTCAGCCGTGTGGACAGTTCATTCTTTTGCTGTGTCTCCTGAAATGGGTGACTTGCGCTGTGATTTGGATTAAAGTGAGGAAGAATCTACGCCTTTTGTCAACCTCACTCTCTGGTCCTACCTTTGACTAGTGACAAGATTTTATCGAGACGATAACACAGGATCCAGATTTGTCCTCAGGTTTTTACTCCCGAAGACTTTCCCGTAAACAGGTATCCCGCAAGGCAGTGGAGGGGCGCATATATTGTTGTGTATCGTGCCTTTTCCATTACCGCAAGAGGTTGTAGGGGCATCTCTCCTGGACGGTGTTCTAGTCCATTATAGTCGTGTCTAGTCCAGTCAAACCAAAACTGACGCTTTTTGCAGCTAGGGCGAAGGGCGCCAATCTGGTGAAGTTGAGCCGCGTGATCCGAGACCGTGACAAAACGACACAGGTTTAAGCGTCGTGCTAATTCATGAAGCCGATGTCCAGACCAGGATAATCGGAAGGAAGAAAACAAAAAACACCAACGAATTACCATTCCAAATGGAAAATAATGACACGTTTCTATGAGCACAAGTGTAAATTGTCCACTAGTGTGAATTCCTGGCAAATCCGTGGCCTGTAGACATCCATAATGAACTAAAACAGCAGAGCAATGTTGACCCGCAGCCATCATTGCAGCTACATGGAATAGAATTACAAAGACAGTTTCCGTTTTGGAATCACCAAGGCAAGAGAAGTATATGCAGACCTAAACAATCATGAAGGAGAGAGCATTACACAAACATAAAGGCCACAAGGAAAACGTGGCTTGAGCTGGGAAGTATGTCACATGACAGGAAGACTTCGCAAATATTCGCTGAAGACATTTGCCCCACAGGAGGCTCTAAGGTTCTGATTGGTTGAATCAGTTTTAAATAGTTACAGAGCTTCTGAAAAATTGAGAAACGATCTTTGGCTCTCTCTTTCCGTCCCTCTCACTTTCTTTCTCTCTGCGCGCGTGTGTATGTGTGTGTGTGTGCGCGCGCTTGTGTGCGTTGTGCGTGCATATATATATATATATATATATTCGTATATCACCGTAATCATCATGTAGCATGTTCTTTGCCGAACATCGCTCCCATCACAGCCCGTCTGAAAAAAACTCGATCGATCTCTTGCCTGCTCCAGTCAAGTTCAAGCATTCATTGACATCATCTTTGTGCCATCGCCTTCTTTATTTGCCGTTGCCTCTTTTTCCCGGCACCATCCATTCTACTACCGTTTTCTAAAGACAGTTGTGTCTTCTGATGTGGCCAAAGTATTTCAATGTTCTATTTATTATGGAGTTTATCAACCAGTTCTCCTCTATGTTCACCTCTCGTGGAATGTCTGCATTCTTTTTTTTTTGGGTCCACAGTACTTTAAAGACCTATCTGTAACAATTTTATTCGAAAAATTCGATTATCTTCCTCGATGTTTTGATACCTATCCATGTTTCGCAGTGGTATATAGCCGCGGAAAAAAACACAAGTTCTCAAAATGTTCACTTTTTGTTCGTTGGCTGATATTCTGCACGGATTCATCATGTTATGTATTCTCTACATTTCTATTGCTAATCTCCCTCTTATTTACTTTGAGCAGTCGCCATTGTTGTCAAAATTCTGGAGCCCAAATACTCCAAGTTCGTGACCTGTTCTATATCCACACGCTCGAAGTTGAATTGATGTTGACTTGTTGCTTTGCCGGTGATCATTAGTTTTGTTTTGTTTATGTTTACAAAAACATTTTTTTAAATATTTGCTGCATCTGCTTATGCATCTGCTCTGACCCATTTGCACTGTTTGATAGTATCACGGTATTGTCTGCGTATCTTAACACAGACATCTTGTATCCGCCGATTGTAAACGAAGCATAACTTTCTGTATTCTCATCCTCTTTAACGTTCCTCATTATGCATTCTGTGTAAATGTTAAAAAGGTATGGAGAAAGGATGCATCCCTGTCTTAAATACTATTTGTACTTTGAACTAATCTGATATTTCACCACATACTAAGGGCAACTAATTGTTCCTAATATAAGGATTCGATGAGATGAATTAGATGAATACTGTAAACTCCACATCTATCATTATTTCTACCATTTCTGATGTTTTACACAATCGAAGGCCTTTGTGTAATCGATAAAGCATGTATAGAGATCTACGTTATATTTTCTACATTTTCTATAGATGTTCCTAATATTAAACATGTGATCTCTGATCACACTGTCTTTTCTGAATGCTGCTTGCATTTCAAGGATTTCACATTCAAATTGTCTTTCTATCCTCTGCAATAACTAGCTTGGCTTATTAACACAATAGTGCGGTAACTTGAACACAGCTTCATGTTGCCTTTCTTTGGAACAGGAAAATCAATGAATCTATTCCATGCTTTTGGCCACTTTACGATGTACCAGATCCTCTTGTACAGTACATGATAAGTGGGAGCACGTGCTTCATTCTCCTGTCTACCTGTATTAATTCCCCTGGAATGTCATCACACCCCAGTAATTTTAATTTCTTTTAGGCTTTTGATTGCCGAGCGTACTTCGTCCAATAAAACCAATGTCACTCGATAATGCTCTCTCTCTCTCTCTCTATATATATATATATATATATATATATATATAACCATTGACATTCTGTTTTATCGAACTCCTAAACACAGGAAAGCAATGACTGTATATTATTTTTCTTTTCCTCTAACTTGAAATGGCACGAGATAAGAGAGTAATGATTTTATCCATTAGAAGAGCCAAGAAATGACATTTCTATAATTATAAAAAACAAAAACAAAAATAATTAATTGATTTGTGAACGTTGTCGAGCAGTGGCGTTACATCGATAAATGGGAAGCCCGGCAAAGATTAATATCGGTGTTATCAGTACAGCTATAATGAATGTACTTGTGGTAATACTGAACGCCTGGACAATTACAAAAACACACACACACGCACGTACGCACGCAGGCACGCACGCACGTGTGTCTGTGTGTGTGTGTGTATATATATATATATATATATATATATAAATGTATGTGTGTTTATATATATATATTTATATATATATATATATATATATATATATATATATATATATATATATATATATATATATATATATACACGTATGTACATACATACATACATATATATATATATATATATATATATATATATATATATATATATATGTAAGTAAGGTTTTCCAATTAACATCTCCCCTACAATATATGTGATCTCTGTCTCTGCTCGCAATAAACAATCTCTACAATATATGTGATATATATGTCTGCTCCCAATTAACATCACCCCTACAATATATGTGATATCTTTTTCTACTCCAAATTAACATCTCTCCCACAATATATACGATCCCTGTTTTCGTTTCTGGAACATTAAATAAATAATAACTAGACATGAACAACTCGAGAGGTTTATGTTAACGTTTAGAACTTGAAGCAATAATAATTGTTTAGAATCCGCGTCATCGTCTCCTTCCAGATGTTTAGCTCTGCGTGTTAACTGACTGCATATGTTCGAATGTACGTTTTCCAAGTATTTGAAGTTGATATATTATTACAGCAGGATGCGCTGACTTTTGCTCAGGATGGTTCTCTTGTACTTATTTGTTGCAGCTGAAAGCGGAGTGTTCTAGAATGTTAAACTTGTTTTTAAGTCGTCCCAATTTATTTCCTGTGTGCGAATCCCTTGCATTCTACAACAAGATTAACGTAGCCACAGAAGGGGGACTCATTGTTCACTTGTCCGTCGTGGCTCATGACAGAAACAGTTGGAAGAGAAGTTGGGACCCACCTGGTTGGAACCGCCGCTGGAGGACGGGCCATCCAGTGATCCAGTTAATACGTGGTTTGTTCAACAAGTATCCGACCTTTGGGACGGAAAAATGCAATTACTTAACTGGAGGTATGGCTTGGCTTGGCTGCGTTCGTTCTCAATCTCCCGCTACCAAACTCTAAAAGGGCTTAAGTAGCAGAATGTAGTCAATAGAACGGAATGTGTTGTATCGTAGTTTACAGGTTGGCTGCGATATTTGCCCCTTTCTGTCCAACACATCCGACTTCAGCAAGCATTTTTTGAGTACCGGGTTAGCATTCCCTCTTCGATCCCTTCTCCTTAGCAAGTCTGCCCTGCTGCAGCCTGTTGTCCAAGGTCACCGCGTGGAGGTGTAGAATGGCCTTGGCAGCTCTGTTTCGCTGGCCCTGACGCTAGCAGTCAGCTTTGGGTCGCTGACCACTGCAGCTCATGCGCTGCTCAGCATCTTGATCCTGAACTGGAGGTTTGAAACCATAATCCTCTTTCAAAGTACTATCTTTGGGACTCAACTCACTTCTCCCAATGACAATTCCATTGTTGGAAGAATTTCAGAAGGCCTCTTTGGGGAATAGAGCACAGCTGGGTCGGCGCATTCCTGTGTAATGTCTTCTCGTGGCTCACATCCGGTCTCTTCAGGTGGAAGTTTTAGCTTGGGGAGCAGACAACAAATTTACAGGGAGCCATCTTGGGAGTATTGGGAGCCTCGCAAACCTGAGGAGTGTTGTGTTTGGCCATGAAAGTCTGAATCAGATGCGAAGAATGAGCTGGCTCGTTGTCATGATAGAGCTGCGCACAAACCTGAGTTGCTGAGTTCGATCCCCATCACAGCACCGGCCGTTACGCCAGGAAAGGGGGAAGCAATCCCTTAGAAAATGCAGAAAGAAGGAAACTCTTACATAAAATGCATGCCGATGTCGGATGCACTGAGTGGACAGGCGAAAAATAAAAACAGAGTGCAACGCACACCGCTTTGGGAAATAGAGAAATAAAGCGAACACAAAAAAAGCCCCCCTCAAATTATAGAGCAGCCAAGTTCCAGTTGTCTACAGGTCCGGTCGTTCGCCTCGAGCAGCATCACCAAGGCGACGGATGACCACCAGGTAGTAAAGTTTTTACCTTGTAGTGCAGACTAGTGATGCACAAACTAGTGATGCACAAACTAGTGATGCACAAACTAGTGATGCACAAACTAGTGATGCACAAACTAGTGATACACAAACTAGTGATGCACAAAGTAGTGATACACAAACTAGTGATGCACAAACTAGTGATACACAAACTAGTGATGCCCAAACTAGTGATGCACAAACTAGTGATACACAAACTAGTGATGCCCAAACTAGTGATGCACAAACTAGTGCTGCACAAACTAGTGATGCACAAACTAGTGATGCACAAACTAGTGATGCACAAACTAGTGATGCACAAACTAGTGATACACAAACTAGTGATGCACAAAGTAGTGATACACAAACTAGTGATGCACAAACTAGTGATACACAAACTAGTGATGCCCAAACTAGTGATGCACAAACTAGTGATACACAAACTAGTGATGCCCAAACTAGTGATGCACAAACTAGTGCTGCACAAACTAGTGATGCACAAACTAGTGATGCCCAAACTAGTGATGCACAAACTAGTGCTGCACAAACTAGTGATGCGCAACTCAACGGGAGTAAAAAATAAAACGGTCAATATGTCTTTGACATTCCGTCATTTCGTGGTGAACAAAAACCTGACGGGTGTTCACTACACTCAACACTGAAAGACTGACACCAGCGACTTTCGCAATTGGCGGGGGGGAGTAGAGGAGGAGGGAAGGAAGGGGTGGGACGGGGGGGGGGAGTAAACGCATGGGCATGACAGTCCACTATACCTTCCCGCCGAAGGACAACACCCACGCTTCATTTATTTCCGATGAATACTTTGAGGTCGGATACTTTTTGAACAAACCTCGTATATATTTCCTAATTTTCTTAAACTTCTGTACACTTATTTCTTTATTTACACTCATTTTTCTTCTATCTCTATACACTTTTTTAAATCCATTACTGTCAACTCATATTCCTTGACAATATTTCCCCTCATTTCTCTGACAATATCTCTCCTCATTTCTCTGACAATATTTCTCCTCATTTCCCTGACAATATTTCTCCTCATTTCCCTGACAATATTTCTCCTCATTTCTCTGACAATATTTCTCCTCATTTCCTTGACAATATTTCTCCTCATTTCTCTGACAATATTTCTCCTCATTTCCCTGACAATATTTCTCCTCATTTCCCTGACAATATCTCTATACATTTCTCTGACAATATTTCTCCTCATTTCCCTGACAATATTTCTCCTCATTTCCCATACAATATCTCTCCTCATTTCTCTGACAATATTTCTCCTCATTTCCCTGACAACATTTCTCCTCATTTCTCTGACAATATCTCTCCTCATTTCCCTGACAATATTTCTCCTTATTTCTCTGACAATATTTCTCCTCATTTCAGGATCAACCACAATGACGTTCCGAGGCTATGAATGGGTTACCTACCAGCTCTACACAACGCCTATGGAAAGACTCTTCACAGACCACAACCGGATCTCGCTAGAATTTAAGGTAAATTAAATCGAATTGTCATCTTAGACGCTCGCTCTCAAATAATTGCATCTTGTATTCCCTCTGTACTCCTGTCGGTCCATGCTAGGCTTCTCTAGTCGCAATACAGTTTGTCTCGCAATTGGCTTGACACCCATGTAATCACTATTCTCCTCTCGTGGAGCCAGTAGACCAGTTTAACATGTTCAGCCATTTGTTTGTTCTTCTTACGTGCACGCATGTCTGTGTGCCCAATGTTTAGTTTGTTAAATATATGTGGAGCGGAGGGTTAAGGCCTTGGCGATGAGATGTTTCTCAAGACTTCCAAACGTCAAATGCAAAAACCGAGTTACAAATTAGGAAATACAAGAAAGAATTAAAACAGCAATATGGCCATTTGAAGACCTTTTGGCAATGGACAAAAGGCGGAAACTCGCTTGGAACGGCCACATTTTGAGATCAAATGGTTTCGCAAATATGATCCTGCACGACAGGTGTAAGGCTGACGACGAATAAGTCGTCCCAAAAAGAGATGAGAGGACAACGTAAAAGAATGGACCAATCTCCTACCAGAGGAGGTACAGATAGCGGCTGCTGACAGAGAGGGGTTGCGGGGAGATTGTGGGGGTGTTTTCATGTGTGCCCCAACAACCTCACCGGTTACGGGTAGACGTGTCTTGAAATGTATGATTTTTTTTAGTTTGTAATGGTCTGTTTAAAGTCTGAATATTGTCACTTGATCTCTTTCATACAAAAAGTAGTGTGTGTCTGCTATATGCGCTTCTGAGTTTTCACTGTGCGTTTGGTCTTTGAAGTAAATTTTTATCGTGTTTATTTTATCAAACGCAACTGTCTTAGTGAAAGGCTTTCGCCTTCTCTCTCTGGCTAGTCTATCTGACTCCTTATTTCTGTTTATTTTAGGTAACATCAATACAAAGTTTATATCACAAACAAACAAATAAACGCTCGCTCATGTATCCTAATGCAGAAGCACAAACATACACATATACTCTCTCTCTCTCTCTCTTTTCTCTCTCTCTCTCGGTATATATATATATATATATATATATATATATATATATATATATATATATATATATATATATATATATATATATATATATTTGGGAGGGGTTTGTTTTTGTATAAGATACCACAAGCCGCGTTCGGAATGACAAACGAAAGCCGATATTGGCATTGCACATTCATTAGCTGACTTGTAGATTAATACGGCTTATTTAACGACGGCATCTTGTTTCCTTACCCAGTTATGGGTACAAGATTGTGAATATTCTTCACCGGCAAGTTGATAGATCTGACGTTAAGTTGATGGAACAAGGGTTACCTGAAGTTAAGTTGATGGACCAAGGGTTACCTGAAGTTAAGTTGGTGGACCAATGGTTACCTGAAGTTAAGTTGATCAACCAAAAGATACCTGAAGTAAAGTTGATGGACCAAGGGTTACCTGAAGTTAAGTTGATCAACCAATGGTTACCTGAAGTTAAATTGATCAACCAAAGGTTACCTGAAGTTAAGTTGATCAACCAAAAGTTACCTGAAGTTAAGTTGGTGGACCAAGGGTTATCTGAAGTTAAGTTGATGGACCAAGGGTTACCTGAAGTTGAGTTGATCAACCAAAATTTACCTGAAGTTAAGTTGATGGACCAAGAGTTACCTGAAGTTAAGTTGATGGACCAATGGTTATCTGACGTTAAGTTGATCAACCAATGGTTACCTGAAGTTAAGTTGATCAACCAAAAGTTACCTAAAGTTAAGTTGATTGACCAATGGTTACCTGAAGTTAAGTTGATGGACCAAGGGTTACCTGAAGTTAAGTTGATCAACCAAAAGTTACCTAAAGTTAAGTTGATGGACCAAGGGTTACCTGAAGTTAAGTTGATGGACCAATGGTTATCTGAAGTTAAGGTTATGGACCAATGGTTACCTGAAGTTAAGTTGATTAACCAAATATTACCTGAAGTTAAGTTGATCAACCAAATGTTACCTGAAGTTAAGTTGATGGACCAAGGGTTACCTGAAGTTAAGTTGATCAACCAAAAGTTACCTGAAGTTAAGTTGATGGACCAAGGGTTACCTGAAGTTAAGTTGATGGACCAATGCTTACCTGAAGTTAAGGTTATGGACCAATGGTTACCTGAAGTTAAGTTGATTAACCAAATGTTACCTGAAGTTAAGTTGATCAACCAAATGTTACCTGAAGTTAAGTTGATGGACCAAGGGTTACCTGAAGTTGTTGATCAACAAAAGGTTACCTGAAGTTAAGTTGATCAACAAAAGGTTGCCTGAAGTTAGGTAGATCAACCAAGGGTTACCTGAAGTTAAGTTGATGGACCAATGGTTACCTGAAGTTAAGTTGATCAACCAAAGGTTACCTGAAGTTAAGTTGATCAACCAAAGGTTACCTGAAGTTAAGTTGATCAACCAAAGGTTACCTGAAGTTAAGGTGATGGACCAATGGTTAAATGAAGTTAAGTTGATGGACCAGCGATATAATATAGTTAAGAGTTAGATTGATGACCAATAATTACTGCAAGTTAAGTTAATGGACCAATAATTGCTACAAGTTAAGTTGATGGACGAAGGCTGTGTGAAGTTAAGTTGATGGACGAAGGCTGTGTGAAGTTAAGTTGATGGACCAAGGCTGTGTGAAGTTAAGTTGATAGACCAAGGCTGTGTGAAGTTAGTTGATGGACCTATGCGTTACGTGAAGTATAGTTGACGGACCTTGGTTTAGCCGAACCGAAGTTAATAGAGAAATGGCTACATACGTGACATTAATAGACACTAGACCTCGCGAAGCACTTTTTTCGAACATTATCTATGTGGAGTTCTAAAACTTTCGTACAGTCCACGAATTTGAATCGTTCACTGGTTTCAGTGCATGATGGCCTTTCATATTCTCACGTTTAATCGCTGTTTGCTCTTGTGTTTGCGACATCAGTTCGTTTCTTTGAGTCAACATTCGAACGCAGTCTGTGAGACTGTACCGCCCTTCATCGAGAACTATTATTATCACTTATCTCAAAAGGCTACGCCTCTCGCGTCGAGGGATACATAATAGGTCTTACCCTGATGTATTCGGTTACCGGCAGCGCATTGGAGACCACATAGGTGGAGATCTCTCGATGAGGATTACTAAAAATAGTGTGTCAATTCCAGAGCCTCAAAAGAAACTCGCGTTGTGCAAAAAAAAGCAAATATGGCGCGTCGTGAATGCTACGCGATAAGTGACAATACTGTATATAGACATAAAGAAAGGGAGATAATTTCTTCTATGTTACGTTAGAGTTATCTGTGGGTCCGGTAGCCTAGCAACGCATGTTCGTGGTCCTAGCTATTAACTGAAAGATGCAGTTAGAAGTAAAATAGAACATTACACTTTCCCCCGCATGGTTGTGCTACACGACACTTCACTGCTCTACTTCAACGACGTCTCACTGTTGTGCTGCGACGGGGCATCATCTATCTATCTATCTATATCTATCTCTCTCTCTATCTATCTATCTATCTATCTATCTATCTATCTATCTATCTATCTATCTATCTATCTATCTATCTATCTATCTATCTATCTATCTATCTATCTATCTATCTATCTATCTATCTATCTATCTACCTATCTATCTATCTATCCATCCATCCATCCATCCATCCATCCATCCATCCATCCATCCCTCCGTCCGTCCGTCCGTCCGTCTGTCTGTCTGTCTGTCTGTCTATCTATCTATCTGTCTAGCTGTCCGTCCGTCCGACCCGATACAGCCCGCCCGTCTTTCTGTCTTGTCTTGTCTTGTCTTTTTTTTGGTCTTGTCTTGCCTGCCTGCATGTCTGCCTATCTGTCTACCTATCTATCTGCCGGTCTCTCGGTCTGTCTGCTTGCCTGTCAGTCTACCGGTGTCTATCTGCCAGCCTACCTGCATCTCTATCTCTACATATCTTTCACTCCTATAATCCACACACTGGTCACCTCATATTCATCTGACTATCCTGATCTCACCTTCCCCACACCCTATTCTTTCTCTCTCTCTCGTTCTCTCTCTCTCTCTCTCTCTCTCTGTCACTCTCTCATATATATATATATATATATATATATACACACGGGGGATTAGTCATATCGAGGTAAGGTGTCCGCCTCGAGTGCCGAAGGTCGCGGGTTCGAATCACGGTGGAGACCGTGTCTTTTTTTACATGGATCTTCTGGTATACATTCTCCTTATCTCTGGGTAGTGAGATCGGACTCCGAACATTCGCAGATAGAAATCGAAAAGAGTAGGCTTAACGGCCGCTGCCCGGACAAAAATTATAGTTAACAAATCTACGCAAATTATTTGTATCTTCCCCCAGGCTTAGTAAGCCGCAGGAAGTTGTAAAATACCTAATATATACAGTCGAAGCATTCGACTTCACCTGGCAGCAGACATTAACATTCCTGTTTGAATAGCACGATTCCAAGTATTTCATATTTATATATATGTAGCAAAGGCAAAGGCCGCCGTCCATCGTAGACAATGATGGCATAATTAATTTTCCTAGCGCTATTTTTAGTAAGGATTAGCTGCGGTACTTTTTATCCTCACTCTCTCGTCTGGCAAGTTAAGGATAAAACGACTAGGGGGAGACTTTGAGATGCAGGGAACTCCGCATCAAGCACCCGTGAAAAAGACGGCGAAGTCCGGAGTCGAACTCACACCACCTGATCACGAGGCCGGCGGGTTAACCACTTCGCCACGGAATCCCCATATATATATATATATATATATATATATATATATATATATATATATTTATATATATATATATATATATATATATATATATATATAAAATAATAAAAATAATAGCTGTCCATCGTTGTCGATGAGGACCGCCGACATCATCCTTGTCACAGATTTCCCTGTTGGGTGTGGGTGCGCATGTGGCTGAACAGGCCAATGCGAGCACGAAAACATCTGCTACATATCGGGCACACGAGGTTTGTAGAAGGGGATAGTGTTCCCGCTGTTCGTGATTTCCGGGTCTCGCGTCTGCTCTGGGCTTTCACAACACGGTCGTCTTCACCGGCAGCTACACCCGATTTGACTGCACTTGTCCAGTCAGATCTGTTTTGCGCAAGACATTCAGAGGTGTCGATGTCTATCTGGGAACTTTTCAGTGAGTCCTTCAGACCGTCTTTAAAACGTTTCTTTGGGCGCCCTCCTTCGCGCCATCCCTCTCTCAGCTCGCCGTTGAGAAGCTTCTTTGGGAGCCGCTCGTCTAACATACGGACGAGGTGTCCGGCCCATCCTACTCGTGCTTTTTCTAGCAGTGCATTGATGCTGGGCATGTTAGCCCTCGAGATAGAACCTCGATGTCAGTGACACGATCTTGCCATCGGATGTGGAATATTCGCCTCAGGCAATCTGTGTGGAAGTGGTTTAACCTCCTTGCATGTCCAGAGTATACAGTCCAGCTTTCGCAAGCGTATAGTAGGGTTGGAATGATGGATGCACGGTAGACTTTAAGTTTGGTCTTGACGCTGATGCCACGACGGCCCAGTCCATCGTATTTCAACTGAGAGACATTTAGCCTATATATACATATCCTTCATATGGTACAGCCCGAAACAAAAACTGCCAGACTGAAAAAGAAAGGAGAGATACTACCCTAAGCTTAAAATCGAAAAGCTACCCAAGCATGGACTGGACCCATGCATACACCGACGGTTCTGTAACAAACAATACACAGAACTGAGGGGCAGGAGCATTCCTGAACCTACCAAATGGCAAACAAATAACACTGTCATTCGCTACTGGTAAGTACACAAGCAATTTCAGAGCGGAGGCAGAGGCACTGAGGGCGGCAGTGGAAGAAATGGTGACACACAATGAAAATGAAAGCCATATAGTCCTGCTTACAGATGCTCTCGCCGTAGTCACAGCGCTAAAAAGCCAGAAAAACACTGAGCTTAATGACTTAAGAGCAGCACTCTGCAAATTGTGCCAGCAGTCCGCACCAAAAAGGGTAGTGGTACAGTGGGTCCCATCACACTGCAACATCCAAGGCAACGAGGAGGCAGACAGACTGGCAACAGAAGGTGCAAGACTACCACAAACAGATACTAGTATGACGTACGAAGAGTCAAAACGGCTTATCAAAGCTAGATACATGACCAAATGGGAAACCGAACATACTGGTTACACCAAAAACGATGCCTATTACCAGTTGAACCGAAGAGAGCAGGTCGTTGTCTTCAGACTTCGCACTGGCCACAATAGACTGAGGTACCACCTATTCAACAAATTGAAGATAGGTGGTACCGACGAATGCCCGTGCGGTACTGGTAAAATGACCACTGAACATCTGCTGCAGAACTGCCCGACATACGAGGACCAGAGAGAGCAGATGTGGCCATCACCAGTGGAACTGCAAGACAAGCTCTATGGCAGTGGCGACAGCCTCAGGATGACCGCCGCTTTTTTCGAAAAAATAATGGTTACTGTCTGACTGCGTACGAAGAAGAAGAATATGGTACAGCCCACCCATGGACACATATGAGCTACACCCACACACTTCATCACATCAATATTGGTCGGACGCTGTCGTCTTTGATGTATCTCATTATCTCTTCGCCTCTTTCCTTCTGTGTGTGCGTGTGTGTCATTACAGATGTAATAAGATAGGTAATCTCATGAAGACCGCCTTTGATGATAAAGTGCTGGAACCAGAAAAACAAACATCTCCCACTGAGGGATAACCGTAGTTGAATAAAACTCTACATTGAGTGGACTGATTATAAAATAGCTGGGCACGTTCGTGTTCAGAGAATATTAAAATATGAAATGACTTTATAATAGGGGGTAGTAATAGCCATAACCTCCATTGTGTCTTGAGTAACCAACATCATCTTCTGACAAACCAACATTGCGTCTTGACAAACCAACATCATCTTCTGACAAACCAATATTGCGTCTTGACAAACCAACATCGTCTTCTGACAAACCAACATTATGTCTTGACAAACCAACATTGACTTGTTACAAACAAACATCGTCTTCTGACAAACCAACATTATGCCTTGACAAACCAACGTTATGTCTTGACATACCAACATCGGATTTAGACAGACCAACATTGTCTTATGACAAACCAACATTACGTCTTGACAAACCAACGTTGTAGCTGGACAAAGCAACGTTGCAGAGGAAAAGAGGTCGTCCCTGGCGAAGATGGTATCACGATATTATGAACATTCTGTTGATTGATGTCTACCTATGACGCGGGCCACTCGCCCTAAACCGAGATGCAAACAGAGCAGATGCAATGGGGACTCAGGTCAGGACCGTTACAAGGAACATTATAATATTTTCGTTGATTTTATACATCCTCATGGTTGCCCATAGCGCTTTATGCCATACCCTATCAAACGCCTTCTTAAAATCAACAAACACATGATACAGTTTTTGTTGCTGTTCTAGATAATTCTCGCTTAACAGCCTTACATTATATATCTGTTCTGTAGTGCTTCTTCCCTGTCTGAACCCTGCTTGCTCATCGAGAATGATGTTCTCTGCCTGCGGTTTCAACATGGACAACTATGTTTAATGAAGGACGTGAGTTAACGAAATATATTCAGAGACCAGGTCAGGCGCATGTTATTGCGTTAACTCACGTCCTTCTTTAAACATCGTTGTCCAGTTCTTTACTTTTGTTTTCGACACACTTTTGTCACCATACACTGCCTGCATTCTGCGATGAATGTCTACTGGTCGAAATCCTTCAGCTGTTAATAACAAAATTACCGCTTGCTGATCAACTCTGGACGGATTCCGTGTCACACCCGCCATGTTTTCAACGGTCTGCTGAGGAAACTATGAGTCGGAGAATAATGATATTTTGTAAACTTGACTGTTGGTACACCAGAAGTTACGTCATCGTGCGCATCGTATGTATGTTCACTTGCTGTAGTTTGGTCCGGTTTCATTTGAACACACCAAAACATCCGAACTGGGGTATCGCAATGCACGAATAACTTAAAGAGATTGTGACACAGGAATGATGATACATCCGAATGTGGACCAACATAAAACCCAAAACACCTGATGATCTGCACAAACCGTCTGGAAACATGCAATATGGATGACATGTTGAGGGGCAATGACAAAGCAATCTACGTATGTGGCTCAACATTGCAAACATGATATCTCACGTAGTACCCAGGACAGGGGAAGTAAGCTTGATAAGCTTCCTTTTGAAATACGAGTGCTTCCAATAGATCGCATTTCCTTGTCTTTTGATTCTGTTTGTTAACCTCACAATCTCTCTCTGAAGCTGAAGGCTAAGTGTTTCGCCACCTTGATAATTCTTCTTCACGAATAAACGTTTGGTAGTCCATTACAATTCCGATCGATAAATGGTCGCTCGCGACAGTGCTTTTGGTGATTGTGATCAATATTTTCTGTACGAAAATTTGCGTAATATTATTGCAATTCCAAAATTGAATTAGCAAAAGTACATGGTCTAACTCGAAATGACAATTCATTGTGAAATATATGTTAAAATCTCTTGTCCCTGAGAGCGCTATGCATTTGTACATCCATTTGCAAAATGGAGTTGGTTTTCGGTCTGGCGCATAACAGACTGCTGACACTTTTGTGCGGTTGTTTGGACTATTCTATCTGCGTCAATGGCCTGATGTGGATTCAGAATACGATATTTATGGCAGGCCCTCAATAGGGGACTATATTAGAATAATTTATGGGCACTGTTTCTATCAGTGTGCAGTGCTTTTTCAATGACATCAAACCACACATGTATGCCTCCACTTATCAAGAACGGGTGATCGTGCAGACATTGAAGTCATCATCCTAGACCCGTCTCGCCGGTCCACCATATTCGCACATTATTTTTATGTCCTGCCATCACTCAATGGCCATTTTAGTAATGGATTCGTGCATCGGAATTCACCAACTGGTGAATAGTTGTTTCGATCGCTAAATGTAATCCTTCTACCCAAAGTACCACATTGTGCGTTCACGTCAGCTCAAGCCAAGGTCATAGAATGATGCAGGCCACTGAGACCTCGTCAACTATACTCGTCTAGCCGACAATTAAACTAGCCTGTTTTTCAAGTAAAGTAAAGTGGAAATTCAGCAGAATTACTCGCTGGTTGGAAATGACATTTTTAAAGACTTCATTGTACTAATCAGCAGCCTGTGAGAGGTGGGGTGGCTAGTGCACTTCCTTGCTGTTTTTACTTTCCCTAACTTGTGCATCAGGTACCAATTTACAGCTGGGTTGACTGGAGAAAAGGTTCTCGATTAAAATCACGACCCGGATTTTGTTTTAGTCTTCGTACGCGATTCGAACCGAAGCACACTGTGACCACAGAAAATAGCGAACTGCTCTCTATGAACTGAGCTAACGCACCCCTCTTCATGGAGAAGCCATACAGAATATCCTGTTCAGGCTTTCTCTGAAGTGCAGTTTATAAACTTACCAAAGGGGTAACCGTTTTACAAGTAAACCAATGGTGACGGAGACAAGAACGGGAAACAGCTGGACACAAGTAGCAAAACCAATGACCCTGTTCAAGCATGGACTGCTGCCCAGGAGAGAGATGGCCAATACCAACCCCAGAACCAACAGCTTTGACCTCTACAGAACAGCATGTCCACGCGGGGGACGACTTCGGGGGTCATGTATAATCAAATCGTCCACTTGTCACTTTGGGATAGGATTACACAACTGGGGACAATATTGGGACACGCACAAGATTAACTACCTTGTCCCGGAACGGCTCGTTTATGACTTATTCTTGTCTCTTGAGTCTGTGACAAGAACAGCCAGACGAGATTGTGGCTTAAGTCTGTGACAAGAACAACCAGACGAGACAGGAGAATACAAAATGACGGATGATATACGAGCTATAATAGCATTACTCAACAAGAGAATACAAGATGGCGTATTATAAGTGAGCTATAATACACACCCAAAAAAGAATACAAGATGGCAGATGATATGCGAGCTAAAATAGCCTTTCCGAACAAGAGAATACAAATTTAAAACCTAGCGCCGTCTAAAAACAAAAACGCATCTTTATCATTACCCTCAGTTGGCAAGACTTTGAGATGTGACAAACCCTGGACAGACATGTGTAACTATTTTTAGCCTGCGTGACGTCTGAACTAGTTTTACTAGCAGGATTATACTATTCATTAGATGAATACTAGTACGTGATTATTTGAACTAATAGACTCTCTACCAGAGACAGGCTAATACACTAGTAGCGTTACATACTTTCTCCCACATGCAGACCAGACATGCATCGTGTATTCAGGATCTGTATATCCCATTTCTTTTCTTTTAACTTACTTATCCCATTCGCGCGTCAGCTATTCTTAAATAAACACGTCACTTACTGTAAACATTTCAATTATTCGTGACACCCCCACCCCAATCCCCCCTAACACCCACCCCCCTTCCCCGATCGTGTTATCCAGCATACCATGTGATGAACCTAGAGAGACACCTGATCAAGCCTATCAAAATATTTTTAAAGGAAATAAATATAAAATAAATAAGAATAGAAGACATTTTCAAAGTCGTTATGAAATAACGGACTAATGAAACTGCGTTTCAGAAAATACAAAATCAATCTGAAAAGAAGAATGTTTTTCGGTAGAATTGTTTTTCTGTGTGTTTTTCTTTGTTCTTTTGTTTTACGTTCGCCTTATTTGTCTATTTCCCAAGGCGTGTGCGTTGCATTGTGGTTTTTATTTTGCGCCTGTTGGCCCAGTGCATCCGACTTGCATTTTATACGGATTTGCTTCCTCGGGATAACGGCCGGTGCTGTGATGGGGATCGAGCCCAGCACCTTCTTTTTGTGAGCTGTGTCACTTAACCACTAGCCCACGCCGTCCACTCCACAGGTAGAAGTGAGGGTGATACTTCATCAGTATTACATTACAGAAAACTGTAATAATAATTTTAAAAATCTGGCAAAGATGGCGCCATAACTGACTGCGAGTCTACATTTCTCTACTGTTTTGGATCATTATGGATGCCGCCAGACCACGGATTTCCCTGGAATTCACACTAGTCGACGACTTACACTTGTGTTCACGGAAACGTGGTGTTGTTTTCCGTCTGGACTTGTTATTTCGTTCTTTTTTTGTGACTTCTTCCATCCGTTTATCCTGGTCTGGACGCCGGCTGAATGGCACTACGCTTATACCTGTGTCGTATTTCACGGGTTAGTTCTGCCGGGTCATCTTCACGAATTTGGCGTGTGGGAATTTTAGATGCTACTATGATGAGCTGAATACAGCTGGGGAGAGATGCCAGACCCACTCACACGCTGAGTGTTGTCCATTTTTTTTTTTTTTTTTGCCTCACTAGTTTCTACTGGCGGAGGCGCGCCATTTTCCACCCCAGACCGTAGTCCATTGGGCGATATCATAACGCATAAACCAGTGCTTGGATGCATGTGTGCATCTGTATGTACCTGTGCTAGGTTTGTGCGCTCTCAGAAGCTAGCCCAACCAAAGTGCAATGGAAGGGCTTTACCACGAGGGCGCGTGTGAAAGTTGTGCAAGGGTGTGACTGTAGGACAGAGTCAAATGAAACAGAGTGAGGTGAGAAGAGAGAGAAGGGGAAGAGTGGCCCCCAGGGTGAGCCAAGTCTAGGTGAGTGTTGTCCATACGACATCTTGTGGTTATCGAAAAGGCACGACAAACTGCGTTAGATGCCATCCCACTTTTCTACCCTGCGGGTTACATGTTTACGGAAAGGCTTCGGTGGTAACCCTGAGGCAAAATCTGCATCCTATGCTTTCTCCAGTCGTCTCGATGAATGTCTTGCCACTGGCAAAACGTAGCTTAGGCTCTGTGAGTGAGGTTGACAAAAGGCGCAGTTTCTTCCTCACTTTAATCCAAATCACCGCGCAAGTCACCCATTTCAGCAGACACAGCAAGAGATACGACTGTCCACACGGCTGAACAAAGAGAGTGGTCTTCATCACTTGTGATGGACAACTATTATAATAATAATATTATTAAAAATAATAATAAAAATAATAATAATAATATTAATAATAATAATAATAATAATAATAATAATAATAATAATAGCCGTCCGTCGCAAGCGAGGATGATAACATGAGTCAGACATTTTGTCTTGCACCTCACCGGTGAGCCTAGAGGTGGATGTATAGTCAAATTCTAGAACAGAATCCTCTGCAACACATAAGGTGTCAGTGTTGGGCATGTGGGTGTCAGTGTTGGGCATGTGGGTGTCAGTTATTTTGAGAAAATTGTAATGTGAAAGTGAATCAAAAGTAATCAATTTTAGCGAATAGCCATATACAAGAATAGCCATAGGCCAGAATAGCCATATACAAAAATAGCCATATACCAGAAAAGCCATTTACCAGAATTCTACAGAAAGCTGAAAAGACTGATACTGGATAACACAGGGAGAAGACCTATTGAAAGAATGAAAACACGATGTTATGGCAGGACTATTAACGAATAGCCATATACCAGAATAGCCATATACCAGAATAGCCATATACCAGAATAGCCATATACCAGAATAGCCATATACCAGAATAGCCATATACCAGAATAGCCATATACCAGAATAGCCATATACCAGAATAGCCATATACCAGAATAGCCATATACCAGAATAGCCATATACCAGGATAGCCATATACCAGAATAGCCATATACCAGAATAGCCATATACCAGAATAGCCATATACCAGAATAGCCATATACCAGAATAGCCATATACCAAAATAGTCATATACCAGAAGTCTACAGAGAGCTGAAAATACTGATACTGGACAACACAGAGAGAAGACATAATGAAGATACGATGCTATGACAGGACTCCAAGACAGATTAACTGCATAAAGATTTGAGGATATCACAGCTGTGCTAGATAGATTGACAGAATACAGATTTGAGGATATGGCAGCTGAGCTAGATAGATTGGCAGAATACAGATTTGAGGATATGACAGCTGTGCTAGATAGATTGACAGAATACAGATTTGAGCATATGCCCGCTGAGCTAGATAGATTGACATAATACAAATTTGAGGATATGGCAGCTATGCTAGATAGATAGACGGAATAACAATTTGAGGATATAGCAGCTGTTCTAGATAGATTGACAGAATAACCATTTGAGGATATGGCAGCTGTGCTAGATAGATTGACAGAATAACGATTTGATGATATGGCTGCTGTGCTAGACAGACTGACAGAATACAGATTTGAGGATATAGTAGCTGTGTTAGATAGATTGGCAGAATACAGATTTGAGGATATTGTAACTCTCCAATACATTTTGGCAGAATAAAGACACTAGGATAACGCAGCCCTCCAAAACAGTGAATATAGATATGAGGATTTGACAACTCCATAAGACAGATCGGCTGAGTAAAGATTTCTATTGAGATCGACTGAATAAAGTGTCCAAGACAGACAGACTGAATAAAGTGTCCAAGACAGACAGACTGAGTAAAGTGTCCAAGACAGACAGACTGAGTAAAGTGTCCAAGACAGATCGAATGAGTAAAGTGTCCAAGACAGATCGACTGAGTAAAGTGTCAAAGACATATCGACTAAGTAAAGTGTCCAAAACAGATCGACTGAGTAAAGTGTCCAAGACAGATCGACTGAGTAAAGTGTCCAAGACAGATCGACTGAGTAAAGTGTCCAAGACAGATCGACTGAGTAAAGTTTCCAAGACAGATCGACTGAGTAAAGATTCTCAAAGAGATCGACTGAGTAAAGATTCTCAAAGAGATCGACTGGGTAAAGTGTCCAAGACAGATCGACTGAGTTAAGATTCTCAAAGAGATCGACTGAGTAAAGTGTCCAAGACAGATCGACTGAGTAAATATTCTCAAAGAAATCGACTGAGTAAAGTGTCTAAGACAGATCGACTGAGTAAAGATTCTCAAAGAGATCGACTGAGTAAAGATTCTCAAAGAGATCGACTGAGTAAAGTGTCCAAGACAGATCGACTGAGTAAAGATTCTCAAAGAGATCGACTGAGTAAAGTGTCCAAGACAGATCGACTGAGTAAAGATTCTCAAAGAGATCGACTGAGTAAAGATTTCAACACAAATCCACTGAGCAAAACTTCCAAGATAGTTTGACTGAGTAAAGATTCCTTTAGAAATAGCCTAAGTAAAGTTTCCAAGACAGATCGACTGAACAAAAATACATTCTAATACCAATTCTTCAGTACAGATCGAAGTAAACCACAAAACATGAAATACAACTTCCCGGAGACAAAACAGCAGAATAACACACGAATAAATGACACGTCTCACTTTTAACAAAAAACATCGACTTAATAATTACAAAAATAAAGGACATCTCTCACTTTTAACTCGACACATTAACTACATTCAGGTAACGAGCATCTGTGAAATCTTACTTGCAAATAAGGACACGAAGAAAAAACACATTTCTAAGAAAGTAAACAAATTCTGGACTGTGACAAGAGAAAGGTCAACTCTCTTATTTGACACATTCACCTATTTCGCTGGGACTGAGCAGAACAATCAATCGATATACCAAGACAAGGAAGGCCTTCCACTTCGTGACTTTTCTCTTCAACGCGTTGAGAGCTTGCTGTTACTTTCACGTGGGTGAACACGGCCGGGGAGGGGACGCAGGAAACACCAGACGTAGTTAGATAATGGGCGGATGTTACACAATCGATAGCAACTCTGAGCAGTCGTCTCAATAACATGAATGGAACGGTTTGTCAAGGGGCGACCGCGGACTGTCACAGAGGCGGCACCATAAATAGATAGATAACCGAGGTCTATGAGACTGGCTACAGACGATCGACGCGACCGAATTGGTCGCCTAAGCGGCTGCGGATTATTACTATTATTATTACTTTTATTATTACTATTATTATTATTACTTTTATTATGAATAGTATTATTGTTATTAGTAATAATAATATGTAACCCTGATATTGAATCTGACATAACGTGTGTCGGATTCATCCCGTAACCCATCAGGTCGTTGGGGCACACTTGAAGACATTCCCAAAATCCCACGCCATTTTCTCTGTCTGCCGCCGCCTGTCGTATCTCTCCGGGACGAAGGCTTGACCACTCAGTGATGTTGTCCACCCACCTCTTCCTCGCCCCTCTCTGTCCCGGTACGGAACCAAAGAGTATCGAATTGGTAATTCCGTTGGACCTCGCGACGTGTCCGCACCAGTACGTCTTTCGTCTTTTGATTGTTGTGAACAGATCTTCAAAAGGGCCAATACCAGTTAGCAAAATGCTGTTAACTCTTTAGTCAAATTGTTCATCACAGTCAACTAAAGTAGCACCACTTACAGTTAAATTTATATGAAGAAAAAAAACAGTTGCATATCAACCATATCTTGCTTGATCTCAAGTTGATTTAAAAACAAAAGCTGAATCTTAAAATAAAAAAATAAAAAATTCGTTTTAATCATTTTTATTGTTTCACTTAAATTTGAAACACAAACAATTGATGTTCTTGTCTTCTAACATTAAGACTAACATCTTGTAAATTATGTTGGACTGTAAAGAGTTAATACACATTTCTGTCGCTTGCATTGGAATACAAATTCTGGACCAATGACTTTGCTGACACCATCTTTCATTTGTGAACGTCCGACTCGCAGGGCCACCAAGCCATCCCTTTTCGTGTCCTCGTGTGCAAATGCCTACTGCTGTAAACGCGTTCATCACGTCTTCAGTCCCTATATGGCGCTTTCAACCCCAGACATGGTCTATTTGGTTATATCAGCGCAGTCTCAGGGACCTCAAGAAGATAGTCTATACTACGATTAGTCGAAAAGCACCAAGTGAGGCCCGTTGCTCCAAGGGGAACTAGAAAAAACTAAGCCCAGTTAACAGGAATATTGTTTCTGAAATGTTAAAAGAACGCTTAATAAAAGTGAAAGAAGAAATTATATGTAAGCAAAGCAGAAAGGACAACAAATATAAGGCAGAGTGGTCCAGGGGTGAAACAGCCGTTTCAAAATCCTAACGCATCGAGTTCGAATCCCTCCTTCTCCAGCTTAGCTCCTCTACGCACGGAAAGTAATGGCAGCCCACAGTAGACGCCAAGAAACTTATACGATTCAAATTGGTTGGCGGTTGTAAGTAGCGACGTTCTGCCAAGGACTAGATATCTAATTGCAAAAGGTAAAGGCCGCCGTCCATCGCAGACGATAATGGCATCATTTATTTGCTAAAGTTATTTTTAGTAAGAATTAACTTTCTACTTTGTATCCTCACTCTCTCGTCTCGAGCCGCCCGACTCCAGTTGCAAGTCAAGGACAAGACGACTATAAGACGAATATGAGATGCAGGAGACTCCGCATCAAGCACCCGTGAAAAAGACGACGGAGTCCGGAGTCGAACTCACACCACCTGATCACTTCGCCTCGGATACCTAATTTTTTTGTAAATATATTTATATATCAAAGTCCATCCCTCCTCTCGGTGCATAGGCCATTGGCAAAATTCCACCAGCATGCGCGGTTAGGGCTGCTATTTTGTATGTCTCCCTCTCCATGTGTAATAATTTAATCTTAGTTTAATCTCAAATTCGGGATCAACATTCCGAGCAGCCCATGAGCTGCAGTGTTCAGCGACCCATAGCTGACTGCTAGCGATAGGGTCAGCGAACCAGAGCTGCCAAGACCCTTCTACATCTCCACGCGGTGAACCTGGATAACAGGTTGCAGCAGAACAGACTGGCTAAGGAGAAGAAATCGAAGCAGGAATGCATTCCGCCCTCTGAACTACATTCTGCTAATTAAGCCCTTTCAGGGTTTGGTGGCAGAAGATTGAGAACGGCTGAAGCCAAGCCAATCTCAAATTCTTTTCTCCGTGTATTTGTGTGCCTACCTCTCTATCTCTTCCCTTGGTGATTCAATATAAGAGCCTGTTTGGCTATGTTAGACGGTGCCTGCCGTAGCGTAAATCGTTGCTCGAGTGGCATTTGTTGGCTCATTTTCTGTAAGTCTTAATTTGTCACAAATCCTTATACTATTTGCCGATTATCCTACGTAAGCATATATTAACGAAAACCTGGAATCTTTATTGTATAGCCTTGGGGGTTCTCCATGTTTCGATTCCAAACAACAGTACCGACTTGACACGGGCCATGAATATACCGGAAAATGTAATACAGATTTGGCATTTCCAATGTCAGCAAAGAAAAATATAAGCTATGACGTCATAACCCAATTCGAGGTGTACTACGCATGCACAAATGACACGCTCAATTTCTGAAACAATTCTTCGTGAAATGAAATTGTGGCTTGGCTTAGTTATAACACCGATTGTTTAAAAAAAAAAAATCGAAAATGAAACGAGAATTGCATAATAATGAATCCATTGAATGTTGATTAGAAATAGACTTTGTTGCAATTTGATGGAATTTATGCGTGACGCTTTCAATACGAGGTGAGGCGCGAGGCAAATGGCTCGCTCGATGTTCCGCGTATTTTTTAAAGTTGAGTGGAGGATGGTGGGGGGGGGGGTGGGGGGTGGGGGGGGGGTGGGGGGGCACATGGACTAATTAAAGGTGGAGAGGGTGGGGAAGATGGATGGGTTGAGTGTAGGAACATCGCTAGGTAGAGAGTAGGGAGGAGATTGGCGTGTTGAATGTCAGAAGGCATGGACGGTTGAGTTGGGGGAAGCGATTGCAAGGTTATGGGGGGGGGGGGGGGGAGGGATTAATGTTTTGTGGGTGGGTTAAGTAAGGGTCAAGAGATTCGGTTGCTGAGTAGGGAAAGCGATTTGGGTTGATCGGTGCAGTGATTGGGATGAGCGAGTGGGGTGAGCGAGTGGATGGACTAGTGAAGTGAGGAAGAGATTAGTGGTTTGGGCGAGTGTCATGAGCGAGTGGAGGGGGAAGAGATTGGTGGTTTGCGCGAGTGTTATGAGCGAGTGGAGTTGAGAAGAGATGAGTGGGCTTAATGTAGGAAGTGATGACCGAGTGGATGGACGGGTTGAAAGTTAGTCGTTACTTCTTAGTCGCCTCTATGAGATGCCTGGCCGGTTACAGTGTTAGTGTTGTTTATTCCTCTTTCGTGCTCCGTTAATACAGCATTCTGTCTATATATAGGAAGAGAGAGAACTATACTGACCTTGCAAGACATGTGAGATGTAAAAGCTGAACGGAGATAAAACAGTCTTATAAACAACGGTGTCTTTTGTAAATGAAACCGGGACCTTGATCTGAGCATGAGTATCAAGATGCTGAGTCAGCGACTCAAAGCTGGCTGCTAGCGTCAGGGTCAGTGACCTAGAGCTGCCAAGACCCTTCTCCACCTTCATGTGGTGATCCTGGATAACGACCTGCAACAGGGCAGACTGGCTAAGGAGAAGGGATCGAACAGTGAAGACTAACTCGGTAACAAAAAATGCCTGCTAAAGTCGGATGTGTCGCACCGAAATGTGCAAATATGGCATTTTAGCTGTAAACTACGACACAACGCATTCCGTTGTCCGGACTACATCCTGCTACTTGCAAAGCCCTTTTCGTGACTTGGTGGCTGGAGTTTGCGAACGAACGAAGAAGAATTAGAAGAAGATCTGAGGATGAACGAAGAATAAAAAGAAGAAGAAGACTTTGTAGAAGAAGAAGACTAAGTAGAAGAATATCAAGATTATCATCACTCTCATGTCGTCCTAGCTGCAAATTGCTACTTGGTCGTCGGATTACTGTAGTGGTAGAACACTCGCTATTCACGTCAAAGGTGTGGGGTTCGGCTCTCGTGACCGTCCTGCTCCAGTCGACATGTGTAAATAGGAAGTGAAAGGCAGCGAGGAAAGTAACTGCCCACTCTACCTCATACAAATTGTGGCTTAGTATACAGAAGTCTCTGACAAATTTTTTTCCTGACAGCAGTGTAACTAATATGGGACAAACCTTTACTTTACTGAAGTCTCGAACAACCTCATTCCCCAACGGTAGTGTAACTACTATGGGACAAACCTTTACTTTAATGAAGTCTCGAACAACCTCATTCCCCGACGGTAGTGTAACTACTATGGGATAAACCTTTACTTTACTGAAGTCTCGAACAACCTCATTCCCCGACGGTAGTGTAACTACTTTAGGACAAACCTTTTCTTTACTGAAGCCTGTAACGACCTCAGTCCCTGACATTAGTGTAACTACTTTAGGACAAACGTTCGCATTTACTGTTTGTGAAAGAAAAACAGCGAGGAAGTTAGCTAGGCACCTCATCTTTTAAAAAGGTAAACCCTAGTACAAAGAAGTCTTTAAGACTTCAATTCCGACATTTATTGTTGGAGATCATGTGTCCTGGCCAAAATCTCTTGGCATAAACTAAGCAGGATACACTAGTATGGATACAACACGCGATTGTTTCAAAAAGAAGGCAATAATAATGCCCAGATTGCTATCGGTGGCGCCACTTGTCTGTGCATCAGAGATTGAGGTTGTTGTTAAACAGCTTTGGCGCACAAGAACACACCCCTTTTGTTTGTAACAGCACCATCATTATGCTCTTATTTTCCATTGTGCTGAGATCGTACGTGTTTTCTATAGCTGCATACTCGTGTTTCAAAGCCGGTTCCAGCTAATAGCAGACGTTTTTTTTATTTGTGTAGATTGTTGCCTTGCACAATGTATAACTGACTCCTAGTTTTTGTGTCGACTCTCGTTCCTTTGGAGAATGCTAAAATGGAGTGGCAATGGCTGCAGTATAGGTGGATGGTAGGCATAAACTCTGGTTCGACGCATCCGAGAGTTCTGTAGATAGTCTGTTGCGGGGTTCATCCCTGTGAACAATTTGACGTCGTGGCTTGGAGGGTACCCGTGTTAGGGATACTAGATACGAATTTAAAGCAAAATGTATTGAATCAATAACGATGAAGTTAGTTAGTTGCCCCTCGATGCGTTGATGGTCAAATCATCAGACGGTTTTGTTTTGATGATGTAACTTGCACTGTATTTGGATTATAGTAAGTAAGACACTGCGTTGGTGGTCAAATCATCAGACGGTTTTGTTTTGATGATGTAACTTGCACTGTATTTGGATTATAGTAAGTAAGACACTGCGTTGGTGGTCACATCATCAGACGGTTTTGTTTTGATGATGTAACTTGCACTGTATTTGGATTATAGTAAGTAAGACACTGCGTTGGTGGTCAAATCATCAGACGGTTTTGTTTTGATGATGTAACTTGCACTGTATTTGGATTATAGTAAGTAAGACACTGCGTTGGTGGTCAAATCATCAGACGGTTTTGTTTTGATGATGTAACTTGCACTGTATTTGGATTATAGTAAGTAAGACACTGCGTTGGTGGTCACATCATCAGACGGTTTTGTTTTGATGATGTAACTTGCACTGTATTTGGATTATAGTAAGTAAGACACTGCGTTGGTCATCAACCTCACTCTCTGGTCCCGAGCTACCTTGTATCAGTGGCAAGATGATAAGTCAATACGACTAGAGGTAATTCAAGATGCTGGCACTCTAATCCCACCTTCATTGAGACCAAGTGTCGCTTCAAACCAGCGGGGCTCAAACCCCCGCCGTTTTCGTTCATCGTTCTGATAGACGAGTGCGTTACCTCTCTACTACAGCGACCCCCTCAATAAGGATAAGTCGATGAATGGATCATCCACAGACTATTAGCGTTTCAAATAAGACGCCGGTCGAACAGAATGGCGCGCTTGGTAACACGGAACAGGAGTGTGTACAACCATCGGGCTATACGAACTATCATATATGTCCGATATATATGTACAAAGAAAGGGACCAGCAAGACTCATCTTCATATCTCAGGCATGCAGCGACATCAGAGTGCGAAACTATGCTGAACTGAAGAGAACTGAAGAGGATAGTGTCCAATAGAGAGACATACTCAGACAACCTTACAACCAGTCTCAGGACTGATAAACCAGAGCACAAGATCAAATGGAGAGACATGATCACACAACCTTACAACCAGTCCCAGTACTGATCAACCAGAGGACAAGATCAAATGGAGAGACAATATCACACAACCTTACAACCAGTCTCAGGACTGATCAACCAGAGGACAAGATCAAATGGAGAGACATGATCAGACAACCTTACAACCAGTCTCAGGACTGATCAACCAGAGGACAAGATCAAATGGAGAGACATGATCAGACAACCTTACAACCAGTCTTGTTGTTGTTTCGAATGCCCACAATGAGTAGGTTACTCTTCTGTGCGCCCTGAAAAAGGCATTAAGTGACGAATTGCAGTAGCTTTCCTCACGTCTCGAGCGTTCTGATGAAGGTAGACCAGGCGGTTGTGCTATGCTTGGCCTCATCTGCGTGTCGCTCACTACAACGGAGATCACGTCGAACCTCACCTTGTTCTCGACAACAGTCCGTTTCCAGGACGACCAACAAGATCAGGTGAGGGTCTTGACCAGTGTAATTCTCCTGACCCTGGCTAACATTGTCTGACCAGTGTGTTTTGTCTGACCCTGGCTAACATTTTCTGATCAGTGTGTTTTGTCTGACCCTGGCTAACATCGTCTGACCAGTGTGTTTTTCTGACCCTGGCTAACATTGTCTGACCAGTGTGTTTTGTCTGACCCTGGCTAACATTGTCTGACCAGTGTGTTTTGTCTGACCCTGGCTAACATTTTCTGATCAGTGTGTTTTGTCTGACCCTGGCTAACATTGTCTGACCAGTGTGTTTTGTCTGACCTTGGCTAACATTGTCTGACCAGTGTGTTCTGTCTGACCTTGGCTAACATTGTCTGACCAGTGTGTTTTGTCTGACCCTGGCTAACATTGTCTGACCAGTGTGTTTTGTCTGACCCTGGCTAACATTGTCTGACCAGTGTGTTTTGTCTGACCCTGGCTAACATTGTAGAACCAATGTGTTTTGTCTGACCCTGGCTAACATTGTCTGACAAGTGTGTTTTGTCTGACCCTGGCTAACATTGTCTGACCAGTGTGTTTTGTCTGACCCTGGCTAACATTGTCTGACCAGTGTGTTTTGTCTGACCCTGGCTAACATTGTCTGATCAGTGTGTTTTGTCTGACCCTGGCTAACATTGTCTGACCAGTGTGTTTTGTCTGACCCTGGCTATCATTGTCTGACCAGTGTGTTTTGTCTGACCCTGGCTAACATTATCTGACCAGTGTGTTTTGTCTAACCCTGACTAACATTGTCTGACCAGTGTGTTTTGTCTGACCCTGGCTAACATTGTCTGATCAGTGTGTTTTGTCTGACCCTGGCTAACATTGTCTGACCAGTGTTTTTTGTCTAACCCTGGCTAACATTGTCTGACCAGTGTGTTTTGTCTAACCCTGGCTAACATTGTCTGACCAGTGTGTTTTGTCTAACCCTGGCTAACATTGTCTGACCAGTGTGTTTTGCCTGATCAGACGTCAGCCTCATCGTTCCTACATCCACTTTTAGGACTGATCAACCAGATAAGTGAAGAGAACACTAACGTCTGGTCAGATAAAACATACTCACAAAGTCCCCCACCTCGGCACCCTCGTAATTCTCACTGGAAACGAGCTGTTTTCACGACTGCCTGGCTACCGAGATGAGGATAGACGTGAGTAGCCAATACCCCCTTAGTAGCCAATACACGCAGATGCTACCAAGCATAGCACAACCGTCTGGAGGACCTCGATCTAAATTCATCAGCATGCTCGAGATGTGAGAAAAGCTACTGCGACCCGCCACTTAAAGTTCTTTTCAGGGCGCACACAAATCTATTCTTACTCATTATGAACATTCAAAATCATCATCATCATCAACCAGATGATGATGAGGATGATGATGATGATGATGATGGTGATGATGATGATGGTGGTGATGGTGATGATGATGATGATGGTGATGATGATGATTATGATGATGGTGATGATGATGGAGATGGTGATGATGATGGTGATGATGATGGTGATGATGATGATGATGGTGATGATGGTGATGATGGTGATGATGATGATGATGGTGGTGATGATGATGATGATGATGATGATGGTGATGATGGTGATGGTGATGATGGTGGTGATGATGATGATGATGGTGATGATGGTGATGATGGTGATGATGATGATGATGGTGGTGATGATGATGATGGTGATGATGGTGATGATGGTGATGGTGATGATGGTGGTGATGATGATGATGATGGTGATGATGGTGATGATGGTGATGATGATGATGATGGTGGTGATGATGATGATGGTGATGATGGAGATGGTGATGATGATGATGGTGATGATGGTGATGATGATGATGGAGATGGTGATGATGATGGTGATGGTGATGGTGATGGTGATGGTGATGATGGTGATGGTGGTGATGGTGATGATGGTGATGATGATGATGATGATGGTGATGATGGTGATGATGATGATGATGATGATGATGGAGATGTTGATGATGATGATGATGGTGATGATGATGATGATGATGATGATGATGATGATGGAGATGGTGATGATGATGATGATGGTGATGATGGTGATGATGATGATGATGATGATGATGGAGATGGTGATGATGATGATGATGATGGTGATGGTGATGATGGTGATGATGGTGATGGTGATGATGGTGATGATGATGATGATGGTGATGATGATGGTGATGATGATGATGATGGTGATGATGGTGATGGTGATGAGGATGATGGTGATGATGGTGATGATGATGATGGTGATGATGGTGATGATGGTGATGATGATGATGGTGATGATGGTGATGATGGTGATGATGATGGTGATGATGATGGTGATGATGGTGATGATGATGATGATGATGATGGTGATGATGGTGATGAGGATGATGATGATGATGGTGATGATGATGATGGTGATGATGGTAATGGTGATAGTGATGATGGTGATGATGGTGATGATGATGAGGATGATGGTGATGATGGTGATGATGATGATGATGATGGTGATAGGGATGATGGTGATGGTGATAGTGATGATGGTGATGATGGTGATGATGGTGATGGTGGTGATGATGGTGATGGTGGTGATGGTGATGATGGTGATGGTGATGATGGTGATAGTGATGATGGTGATGATGATGATGGTGATGATGGTGATGATGGTGATGGTGATGATGGTGATAGTGATGATGGTGATGATGGTGATGATGGTGATGGTGGTGATGATGGTGATGGTGGTGATGGTGATGATGGTGATGGTGATGATGGTGATGATGGTGATGGTGATGATGGTGATAGTGATGATGGTGATGATGGTGATGATGGTGATGGTGGTGATGATGGTGATGGTGATGATGGTGATAGTGATGATGGTGATGATGATGATGGTGATGATGGTGATGATGGTGATGGTGATGATGGTGATAGTGATGATGGTGATGATGGTGATGATGGTGATGGTGGTGATGGTGATGATGGTGATGGTGATGATGGTGATAGTGATGATGGTGATGATGATGATGGTGATGATGATGGTGATGATGATGGTGATGATGATGGTGATGGTGATGATGGTGATGATGATACCCAATACTATTGGGCCAATTGTCATTATATTTATATACTTTGATGTGAAGCCATCATTGTTGAACGATACATCCTGTACAAGAGCTAAGCAAAAGTGGCGTAACAGTGTTTAAACCGAAGAGCACTTGTTTATGCCATATGCGCCGCGGTGGTTTGGCGTCCAAAGTACAGAGATAGGTAGATAATCGAGCGTTAACTAGGGGCCCAGAATAGAAGCAATGAATAATAACACATTAACCTAATATGCATTATGTAAGAGGCGTCTCTAAGCTGGGAGGGGGTGGAGGGGCTGTAAAGGGGGGGGGGCATGCGGCTGGCTGCACCATCCTGTAGAAACCTTATGTCCCAAAAACTTAAATAGATATGCACCGGTGATGGATTGGCTTGTAATTGTTGAAGACCTCTGCTCCGTCAGGGGCTGAAAATGTTTTGATTGATGTATGCCTTTAGCCACTATGTGAGAGACTTTCCTTTATGGGCTTGTCTGGAGTACAATGTTGTCTGCTTGGCTTAACGTGATGGATAGCTTACTGCGTGGAGGTGACTTCGGGGGGCATGAATATCCCAAGTGTCCGCTGGTCACTTTGTAACGAAACTACACGACTAAAATGTAACACCGGTTGTCTAGACTCGCAAAGTGTTGGGAGGCGGGGAGGGGGTGGGTGGGGGGTGGGAGTGGGGGGGGGGGGGTTGGTCGATTGGTCAGGCACTCGCCTGCCAAAGCGAGGAATAGAGACGGTGGACTATCGAATCACACAAGTTTTTAAGTGACCCCTGGTCTCACGGAAGGTGGGACCTTAGTGCCTGTATCATGAGTTGCCTCCAGTCGTCTTGACGTATGTCTTGAAACTGGATCAAGGTAACTCGGGACCAGAGAGTGAGGTTGATAACAAGCACAGGTAACTTCCACGCCATAATCCAAATGCATGGCAAGACAAAACCGTGTGATGATGTCGCCATGCTAGCTTGCGGTGGGCAACAAAGAGATAGCTTAATTCTGAATTTTACTTTTGCGCGTTTCTTCAACATTTCGGAAAGAATATTTCCATTGACTGAACCCATTTCTTCTAGCTCCTCATGCAGTCTCCTCCTGTGATCTCGCGCTGAATCAAACTTTGGACAATCTCCCTGTTCCATTCTTCTTCTTCTTCTTCTTCTTCTTCGTTGGTTCGTTCTCAATCTCCCGCTAGCAAGCCCTGAAAATGGCTTTGCACGAAGCAGGATGTTGTCCGGAGAACGGAATGCGTAGTTTACAGCTTGGCAGCTATATTTGCCCCATTCAGTTAAACACATCCGACTTCAGCATGTCATTATTAAGTGCCAAGTTAGCCTTCCATCTTCGATCCCTTCTCATTAGACAGTCTGCTCTGTTGCAGCCTGTTATCCAGGATCACCACGTGGAGGGGGAGAAGGGTCTTGGCAGCTCTGGGTCGCTGACCCTGACGTTAACCATCAGCCTTGGGTCGCTGACCCTGACGTTAACCATCAGCCTTGGGTCGCTGACCCTGACTATAACCATCAGCCTTGGGTCGCTGACCGCTACAGCTCATGCACTGCTCATCATCTGCGAATAGATATCACGCCCCAATTACAGATTCAACAGTTTTGGCTTAAAAGAATGAAGTTGGCTTACTTAATAGTTCAACATTCTAGGACAGTCAAATGGAACTAAGATTGAGTTGTTCAAACATCATCGTCATCAATGCTTGTCGCTCCTTGTGGAGCATAGGCCACTGATAACTCTCTCAGCAAGTTAGGTCTTGAATTGCACTTTTTTCGCCTTATTTCTATATCCCCCAAGGCGGTGTTTTTATTTTGCGCCTGTCGGCCCAGTGCACCCGACTTCAGGATGCATTTTATGGTTGTGAGCCGTGTAATTTTTTTTCTTTTTTTTTTTTCTGCGTTCGCCTTATTTATCTATTCCCCCAAGGCGTGTGTGCGTTACACTGTGGTTTTTATTTTGCGCCTGTCGGCCCAGTGCATCCGACTTCAGCATGCATTTTATGTAAGGGTCTGCTTCCTCCTGCATTTTCTAAGGGTTTGCTTCCCCGGGGTAACGGCCGGTGCTGTGATGGGATCGAACCCAGCACCTTCTGGTTGTGAGCCGTGTCATTTAATCACTAGCCCACGTCGTGGCCAAATGGCCCTTTCTGCCTCTTTTTAGTTGAGGACCAAGAGCCGAAGTTAATTTTCATAGTCTCTTCTGCAAAAGTTTCTTGATCTACCTCTTTTCCTCTTCCGCTGCGGACTCCATGTCAAGGCCTGTCTGGTCACGTTAGATGGTGATTTCCTTAGCGTGTGTCCTCTCCAACTCCACTTCCTACGTTTGATCTGTTGCTCCACTAGGTGTTGTAGTTGGCTCCTTTCCCATACGTCTTCATTTCTCAATATCCTCCATATACTATTTACTGACAAACGATTGAAGTTGAATCTGTTTTGCCTTTGTCGCTCTCCATGTTCCTGCTCCGTATGGGAGTATTGATTTGACATTAGAATCTCAATATGGTGTGAGTCTTTATTTCCTGGATTTTCATATAAAAGTAAAGTAAAGTAAAAAGAATTACTGCCGTAGGGGTGTCCACTTCTGCCACTTTCACCTCACCTTCATGCATGACACGACTAGCACTTTGCTTAGGATGTTGATTGTAAACAACTTGATTTTATTCTCGTTAACATTTAGTTCCAATTTGACTGAATTCTCCCTTACTTTATTTAGTTTTTCTTGCAATTGGAAAGAGGGGACATTTTGAAATAATTCAATGACCGCCTGTCAGAAACAAAGATGGACACCGCAAAAGATGAATTAACAATTAACAGACTGTACATATCTTTGTCATCTAACTGGGTTCTTCTTCTTCTTCTTCTTCTTCTTCTTCTTCTTCTTCGTTTGTTCTCAATCTCCCACTACCAAACCCTGAAAGGGCTTAAGTAGCAGAATGTAGTCCAGAGAACGGAATGCGTTGTGTCGTAGTTTACAGCTTGACTGCGATATTTGCACCTTTCGGTCCAACACATCCGACTTCAGCAAGCATTTTTTGAGTACCGGGTTAGCATTCCCTCTTTGATCCCTTCTCCTTAGCCAGTCTGCCCTGTTGCAGCCTGTTATCCAGGATCACCGCGTGGAGGTGTAGAAGGGTCTTGGCAGCTCTGGTTCGCTGGCCCTGGCGCTAGCAGTCAGCTATGTGTCGCTGACCACTGCAGCTCATGCGCTGCTCAGCATCTTGATCCCTAACTGGGTTCGAGCGGATAGGGAACGCAACAGAGAACGGAACAAAAGTGTGTACTGTCAAAGGGCTACAGGAATTACAATATCCACACCCTTTGCCATTTACTGGCAGAAAATTAGCACCGATCGACGTGCCTAGAGTGCAGTAAAGTCGTTTCTTAGGAACAAAACAGAACATAACATTATATAAATAAATAAATATAGCAAGGGAAACAAATCATACCCTTGACGTAACTATTCTATTTTTAGACCCCCATATCGTGTGTCGAGTGGTTTCGTCAAAGGTGCTGATTGTTTCCTTCGTCTGTGTGTGACGATTGAGAGGATGTTGTTGTTTGTTTCTTCAATACGGTTATCAATTATTTAATCGTGTATTGCTTTTGCTTATTTGTTTGTTTAGTTCGTTTGACAACTAGGGGAATAGACGAATGCAGATTTAGCGAGAGATATCATCGGTGCCGCGCTAGCGAACAGGTTGCGCGCGATGTAGTCTTGATAACGTGTGTTTTTTAGAGCAACCTAACACGCCCTTTCTCCTCTGCCCTTTTATCTTCTTTGTTATCTCGAAATCGAGAGATAATATGATAGAGAGAAGGAACAATATACGAGTAAGTGTGTGCATGTGTGAGTGTGTGTGTGTGAGAGAGAGAGAGAGAGAGAGAGAGAGAGGCAAAGAGAGAGAGAGATAGACAATATGAGTGATCACTCGATTGATCCGATAATCCATTTCATCCCCATCATAGATACACATACATGCTACATAGTTAAGATGACTTTCTCTCGCGGCAAAGGAAACACCGATTCGCTTTCCAGTATTCTTCTTCTTTTTCTTCTTCTTCTTCTTCTTCTTCTTCTTCTTCTTCTTCTTCTTCTTTTTCTTCGATCAACTGATTTCCCCGCGGGTCCCTCACGGCTTTTCGAGCATTGTCGTTCCCCCAGACTAGACTGCCTCTCTTTGGTCTGTCTAGGAAGGGCTGTCCTGCACGGTGTGTTCTGGTGCTTGCTTGGTAGACTGCCTCTCTTTGGTCTGTCTAGGAAGGGCAGTCCTGCGGGGTGTGTTCTGGTGCTTGCTTGGTAGACTGCCTCTCTTTGGTCTGTCTAGGAAGGGCTGTCCTGCACGGTGTGTTCTGGTGCTTGCTTGGTAGACTGCCTCTCTTTGGTCTGTCTAGGAAGGGCAGTCCTGCAGGGTGTGTTCTGGTGCCTGCTTGGGTGCTCCACACAATCGCACGTGGCGGTGTCTCTGAGACCCATTTTGTGGAGGTGGACCTTGAGTCTACAATGTCCCGTTCTGAGTCTGAAGATCCCCCGTCTGCCCATCTCTGCCAATGTGTCAAGGCTGTCTGGCTTGTACTCTTTGTTCTAGTTTCTCCATTCTGTCGTCATGGATCTCTTGATGGGTGTCTTTGCTTCTTTATAGCTCTGTGGATGACGAGTCTGCGTCACTTCCAGTTTTTGGAAGCTCATCTACCTTCTCGTTTCCAAAAATCTCACAGTGCGATGGAATCCACTGTAAGACTAGATCTATTGTTTGAGACAGCAATCCGATGTTGTATTTTATTTCGTGTGAGATATCGCCATTGGAGTGTACGATGTAGATACCACTGCCTCCTATTTTGTTGCTCATTAAGTCCGATTCATCTGTGTACACGTATGTCCAAGAGTTGCTAAGTTACTGGGCTTTCCAGTCTTTATACCCTCCAGTCTACAAAGCTAAAAATGAATACCTACTAACAGCTACACCGCAATACGACGTACATGGGAACAAGGTCTTAGTCGAGGCCAAAAAAAATACGAAACAACTAACGAACCACAGCAAAATGCAAGATATGGTGTACATTGAGCAGGTTAAGTTTGTCATACAACCGGTTTAGAACAATCGCTTACGGACAGTGGTTAACTGATGTGGGAGTTCATCTTAATAGGCTCAAACACTAGAGCAAAGTAGACCCGCAGCCTGTTAGGCGCTATCTATGCTGCTCTAAACAAACCCTATAGCCATGGCCGGGGTTATGCCATGTCACACGGTTAGTCGCCTCTTACGACATGCTCTCTGTGAGGCAGTGGTGCTATTCCTGTCCTTGTTCCACACAAAGACCACTCGGGTAATATTGTTATTCCAGCACCACATATAGAGTTAAAATTGTTATTTCTGCATCATATATATATATAAATTGTATTACCGCATCATATATGAAGTTAATTCTAGGTTTTATTGAGTTAATGTTGTTATTACTGTAACATATATTGACTTAATCTTGTTAGTCCTGCATCATATATTCAGTTAATTCTGTCATTTATGTATCATATATAGAGTACTTCCTACTTCTAAAGAGGTCTTTGAAACTCTGAATAATTACTTTACACTAATGAGACTTAAGGCATATGTGACCTTCAGAATTTGCAATTCCAGAATTCATCCACTTTTTAGAATTAAGGTGACCATACGAACCGTTTTGAACGGGACAGTACCATTAAAAAAAAATTGTTTCCTGTCTGCCCCGTCGTTTTCATAAAAATGTCAATTTTGTCCTGTTTTCAATAAAAACGATAAATATACTTTTATATTGATCAATCCTAAATTATTACTCATAATCGCATATTAATATTATGGATATCAGTTACATAACCTTAGAATGGAAGTTTTTCAGTGTTCGATACATATTGAGTATCGATATCTCCAGTGATTTATTTAGAGAACATTTTTTTAAATTCATGTAGCCAACACTTGCGAGTTTCAGATGTAGCGTTCTCAGATGTAGCGTTCTCGGATGTAGCGTTCTCAGATGTAGCGTTAAATATCGTGGATTTTATTCTTTGTCTTCCAGCAAGTACCGCATTTGTTGACAGAAAATTGTCTCTTATGAACATTATATGGTCAAAGGAGAAATTTATTGTGTTGGAACAATGAGAGCTATTTTAGTTGTAAGGCAAAATTATGCATCGGAGTGTGGGAAGTTTTATAATCAGGTCTTGAAAAAAACCACAATTTGTTACGCAAGATTCCTTCATCAGAGAAATATTCATGGTACGATCGTGATGAAATCCGGACACCCTCTACGTCTACCTAAATTTGTGTCTGGGATGCGGTCACTGAAGAATAATTACAAGCTTTGTGTTATAACACTTATTTTTGTGTTGCTTTTTCATTAACATAGAATTTACATATAACATAAGCTCCGGTTTCGTTGTGTCCCGTTTTGGCCATCCAAATATCGCGTTTTTGCGATCCCAGTGTCGCGTTTTTGCCATCCAAATGTCCCGTTTTTGCTTTTCAAATGTCTCGTTTTTTTCCATTCAAATGTATCGTTTTTGCCGTCCAAATGTCCCGTATTTGCTATCCAAATGTCCCGTTTTTGCTGTCAAAATGTCCCGTTTATTTCAATCAAATGTTCCGTTTTTGTCATTCAAATGTCCCGTTTTTTCATTCAAATGTCTCGTCTTTTCCCATTCAAATGTCTCGTTTTTACCATCCAAATGTCCCGTTTTTGCTTTCCAAATGTCCCATTTTTTTCATTCAAATGTCCCGATTTTTCCATCCACATGTTCCGCTTTTGCCATTCAAATGTATCGTTTTTGCCATCCAAATATCGCGGTTTTGCCATCCAAATGTCCCGTTTTTTTTCTCCATTCAAATGTCGCGTTTTTCCCCATCCAAATGTACGGTGTTTGTCTCAAGGAAATATGGTCAGCCTATTAAGAATGAAACCAAAAGTGTCAAGGTTCCCTCCGTTTAAGACATCCTCAAGGCAGTGACCACGTGACCTGTCTAGATTGGAGACCCTCGTAAACCTGGTATGCAAATGTTCTACCATTATCAAGTTTCGAGAAGGATTTGCTCCTTCTATAGATTAGTGGGTGTCAGAGGTATTCGGTCTACGTATCCATTTGGATTTTCAGTGAGACATTATGGTCTAGGGGTGAAACGTCCGTTCCACAATCCCAACGCACCGGTTCGAATCCTTATGTGTCCAGTTTGCCAGAAACCGATTTTTTTTTTCTCGGTGCGATCGCTCATCTACGTAAGGAAAGTAAAGACAACCTACCGTACTGCACACTTGCCAAGAAACTTATAACAGCCAAATCAGTTGGTAGTTGTAAGAAGAGACGTTCTGCAAATGACATGCTATTTGTATTGCATCCCCCTTACCTCGTCGGCTATTAAAAACGCGTTAACTATGTCTTTGCCAATTACGAAGTCTTCCTGCATTCTCTCAACTTTGATTAAACTTACCTGCATAGGCCTTCCAAACGTCCTCATCTTCTCAGACATTTCCTCCTTACCTGCATAGGCCTTCCAAACGTCCTCATCTTCTCAGACATTTCCTCCTTACCTGCATAGGCCTTCCAAACGTCCTCATCTTCCCAGACATTTCCTCCTTACCTGCATAGGCCTTCCAAACGTCCTCATCTTCCCAGACATTTCCTCCTTACCTGCATAGGCCTTCCAAACGTCCTCATCTTCCCAGACATTTCCTGCTTACCTGCATAGGCCTTCCAAACGTCCTCATCTTCCCAGACATTTCCTGCTTACCTGCATAGGCCTTCCAAACGTCCTCATCTTCCCAGACATTTCCTGCTTACCTGCATAGGCCTTCCAAACGTCCTCATCTTCCCAGACATTTCCTGCTTACCTGCATAGGCCTTCCAAACGTCCTCATCTTCCCAGACATTTCCTGCTTACCTGCATAGGCCTTCCAAACGTCCTCATCTTCCCAGACATTTCCTGCTTACCTGCATAGGCCTTCCAAACGTCCTCATCTTCCCAGACATTTCCTGCTTACCTGCATAGGCCTTCCAAACGTCCTCATCTTCCCAGACATTTCCTCCTTACCTGCATAGGCCTTCCAAACGTCCTCATCTTCCCAGACATTTCCTCCTTACCTGCATAGGCCTTCCAAACGTCCTCATCTTCCCAGACATTTCCTGCTTACCTGCATAGGCCTTCCAAACGTCCTCATCTTCCCAGACATTTCCTGCTTACCTGCATAGGCCTTCCAAACGTCCTCATCTTCCCAGACATTTCCTCCTTACCTGCATAGGCCTTCCAAACGTCCTCATCTTCCCAGACATTTCCTGCTTACCTGCATAGGCCTTCCAAACGTCCTCATCTTCCCAGACATTTCCTGCTTACCTGCATAGGCCTTCCAAACGTCCTCATCTTCCCAGACATTTCCTGCTTACCTGCATAGGCCTTCCAAACGTCCTCATCTTCCCAGACATTTCCTGCTTACCTGCATAGGCCTTCCAAACGTCCTCATCTTCCCAGACATTTCCTGCTTACCTGCATAGGCCTGCCAAGCGTCCTCATCTTCCGGGACAATTCCTCCTTACCTGCATAGGCCAGCCAAACGTATTTATATTCCCGGACATTTCCTCATTTTCTACTCATAATGGGCTGTCAAGAATAAATTTTAAGAATTTTGAAAATGCCCGGAATTTTGCCTCCTAAAATTTGAAAATCTCCTTATCATTATCCCTCTTTCGTCTGTAAGAAATACTTTAGTTCAGCAGAAAGAAGCAGGTGTCAATTCATTTTCCTCAGTCAGTGCCCCGAGACAAGCAGCTGAAACCATTAAAGACCATAAGGATCAAGCAGAAAAGAAAGTGGTCATTTTCACAGACGACCTCGCACAAAAATGAACTCTGTGCTCTGGCAGACTCGTTCGAACGCCTGTCCTAATGCTTCAAAAAACGCAAAGTCCAGTGGATACTAGCCCACTTCGACATTCCAGGCAACCAGGAGGCGGACAGACTCACCAGAGAGAGAGGAATGCTGCAACCGAGTGATATAGAAAACACAAGCAATGAGACTAAAGCATTCATCAGGGCAACGTACAGTACAAAATGCAAAAAAGATTACCCTGGCCACATAGAAAAATATGCATACCATCAACTCTCCAGGCGAGACCAGGTGATAATTCTCCGGCTACGCACAGGTCAGAACAGACTTAGATGCCATCTGTACAACAAGTTCAAGATTGGCACTACAGACCTGTGTGCCTGCGGCATAGCTCCCATGAAGGCAGAACGTATTTTGCGGTCCTGTCCACTGTATACCGACAAAAGAAGTAGCATTTGGCAACAGTCAGTGTCCTTCCACGAGAAGCTGGAGTCATTGAAGTTGAGGTCTGAAGACGAACTAGGAAGAAGAAGAAATTTTCCTCAGCGTTAAGGAAATGTTGAGAAAGAAGGATAAAGAAGGATATACTGATAAATGTGTTTTCAAAAGAAGTATTCAGAATTTATATATTGGAAACTTAGATATAAGAGTGAAATCACTGAAATACGTGTCTTTATTCCGGAGGGTGTATTGAAGAGAACTAGTATTCAGAACTAGTGGGTCAAGATGGCGCCGGACATGGTCGCAGTCGATTTCCCCTCTTGATAAAACGGTGTTTGTTTGTGTTTTCTATGATAACTCCCGGACTATTAACGTGATTCCTGGATATAAATGTGCAGACTTGTGAATTAAGCATACTAATGTGAAAGAAGTGATGCAACGAAGTATATAACAGTGAATTTTTAGTCGTGAAAGGTAGACTAATGTGTGCAGTTTCGATGGGACAAAGCGTGGCCGAAACTTGACCCGGTCAAAGGCTAGTGTCGCTCCGTGCTGTATCGTGACCCAGATAACGAAGCATGAACACTGAAACGAAGGAGGTCATCCTGACCCCGTCAAACATACCGTTCTTCAGAAAGGAGCTCATCGCGCTTCGATCAGCACACTACGTCCCTTCAAACTCAGATCTACATCTGTTGCGTGTGCTGAAAATACACCTAACCGAGGAGGCATCGGAACTCACAAGTATACAATCAAGGCGGATGACCAGAGGAACGAGAGGTGGAAGAAGAATACACAAACAAATGCACTCAGAAACAGATACCTCAAAGCTCCACCCCAGCGATAAAAGAGAAGGGAAGGGCTACCGAGATAATGAGGCACACGCTGACACCATACTGTCTGCATCCGAACCCTTCACTAGAAGTCTTGACAATGTCTTGCCTCTAGAACATGTTGAGTCCGGACGAGAGAGTGAGGAAGATCCTGCGCACATCTCCCTCACTATAAACACATTGCGCAACTCACGACATCACCCTACAGATCACACCCTGACTAGCAGCTCGCAACTGGCAGGGCCCCCAAACTGCAGCGGCGGAACAGGCAGAAAACGATCACGAAAACTACCCATCACGCTTGCAACATGAAATGTCCGCACGCTACTGGACAACACCAAAGCAAACAGACCCGAACGACGGACAGCACTGATCGCCAGGGAACTGGCTAGATACAACATCCGCATAGCTGCACTGAGCAAGACACGACTGGCAGAGGAAGAACGCCCTGAAGCTGGAGTTGGCAAAATAACTGGGCATCATTGAGAAACACACTCTACGATACAGCTGTTAAACACATTGGCCCACTCACGCGCAAGCATAAGGACTGGTTTGATGAGAACGATCTAGAAATACAGGGCCTTCTCGATGCAAAACATGAAGCGCACAGGGAATACCAGAGGGACACACCATCTCCGGCAGCAAAAGCTGCCTTCAATACTGCTCGCAAAGCTGTCTAGACCAGGCTTAGAGAGATGCAAGACTCCTGGCTCAGCAAAAGAGCTGACGAAATTGAGATGTTCGCCGAGCGTCATGACACCAAACGGTTTTACGAGGCACTGAAAGCTCTCTACGGCCCGCAGCCCTCTAGTAATACTCCAGTTCGCAGTGCCGATGTGGTACTGCTAACAGATAAGGTTCAGATTCTAGACAGATGGGCAGACCACTTCTGCAAAATACTAAACAACCCATCGTCCATAAATGAAGAGGCCATCCGGCGAATGCCGCAGGTGGAACTGAACCTGGCGTTGGATGAAGTCATTACTGAGGAGGAAGTCGACAGGGCAATCAGTTCATTATCTATAGGAAAAGCTCCAGGAGCTCATGCAATACCAGCAGAGGTATATAAGACAGCTGGCCCATCCCTTACCAGAAGGATCACTGAACTCTTCTGTCACATGTGGGCTGAAGGTAAAATTCCGCAGGAGCTAAAGGACGCCTCAATCGTTAACTTATACAAAAGAAAAGGCAATCGTCAGGAATGCGACAATCATCGTGGAATATCGCTACTCTCAGTAGCAGGCAAGATCCTAGCGCGCTTACTGCTAAACAGGCTCAACAAACACCTTGAACAAAGCCACCACCTCCCAGAAAGCCAATGTGGATTCAGAGCCGGAAGAGGAACAGTGGACATGATTTTTGCCGCTCGCCAAGTACAAGAGAAGTGTCGAGAGCAAAATCAGGCCTTGTACACCACAGTTATTGATTTGGCAAAGGCATTTGATACAGTAAACAGAGGAGGGCTGTGGATGATAATGTCTAAGTTTGGCTGCCCCAACAAGTTCATAACAATGGTGAAACAGCTACACGAAGGCATGTGTGCTCGTGTACTGGACAGCGGTGCAGTCTCTAAAACGTTTCTAGTATCAAACGGAGTAAAACAAGGATGTGTACTCGCCCCGACTTTGTTCAGCATGATGTTCGCGGCCACGATGACAGACGCCTTCAGATCATTGGAGCTTAGAATACCCATAAAGTACCGCACAGATGGCAAGTTACTCAATTCCAGAAGAATGAAGGCCAAAACCAAAGTGGCTGGCGACATAATCAGGGAACTTGTATTTGCTGACGACTGCGCTCTAATGAGCAACTCAGAACTGAACATGCAGGTTGGAATGGACCAGTTGTCTGCCACATGCGAAAATTTTGGCCTGACCATAAAGGCCACAAAAACAGAGGTCATGTACCAACCAGCACCAGGCATGCCGTACACAAAACCAGAGACTACAGTCAGCGGGCAGACGCCGAATGCCGTAGACACATTCATATATCTGGGCAGCACGCTGTCGAGATCTGTCAGCCTAGACGATGAGGTGGCAAGCAGAATAGCAAAGGCCAGCACAGCCTTTGGTAGAATGCGCTCGATGGTCTGGGCACGTCGTGGCATCAGCGTCAAGACCAAACTCAAAGTCTACCGTGCAACCATCATTCCAACCCTACTATACGCTTGCGAAAGCTGGACTGTATACTCTGGACATGCAAGGAGGTTAAACCACTTCCACACAGGTTGCCTGAGGCGAATATTCCACATCCGATGGCAAGATCGTGTCACTGACATCGAGGTTCTCTCGAGGGCTAACATGCCCAGCATCCATGCACTGCTAGAAAAAGCACGACTAGGATGGGCCGGACACCTCGTCCGTATGTCAGACGAGCGGCTCCCAAAAAAGCTTCTCTACGGCGAGCTGAGAGAGGGATGGCGCAAGAGAGGGCGCCAAAAGAATGGTTTTAAAGACGGTCTGAAGGACTCACTAAAAAGTTGCCAGATAGACATCGACACCTGGGAATGTCTTGCGAAAAACAGATCTGACTGGAGAAGCGCATTCAAATCGGGGGTAGCTGCCGGTGAAGATGATCGTGTTGTGAAAGCCCAGAACAGACGCGAGACGCGGAAATCCCGAGCAGCGGGAACACCATCCCCTTCTACAAACCTCGTGTGCCCGATACGTAGCAGATGTTTTCGTGCTCGCATTGGCCTGTTCAGCCACATGCGCACCCACACCCAACAGGGAAATCTGTGACAAGGATGATGTCGGCGGTCCTCATCGACAACGATGGACAGCTATTATTATTATTATTAGTATTCAGTTCTCCGGACAACATCCTGCTACTTGCAAAACCCTTTTCATGGCGTTGTAGTGGGAGTTTGAGAACGAGCAACGAAGAAGAAGAAGAAATACTCATACCTTAATTATGTAAATCTTTCACGTGAATCACGTTACCTACAGGCCGAAGACTGTTAATCAATCACAATAACAGATCAAGACGCTGAGCAGCGCAGAAACTGCAGCGGTCAGCTACCCATAGCTGACTGCTAGCGTCAGGGTCATCGAACCAGAGCTGCCAAGACCCTTCTACACCTCCACGCGGTGATCCTGGATAACAAGATGCAACAGAGCATATTGGCTAAGTAGAAGGGATCGAAGAGGGAGGGCAACCCGGTACTCAAAAATGCTTGCTGAAGTCGGATGTGTTGGACCGAAAGGTGCAAATATCGCAATCAAACTGTAAACCACGACACAACGCATTCCGTTCTCTGGACTACATTCCGCTACTTGCAAAGCTTTTTTCAGGGCTTGGTAGCGGAAGATTCAGAACGAACAAAGAAGAAGACGAAGAATCCAAATAAAAAGTGGTACGAGTGATTTTTGTGAATTGTAAGAATTTGAGATATTGAATTAGATTATTTAACAAGTTATTAGTTTGTCAGTGACTGTGTTATTACAGTAATCTGATAAGTATGGGTATAAACTGTTGCCAAAGAGGAAGGGCATACCTAAAAGACTACAGGAGAATAAAAAGGTTTTTTTTATTATTATCTGCAAAGACTACATGGGCTCCGTCGGGTGTGTAGCGGCCCAGGACACACCGTTACTGTTTCGCGGGACCTGGCACTACAAACTGCAATAACGGTGCCTCAGCGACCTTCTAGGTTATGGGACATGATGATGATGATGGTATGCTTAGGTGTCCTAAAACGTACTCATTTTCCTTTCCAAATGTCCTCATTTTCAGGATAAGAGATGTGGCAACGCTATCCTGCACCACTCTGGCTTTTAGTCAATCTGCCCGTTCCTCATTAGTTCCGAACAAACTCTTAGACGTAAGTAAATCTGTCCGTACGCTTTCGGCTTATAGTATACCTTTCGAGGTCGAAGATGCAGCGGTGAATGAGCTGACAGCAGCCAGCGACTAATAGCTGGCTGCTTACTTTAGCGTATCAATGACTAAGACCCTATTCCGCCTCAAAGTGGCGGCCCTGGAAATGGTCTGCAACCATGTAGCCTGGATAAGAGATTAGAGATCGAAGAGGGAATGAAAACATGGTCTCAAAAATGCCGACCTGAAATTGACTGTGTCGGGCAGAAAGGCGTAGATATCGCGGCCTCGCTGTAAACGCGACATAAAGTCACAAACTTTTTTTTCAGAACCAACGTCGAAACAGAAGAAAAAGAAGAGGAATACGAGAATGAGGAAGAAGAAGAAGAAGGAAAGAAATAAAAAGAGAAAGAAGGCAAAGAAGAAAAAGAAACGAAAAAGAAGAAAATGAAGAAGAGAGAGAAGTACACATTTCTATCTTTAACTGTAACTGCGCCATCTTTTAACTGGTTTATTTAACTGTTCTGACTAACTTTTAGTAAATCTTTTTGGACTGCCCTTTGACCATTTCTTCCCAAATGATTCTTAGCAAATTGTCCTGGAATGATGGGGCTAACGTCTTGCCAGGCAAAACATACTGATTAAACAATGTTAGCCATGGTCAGGAGAGATATATTGGCCAAGTCCCTCACTTGACCTCCTTGTTGGTCGTCCTGGAAACAGACTGCTGTCGAGGACAACAGTCTGGATAACAAGGTGAGGTTCAATGTGATCCCCGTAGTAGTGAGTGACACGCAGATGAAGCCAAGCATTGCACAACCACCTCGAGGACCCCGGTCCACTTCATCAGCACACTCGGGATGTCTGGAAAGTTACTGCCACAAGTTCCGTCCTTTTTAGGCGCACAAAAGGGTTACCAACCAACCAACCAACAAACGAACCAACCAAACAACCAACCCACCTACCTACCAACCAACCGACCCACCAACCAACCAAACAACCAACCCACCCACCCAACCACCAACCAACCAACCCAATCAACCAACCCACCCAACCAATCAACCAACACACCCACCCACCAACCAATCAACCAACCCACCAACCAACCCACCAACCAACCCACCCACCATCCATCAATTAAACCAAACAACCAACCAACCCACCCAACCCACCAAACAACCAACCCACCAACCAACCAACCCAACCCACCAACCAACCAACCAACCAACCCACCCACCATCCACCAATTAAACCAAACAACCAACCAACCAACCCACCAACCAACCAACCAACCCACCCACCATCCATCAATTAAACCAAACAATCAACCAACCAACCCAACCCACCAACCAACCAACCAACCAACCCACCCACCATCCATCAATTAAACCAAACAACCAACCAACCCACCAAACAACCAACCCACAAACCAACCAACCCACCCAACCCACCAACCAACCAACCAACCCACCCACCATCAATCAATTAAACCAAACAACCAACCAACCCAACCCACCAACCAACCAAACAACCAACCCACCCACCCACCAACCAACCAACCCACCCACCAACCAGCCAACCAACCCACCCAATCCACCAAGCAACCAACCCACCCACCAATCAACAAAACAACCAACCCACCCAACCAACCAACCAACCCAAACCAACCAACCGACCAGCAAATTGTCCCGTATGTCTTTGATTAAAACCAAAAGTTTCCCTTATCATCTTAACTGTTGTCTGGTCTGTCATATCCCTTGAATGCAATCACTTCTTCTCGTATTCCCTGGACGTTTAGCAAACCTCCCCTTATCTTCTTAACGTTAACAAACCTTCCCGTCTCTTCTTGAAGTAAGCCTTACCATTATCCATTGACATTTAACAAACCTTCCCGTCTCTTCTTGAAGTAAGCCTTTCCATTATCCATTGACATTTAACAAACCTTCCCGTCTCTTCTTGAAGTAAGCCTTTCCATTATCCATTGACATTTAACAAACCTTCCCGTCTCTTCTTGAAGTAAGCCTTTCCATTATCCATTGACATTTAACAAACCTTCCAGTCTCTTCTTGAAGTAAGCCTTTCCATTATCCATTGACATTTAACAAACCTTCCCGTCTCTTCTTGAAGTAAGCCTTTCCATTATCCATTGACATTTAACAAACCTTCCCGTCTCTTCTTGAAGTAAGCCTTTCCATTATCCATTGACATTTAACAAACCTTCCCGTCTCTTCTTGAAGTAAGCCTTTCCATTATCCATTGACATTTAACAAACCTTCCCGTCTCTTCTTGAAGTAAGCCTTTCCATTATCCATTGACATTTAACAAACCTTCCCGTCTCTTCTTGAAGTAAGCCTTTCCATTATCCATTGACATTTAACAAATCTTCCCGTTTTCTCTTGCCTTTTTGTAAGTCTTCTTGTATTCCTTTTACTTAAAAAAAAACCCTTCTTCTAGCCTCCCGATGTTTAGCAAATATGTCCATAGCGTCTTGGTTTTACTGAAACCTTCCGGGGTACTGAGACGATAGTCCTGTCAGACAGAACATACTGACCAGGACGTGGCGTCAGGGTCAGGCACAATACACTGACCAAGACCACAATCTCTCTTCCATGTAGCGTTCCCGGCAAACGGGCTGTTTTCAAGGCAGTTTGGCTGATGAGATGTGGATCGACGTTTTCCCCGTAGTAGTGAGTGTGACGCAGTTGAAGCCAAGCATAGGAAATCCGCCTGGAGGAACCCGGTCCATCTTAATCAGCACGCCCGTGATGTAAGGAAAGCTACTGCAACCCGCCACTTAGCGTTTGTGCAGGGCGCACAAAATAGTGAACCTACTCATTGTGGGCATTCGAAACAACAACAACAACAATGAATACAACCTTCAGAAACCAACTGGTAAGTTTATCGTATACCTTAGAGTTCACGCATGCACTACAGGTCAGAAGCCTCTGATCTATCTCAGGCATTCATTTCCTGACCACTATTTGCTCGATGCAAGGCGGACGACGAAGTCCCCAAAAGAGGTGGTAGGATAACATAAAAGAATGGACCAGCCTTCGACCAGAGGAAGCACAGACAGCGGCTGCTGGCAGAGATGGATGACGTGGGGTTGTGAGGGTGTTCCTGTCTAGGTGAATTGTTCTTGAAAATATGAATTCTAAATGTAGAAATTAAAGTTGTTTTCATTTCTTCAAAGTACAACTTACCCATTTCGGATAATTCTTATTCATGTTCCGCCTATTATACTGCGTAGCACGACGCCGGGCGTCTAACCATAAAAGTCAACGAAAGAAGATAAATCTTACCTGGTAGATTATTCTATTATGTGTTATTAAAAATTAGGGAAGGGAAGGGAATATGCGCGATAATTAAAATTATAGGAGTAAATAAGAGAGTGGTCCTGACACGGTCAGCGCCACTGCATAATTTCTAGGCGCCATGACAACCTGGGGCCTGAGATTTGCCGTGCTCTGCTGTAAAGAATTAATTCGAAAGCAGTTTGGCAAAGTGGGGTTTTAAGTAGGTTCAGTAAGTGTCCGTATATAGCTGATACACCAGTTCTCATGAATGAGTTCACTTTATGAATAAGTTATTTAATAGCTTTTTTTTTTTAGGGGGTTGGGGGGGGGGGGGGTGGTGGTGATGGCTAAACATTGCTTTGAAGTATTCATGCACATGGACACCCGGAGGGGAAGAAGAGGAGGTGAGCATTCTGTTTCACCCCCTTCCACCCACCCGCCCACACCCCCCATCCCCTAATCTTTGATATGATAAATGTTTTGTTTATTAAAGCTACCTTTAACAATTTCCCAGCGACAAAATAAATTAAATGTGTATTGTTTCAATCATATAATATAGTGACTTATTAGTCCCTGTAAAATAGAACATATGGTTTCTCTCTCTCTCTCTCTCTTTCTGTTTTTCTCTCTCTATCTCGTTCTGTTTTTCTCTCTATCTTTCTGTTTTTCTCTTTTTCTCTCACACCACCCCCCCCACCCCACCCCTCCTCCCTCCCCCCCCCCCCCCACCCAAGCAAAAAGAAAAAACACCACATGAAGTCCTTCAGTGGATTCCGGCTCAGTGTGGGATCCTTGGAAGCGAGAAGGCAGATGAACTCGCAAATACTTGAAGTGGCGGCATGCAGACTCGCTGTCCACATAGATATAAAGACGCAAGGCACTCATCAAACCATCTACGATGAGATAATGGAGAGAGCAGCACAAAGAAAGAATATAAGTCAGAAAAATAACATCATAGACAAACTAGGCAGAAATGGACAGACAAAGATCTTCAGACTCAGAGCGAGACATTGCAGACTCAAGGTTCACCTCCACAGAATGGGTCTTAAAGATACCGCCATGTCAGGCTGCAGAGCACCCAAGTAAACACATGGACATGTCTTGCAGGATTTCCCCACTTATGCAGACTAAAGAGAGGCAGTCTGACCCGGGGGAGAAACCATGCTCTAAAAGCTGTGGGGGATCGGTGAAGACCTGAAACGGACAGTCTGCTTCGCGAACCTCACTGGCCTAGAAGCATAGCATCAGTTGATAGGAGAAGAAAAACTCCAGGTACTGGCAGGAATAACATTTGGGCAAGTTAGCTGCTTTTCTCTACTGTTTAACAGTTTAGCTGCTTTTCTCTACTACGTATCTTCTTCTTCTTTCTTCTTCTTCTTACGCTTTACTACGTAACGACTTTCGCAAAAACTCATTTGGCAACGTATTGTTTCCAAGCAGGATATGTAACGTGTTATCAAAGCTGTAATAACAAGATTTGGCCAGCAGTCATCAAATCGTTAGCAGTACGCCTTTCAAGAATGACAGGTATAAGCTTTACATTCGAAATAGTGTAACAAATAAGCTATATTTTTAAAACATGAATAATGAATCCGCCCCCCCCCCCCCCCCCCCAAAAAAAAATAAAATTGGACGCCCATGTTCGTGGAGCTCTTCATTACCTTCATCAGCATCGATAGGATTAGTATCGCCATTTGCAGCCACGTGAAACACGAACCTAACTTGTGAGGTCCGTGATCTGACATTGTTTAACACTCTCGAGACTTCTGTTCGGAAACCTTTCACCTTACATTACCGTAGTACAGTTTCTGTGGACTGTGAAGGTTGCGACCACTCGACCTGTGCGTGACTCTTTGAGAAAGATGGTGGCTTTCTGTGGTATTGTTCTGGTGGTTCTATTGTTAGGGGAACTGATGGCCGTGCCAGGTCGTCTCAGTTTATCAGTTTAAAAAATGCAATTATCAAGTCCAGACTTAAGAAAATAAATTAAATTATATGGGTTAGTAGGAAACGAATGAAAACACTGTTAGATTTATTATTATTTATAATAAAAAGGGGAAAAATACATGTAACCATTATTCGAAATTATTATCAGTGGCGTGCAGTGACTGTTCTCAAAGTGGACTAGGTTCGAGGACGCCTTTTATTGCTGGACTAAAGAGGGATGCTCTCCATTTAGTGTATAATATGTCGATTACCAATACAACTTTTTCCAGTCAAAATGTACGCAGTTTAGCTTACCTCAACCACAGCCTACTGTTGATACAGGCCTGCTGACTCACATTGAAATCCCTTTGAAACGTCACATTCCACGGCTGACTAAATAACGGAACTTGCATGTTTCAGCTATCAGTGCAAGTATAATAGCATGTTCGGGAAACAAAAGATGGATTGCAGTTGGTTGCAGGACAGGAATTTGTGAAAAGATCACCCTCAGCAGTGTTTTGTACTGTGAATCTGTGTTATTTTTCTGTGTGGGGCATAGATTGATTATAAACCTTGGCACAATGAGTTCAGTTATTTAGCCGGCATTATAATAAAATCAAATAGATTTCCCCGCCAGTATCTAAATTCAACGGGTGCACAATATTTAGAAATTGAGTAAACAAATAAATATATAATGTTATCCCTGCAAAAACGTGGATATACAATCTGAAAGAAAATCGTAATATTATTAGTATTTCAACTTCGTTGTGCAACTTTCTTAAACCTTCTTTCTCTTTGGATGACAGAAGTCAAATTATTAATGGTTGACAGTCGCAAGCTTACCTGTATAGATATATATCTCGCGTTCTTTATAGTTCAGGATTATTCTCCACCCCCTCCTCCCCCCCACCCTCTCGCCCTGCTACTCCACCGAATACAATGAGAAAGCTTAGATAGATAGTTCCAACTGACCACTCGTCAAGATTGTGTTGGCCCCATTAACCCCATGAAAATCCTCCCAGACGAATAAATATATATGGGAAACAACATCAGTACACGAGATGCACTTGTGTCGTACGGACATCAATTATACATTTCACTATGATTGCTTAGGTCAGAGGGTCATCGGTTTGAGTTTTTGCCCATCATCTTGCAACAGCAGACCAGTTTTTAAAGGGGAAGGTGGTTGGGGGGGGGGGTTAGGTGGATGGCGCTGCAAATAAAGGGAGGGGGGAGTCTGGTGGATGGCGCTGCATATAAAAGGGGGGGGAGTCTGGTGAATGGCGCAGCAAATAAAAGGGGGGGGGGAGTCTGGTGGATGGCGCAGCAAATAGGAGGGGGGAGGGGGGATTTGATCAAGAGCGTATTTTTTTCAATATGTGATAGGAAGATGCTGAGCAACGCATGAGCTGCAGTGGTCAGCGACCCATAGCTGATTGCTAGCGTCTGGGCCAGCGAACCACAGCAGCCAAGTTCCTTCTACACCTCCACGCGGTGATCCTGGATAAAAGGCTGCAGCAGGCAGACTGGCTAAGGAGAAGGGATCGAAGAGGGAATGCTAACCCGGTACTCAAAAAATGCTTGTTGAAGTCGGATGTGTTGGACCGAAAGGTGCAAATATCGCAGTCAAGCTGTAAACTACGACACAACGCATTCCGTTCTCTGGACTACATTCTGCTACTTAAGCCCTTTCAGGGTTTGGTAAAGGGAGATTGAGAACGAACGAAGCCAAGCCAAGCCAAGCCAAACCAAACCAAGCCAAGCCAAGCCAATATGTGATAGGTGTGCGCCGTACGCCCTATAGTGAAACTCCTAAAATGTATTTTTAATAATGCGTTTTGAAAGTGGAGAGGCAACGTGGCATAGAAGTGAAACGCCCATTTCACAATCCCAACGTACCTGGTTCAAATCCCACTGTGTCCAGTTTGAAAGACAATTAATTTGAATCGCTACGATCCATGTACGGAAAGTAATGGCAATCTACCCTACTGCACACCTGCCAAGAAACTTTACTAACAGCCAAATAGGTTGGCAGCTGTAGGACGTTATGCGAAGGACATGCTGTGAGAGTATTTTGATGTCAGTAATTAAAATATCAATTATTTCTCTATTTTTCGTAACACTTTATTGCTGGACATGAGACACGTCATTACGTGTTATAACCGCTGACTGCAATGTTGATCAGTGTTCTGGGGGCGGGAAGGGGGAGGTGGTACAGAAGGGCCTTTGTCGGGCCTTTTGTGCGGCTGGTTTGGGAGGGGGTGCCGGGGGAGAAGAAGAAATGAGAAATGAGAATGAGTATCGGGCCTTTGTGCTGCTAGAAACTCTGAACACCACCAAATGCTAGATATAGGTGGCAGAGGGTTTGCGACTGACGACACGACTTGATGTATCGTTTAACTAACCATTGACATGTGTTTGCCAGAAGTTCTGCACTCAACTAGATTGAGATTTGCTTATTAAGGTAGTAAAGGTATCTCCGCCTGCCGAGAGCATCGCACAAAGCACGAACTCCGTAGCTCCAGCCATGAGCCTAGGGATGTCTGGAAAAATGTACATCATGAACCGGCTGTCGCAGCTCGAATTTGAACCCCGACTGTCTGAACACAAGGCAAACGGCTTGACCACTTCGCCACAGAGACCCCCAAACTTATTATTGCGGAGATCATACATTAGTGTATATAGTGTTGGAGAATTTATTTCATTACTTTAATTTGATGACATTATGGAAGAAGACAATTGTATTAGTGATATAATAACGGAAGAAGGTATCTGTGGAAAAGAAATAAGAAAGAGAATAGGTTTCACTAAGATGGTATTCAACAACATGCGACACATACTGACATCCAAACAGATAAATCATAAATTGAAAATTGTCAGTTGTTATATATGCTCGTCACTACTTTATGGCACAGAAACATGGACACTGAATAACAAGTTGGAAAAGAATATTGAATTCTTCGAAATGTTGGTAAATAAAAGATTAGGTCGCATTTCTTGGAAAGAGAAGAAAACAAATGTTGGTAAATAAAAGATTAGGTCGCATTTCTTGGAAAGAGAAGAAAACAAATGTTGGTAAATAAAAGATTAGGTCGCATTTCTTGGAAAGAGAAGAAAACAAATGTTGGTAAATAAAAGATTAGGTCGCATTTCTTGGAAAGAGAAGAAAACAAATGTTGGTATATAAAAGATTAGGTCGCATTTCTTGGAAAGAGAAGAAAACAAATGTTGGTAAATAGAAGATTAGGTCGCATTTCTTGGAAAAAGAAGAAAACAAATGTTGGTAAATAGAAGATTAGGTCACATTTCTTGGACAGAGAAGAAAACACATGTTGGTATATAAAAGATTAGGTCGCATTTCTTGGAAAGAGAAGAAAACAAATGTTGGTAAATAGAAGATTAGGTCGCATTTCTTGGAAAGAGAAGAAAACAAATGTTGGTATATAGAAGATTAGGTCGCATTTCTTGGAAAGAAAAGAAAACAAATGTTGGTATATAAAAGATTAGGTCGCATTTCTTGGAAAGAAAAGAAAACAAATGTTGGTATATAGAAGATTAGTTCGCATTTCTTGGAAAGAGAAGAAAACAAATGTTGGTATATAGAAGATTAGGTCGCATTTCTTGGAAAGAAAAGAAAACAAATGTTGGTATATAAAAGATTAGGTCGCATTTCTTGGAAAGAAAAGAAAACAAATATTGGTATATAGAAGATTAGGTCGCATTTCTTGGAAAGAGAAGAAAATAAATGTTGGTATATAGAAGATTAGGTCGCATTTCTTGGAAAGAAAAGAAAACAAATGTTGGTAAATAAAAGATTAGGTCGCATTTCTTGGAAAGAGAAGAAAACAAATGTTGGTATATAGAAGATTAGGTCGCATTTCTTGGAAAGAAAAGAAAACAAATGTTGGTAAATAAAAGATTAGGTCGCATTTCTTGGAAAGAGAAGAAAACAAATGTTGGTATATAGAAGATTAGGTCGCATTTCTTGGAAAGAAAAGAAAACAAATGTTGGTATATAGAAGATTAGGTCGCATTTCTTGGAAAGAAAAGAAAACAAATGTTGGTATATAGAAGATTGGGTCGCATTTCTTGGAAAGAAAAGAAAACACATGTTGGTATATAGAAGATTAGGTCGCATTTCTTGGAAAGAAAAGAAAACAAATGTGGAGGTATTGGAAAAGTTGGGGGTGAAAAAAGGATTAATGACGGAAATCAGGTTTACTTAAGTTATTTTACCCATTTAACAGGACAGACCTCCTTGTTGAAGACCATACTAGTGGGAAGGTTTGAATGCAGTCGTTTAAGAGGCGGACAACGTTATAACTGAGGGGATAACATTAGAAGATGGACTGGAATAAGCCTGTCAGATTGCACCATTACAGCAAGAGATAGAGTACACTGGAGACCTTTTGCAGCCGACCATCTATACGGAGATGGTATTTGAATTGACTGAACAATTTAATATTAGAAGATCTTATCACAAATACAGTTTCATTGAACATATAAAGACATTCTAGAAACATAGATTTTGTGTAGAGTGTTTATTTCTAAAAATGTGGCACACCTTGTATCACTGACCAGAATACGCCACTGGATATGATACAGATATCTATTTGATAGCACGGGAATTGTGTATGCAGAAAGGTTGGAAAACAGACCTGGCTTATTTCTGCCACGGTTATCGCTCTTTTTCTACATTAAGACGAACAATTAGGATATAATCTTGGATTGAACGAACTCCCGTGCATATCTAGTAATTAAGTTACGCCGGTTGCAGTTTCCCATCCATGTCTATCTTATTTAAGGATAATGTCCAAGTGTCCTGCTTCATCCTTTCAAACTCCTATTTTTGGGGTATATCCTATTAAATGCGTTTGACTAAGCCGCGACTTAAACGTTGATGGGTATATAGAAGATGTTGGATATATTAATGGGAGTTTGTCTTCGTTTGCAGTGTGATCTTGCTCTTGTATAATAATAATAGTTACCCCTCACAAGCGAAGATGTCGGCAACTTCAGACATGTGTTGCGAGATATGATCTAATATGTATGTAAAGTCCAATCCTAACGGTGCAGACTGCCTTCACACGGGGCACAGATGTGACGAGTCGGTTGCCGAGTCACCACGAATTCTATTCTTTTGGCTTGGCTTCGTTCATTCTCAATCTCCCACTACCAAACACTGAAAGGGCTTAAGTAGCAGAATGTAGTCCAGAGGACGGAATGCGCTGTGTCGTAGTTTACAGCTTGACTGCGATATTTGCACCTTTCGGTCCAACACATCCGACTTCAGCAAGCATTTTATGAGTACCGGGTTAGCATTCCCTCTTCGATCCCTTCTCCTTAGCCAGTCTGCCCTACTGCAGCCTGTTATCCAGGATCACTGCATGTAGGTGTAGAAGGGTCTTGGCAGCTTTGATTCGCTGGCCCTGACGCTAGCAGTCAGCTATGAGTCGCTGACCACTGCAGCTCATGCGCTGCTCAGCCCCTTGACCACTGTTCTTTTTAAAAGGTCGTTTTCTCTGAACATAGTCGATGAAGCTTCGCTCTCAGATTTGAGAACTTTGCGTGATGCTAGAACGTCAGATGGAGCAGTTCCGTGCTTCCATCTCCCAGAAATTGACATCAATTCTGAAGCTTTTCAGAGAGATTTTCAAGGGTTTGGTTAGCAAACGTCTGTCAACCTGATGAACGTCTGCCATTTCTGAGCTCATAGTGTAGCAGCTACTTGGGGATGTGCTCATCGGAAATGCGAGCAACATGTACCGTTCATCTTATCTGAGTTCCTTTGTTTGTTATTGTGTTGCATGCTGTCTTGTTTAGCTCTTGATATGGGCCTTGAAATTCATTTTTTCAACAACGAGAAGGACACATGTTGCCTTTTTTAAATGGAGTGGCTGTTTGACTTTAGTGGGTGTTGATATTGTGATGTTCGACTGACTCTAACTAATGAAGTTTACTTTTGTGATGTTCGACTGACTCTAACTAATGAAGTTTACTTTTGTGATGTTCGACTGACTCTAACTAATGAAGTTTACTTTTGTGATGTTCGACTGACTCTAACTAATGAAGTTTACTTTTGTGATGTTCGACTGACTCTAACTAATGAAGTTTACTTTTGTGATGTTCGACTGACTCTAACTAATGAAGTTTACTTTTGTGATGTTCGACTGACTCTAACTAATGAAGTTTACTTTTGTGATGTTCGACTGACTCTAACTAATGAAGTTTACTTTTGTGATGTTCGACTGACTCTAACTAATGAAGTTTACTTTTGTGATGTTCGACTGACTCTAACTAATGAAGTTTACTTTTGTGATGTTCGACTTGGTCTAATTAATGAGGTGAACTTTTGTGGTTCTCGACTGGGTCTAATTAATGAGGTGAACTTTTGTGGCTCACGACTGGGTCTAATTAATGAGGTGAACTTTTGTGGCTCACGACTGGGTCTAATTAATGAGGTGAACTTTTGTGGCTCACGACTGGGTCTAATTAATGAGGTGAACTTTTGTGGCTCACGACTGGGTCTAATTAATGAGGTGAACTTTTGTGGCTCACGACTGGGTCTAATTAATGAGGTGAACTTTTGTGGCTCACGACTGGGTCTAATTAATGAGGTGAACTTTTGTGGCTCACGACTGGGTCTAATTAATGAGGTGAACTTTTGTGGCTCACGACTGGGTCTAATTAATGAGGTGAACTTTTGTGGCTCACGACTGGGTCTAATTAATGAGGTGAACTTTTGTGGCTCACGACCGTTATCAAAGAGATGGACTGTTCTTGTCTCAATTGAAATATAAAGGAAATACATGTTTGAAATATCTCGTTTTCACCTGGATCTGTAGTGAGGATGACATGTATACTATCTATTAGCCATGATGACATACTTTTCTAATGCCCTAGACATCCTTATCACACAACTGATCCCGCTGAAATTAGAACAGGACCACCAAGTTCCCAAACATGCCCTAATTTGCAGATGAAGAAGGCTGTGGATGGCGAGTCTGATTAGCGTAGTAGTGGAACACTCGCCTTTCGCAACATTGTATGGAGTTCATCTCGTATTACCAGTATGCTCCAGTCAAACCAGCTGTTAATGGTTGCCTGCCTTACTGTTCTGGAAGGAAATGCAGCGAGGAAGGGAACTCACAACTTCACCAAGATGATGCCTCGTACAGTTAAGTTTCTAACTCTTCATTCCCGACAGTAGTGCCTGCTATGGGCCAACGTATACCTTGCATGGGGCTAAGAGACTCATCGTGTAAAACAATTGATATTGAAACTGCTACGGTAAGCGTTGGAGTACTTGCTTCCTGTAAAGAGGCCAGCTGTAGCGGATGTCGTATGCTTCACTTGGGGACCAACAGGCTAATCTGCACGTTGATATTACGAGATGGACCGTACATGTGCATGTAATATTTCTCTAGTAATATAACTTGCCGTTTGCAATGGGAATTGATTGGCTGAACGAATCATGTGATGTCATCGTCAGCTGCGATACGAGGCGCTGCCCTGGGATATTTATGAATTTCATTAACTTCAGAAGCAATCTAAGATAGGAATTAGGGTGGATGGTGATGGGGAGGGTAGAGAGGAGGAATGGAAGGGAGAAAATTGACTGAGGGGGAGGAGATTGGCTATAAAAGTGGCACGTTTTTCGTAGGGGGGAGGGGAGAGGGACAAGAGGGGAAAAGATGTGCTTGTGGAGGAAGGAAAAGACGGCGGGATGAGAGGGAGTGTATATTGAAAGGCGACGGTGTGAAGATTGTTTGAAATGAGAACTCACGGATGAGTTGATGGTAGAAGAGATTGACGGATTGAAGTGGATGAAAAAATAGGTAGGGTGGCGGACTGGGTGATGGACTGATTGAAGGCGGAGGAGACTGCGGGCTCAAAGGGGGTGTGAGTTGCGAATAGGGGAGTTGAGCGGATTGGAAATCGTAGAAAGCGTGCAATGGGGAAAGGAGGCAATGAATGGGTGTGGGAATTGGAAAAACCTTTAATTATTAAACTGCTGTTACTTATTTCATGCTGTACAAACGGGCAGATGTTCTGCGCGGGTCTACTAGTAGATGGTTTGCGTATCTTCGCCAAAAAGTAAGTTGAACAGAACAAGTCATGGCCTACTTTAGATGGGCCACCTGACTCACTGGGAAAACCCCATGAAACGTTATATTCCACCGCCGACTCAATGACGGAACTCATATTGTACCAAGAGAGTGATCCTTTCACAGAATTATGTCCTGAAACCAACTGCATATCCTCTTTTGTTTCTCGAACACTCTATTTTAGTTGCGCTAATAGTTGAAACATGCAAGTTTCGTTATTTAGTCAGCCGTGGAATGTGACGTTTCAAAGTTATTTCTCCTTGAGTCTGAAGGCCTGTATCTACAGTAGGCTGTGAGCAAGTGATGCTGTGTGAACATGCATTTCTTAACTCATCTTCTTTGGTCTCTACTCTCTTTCAGACCGATCGGGTGTCAGGAGTGCTGCTCTACGCCGTTGGAGGCACACCATACCACAGTCACATCACAGTCTCTATCTACTCTGGGGCGATTCATGCCTCCGTCTCCCTTGAGCAGGACGATCTCACCTTTTCTGAAGGCATCGGGTTGGACGATGGACGGTAAGCACTCATGTATGTTAATGTTATATTCCGTTGTTCCTTAATATGGACGAAATAATAGGACCACTGCACCACAATACACGTTCTGAAACGTAACAAAGAAGGGTTCTGCATGAGTAACATCATCATGTACAAGAAATTGCTACAAAAACCACCACCATATAAAATTGAACAAGTGGCTACGCTCATGTAAGGAGACAGCTGTCGAAGTCAGCACTACTTATCTTTGGCATCTCAGAGAGCTCACAACTGCAGGAGTGCCTATTCCAACTTTTTCCTTGTATGACTACATCTTTCCTTCGACCCAGATGTAAATGGGTACCTAACGAAGTCTGTGGGAAATGTCGAAGCCGCCGCAAGAGCTGCGGAGTCTGTTGTCGGTAACTCTCAACAGTGAAAAGGACTCAGCACGTACGGGGTTTCCCAGATGAAATGAAGTCGGATCTATCGGCCATTTTCCATGTTCATTTTCTCTTGTCACCTGTAACTCATTTCTTCTAATGTGGAACCCATTTCTTCTGATGTGGAACCCATTTCTTCTGGCGTGTAACCCATTTCTTTTGATGTGGAACTTATTTCTTCTGATCGGTAACTCATTTCTTCTGATGTGGAACCCATTTCTTCTGATCGGTAACTCATTTCTTCTGATGTGGAACCCATTTCTTCTGGCGTGGAACCCATTTCTTCTGATGTGGAACTTATTTCTTCTGATCGGTAACTCATTTCTTCTGATGTGGAACCCATTTCTTCTGATCGGTAACTCATTCTTCTGATCGGTAACTCATTCTTATGATCGGCAACTCATTTCATCTCTTTGACAATTCATTTTTTTATGAATGGGAATTCATTTCTTTTGATTTGCAACATTTCTTCTTCTTCTTCCCCTTCTTCTTCTTCTTCTTCTGCTTTTTCTTCTTTGTCTTCTTAATCATCCTCTTCTCCTCCTTCTTCTCATCCTTCCTCTTCTTGTTCTTCTACTTCTTCGGCGTTCATTCTGATTTCAACTGACTCTTTTGGAGGTAAGCCGTGTGTGCCTTCCCACTTCGATCCATGTTATCGAAGTCAGATTACACTCGTGCAAACAGTCTCTAGAGCATCCGCTTGGACGCGGAATATGGTCAAGATCAACTTTGGTTCGCTGACCCTGATTCATATAGCCAGACAGGAGTGGTTGGCTGCTGTCATCTCATTCGCTGCATCTTTGACCCCCATTGGGGTCTTCTGGACAGCAACTCATGACTCTGTGATCAGTAAGGCTCAACTTGAGACCGGCAACCCATGTCCTTTAACTGACAACCCATGTCTTCTGACTGACAACCCATGTCTTTTGACTGACAACCCATGTCTTTTGACTGACAACCCATGTCTTTTGATTGACAACCCATGTTTTTTAACTGACACCCCGTCCTTTTACCACCAACCCATGTCTTTTGACTGACAACCCATGTCTTTCAACTAACAATTTATATCTTCTGACTGACAACCCATGTCTTTCAACTAACAATTTATATCTTCTGACTGACAACCCATGTCTTTCAACTAACAATTTATATCTTCTGACTGACAACCCATGTCTTTCAACTAATAATGTATGTCTTCTGACTGACAACCCATGTTTTTCAACTAACAGCCCATGTTATTTGACTGACAATCCATGCCTTTCTACAAAAAATGTATATCTTCTGACCTACAAGTCATGCTACCAACAACTCTACTGTTATCACTTGATATCAAACATAAAGATAAATATAACGAAGAGGTTAAATATAACGAAGCAAACATTGCTGTCTGGAATGAAGTGTAAGAGGCTTCATTGTACGCGACAACCTCACGTTTCATGACGAAGGCGTGACCAGTTCAACTCCATTAAGCCAATACTTCCAAGAGATGAAAGACAGTACGCACGAGCACACATTCCGAATTACATGGCCATTCCTGCAAATGATTTACGGATGCAAAGTGTGGAACGGACAGAAAAACAGATGGCGAGAAGTACCAGTCACTCACGGAGCAGTGAAACGGCGCGCACTCAAAATGTCGATAAGGGATAAAATCCGAAACGAAGAAATTTGACATTGAACTTTGTTTCGGGACGTCGTGGAAGCAACGATACCACGCAGACATGGTTGGGTCGGCCATGTGGTCCGCATGTCTGACAACAGGTGGACACGTAGAACAACGTTTTTGTATGCCTGTACACGTACACGGGGTCGCCCACCTATGCGATGGCGAGATGGACTGCACCAAAGATCTAGGCCCGCATTGGTTCAGCACTGCAAAAGATCGGGACTCATACGGAATATCGTTTGCTTCTTCGCATACGGTACACTTGCCGGACTGACGCTGAGGATTATGGGACTTGGGGGGAGGGGCAGTTATACTCCTTACTACCTTTTTCTCAGATAGCAGTGAGCCAGGTGCCCATTTACAGATGTGTTTACAGCAGCACATGGGCTGCAGCGGTCAGCGACCCATTGCTGACTGCTAGCGTCAGGCCAGCGAACAAGAGCTGCCAAGACCCTTCTACACCTCCACTCGGTGATCCTGGATAACAGGCTGCAACAGAGCAGACTGGCTAAGAAGAAGGGATCGAAGAGAGAATGCTAACCCGGTACTCAAACAATGCTTGCTGAAGTCGGATGTGTTGGACCGAAAGGTGCAAATGTCGCAGTCAAACTGTAAACTACGACACAACGCATTCCGTTCTCTGGACTACATTCTGCTACTTAGGCCTGTGTCAGGGTTTGGTAGCGGGAGATTGAGAACGAACGAAGCCAAGCCAAGCCAAGCCAAGCCAGGCCAAGATGTGTCTACTGGAACGTTATAGTAGCGGGAGTTGAACTCCGCACCTTTCCCAGACAAAGCGAGTGATCATCACTACGCTAATCAGACGCTAAGAAAGTATCAAATGGAACAACCGTAGATCCTTAAATGCTAAAAGGACATAACGTTAATCAGTAATCAATCAGTCAATCTATTAGTCAACCAATCAGTCAATTAGTCAATCAATAAATCAATCAGTCAGACAATCAATCAGAAAATCAATCAGTTAATGTGGCTGTAAAGGTCAATCCGAGAGTAAAACTCCCTGTCACAGATGGAAGAACCATCCTAATGAGGCTGGCTTGCCAGGGTCTCCGTAGATGTGTTCAGATTTTCTCTTCTCTCTGCAGCCAGAAGACCTCTAAAAGCATGGGCTGCTACTATGCCTCTTCCAACTGTCTCCAAACATCTCGATCCCGAGTAATCGTGTCCCGACGTTCGAATGTTTCAAAGACACGTAATGGAACAGATTACTTTGGAGTCGATGATGTTACATTTGGTGGACGTTTTAATGTCTTTTCAAGTCGTAACAAAAAAAAAGTGCTGTCTTATTTTAAGCAGAATCGACAACACGGCACTTCGGGCAGACACATAGGGTTTTACAACTCTTTACGTCATCATCATGTAGCATGTCCCTTATAGAACGTCGCTTCCATCACAGTCTTTCTGAAAGACACTCTTTCTCTTGCCAACTCCAGCCTCCGCCACAGTCATATTCAGCCATTCCTGGATATCTTGGTTCCATCGTCTTCTTGGTCTACCTCTTCCTCTTTTGCCTGGCACCATACCTTCCATCGCTGTTCTCTCAGACCGTTGTGTCTCTTTACGTACATGATAGAAAGTGTGAGTACTGATGGTTCTTGTAGCTAGCTATTTGAATGTACACACGTTTTATTGGTCGCAGAAGCTCATCTCTGCTCAACCGACGCTTGAATCTAAACTCCTGAAGTATGCATAGACTCTAAACAACAATTTGGATAGACTCTGCAGTAACCACACAGTAAAACGAATTATTAAGAATAATACCCGGGACATCTAGATGAACAGGTGGGCGGCGGGAACAACAGGTCGCAGTGTATTTAACGAAATGTTACAGCCAACAAGTAATTATAATATAAACAAATTACATAAAGAAGTCAAAGTCTCATCTTTCAGTCTCGAACAGGACATTTCAGAGTCAATAGCCACTTGAGCCGCATAATTTTTTTTTTTTTTTGCGTTCGGCTTATTTCTTTAATCCCCAAGGCAGTATGAGTTGCACTGTGGTTTGTATTTTGCGCCTGTCGGACCAGTGCATCCGACATCAGCATACATTTATGTAAGGATCTGCTTCCTCCTGCATTTTCTAAGGGTTTCTTCTTCTTCTTCTTCGTTCGTTCTCAATCTTCCACTACCAAACCCTGAAAGGGTAAGTAGCAGAATGTAGTCCAGAGAACGGAATGCGTTGTGTCGTAGTTTACAGCTTGGCTGCGATATTTGCACCTTTCGGTCCAACACTCCGACTTCAGCAAGCATTTTTTTAGTACCGGGTTAGCATTCCCTCTTCGATCCCTTCTCCTTAGCCAGTCTGCCCTGCTGCAGCCGATCCAGGATCACCGCGTGGAGGCGTAGAAGGGTCTTGGCAGCTATGGTTCGCTGGCCCTGACGCTAGTAGTCAGCTGTGGGTCGCTGACCACTGCAGCTCATGTACTGCTCAGCATCTTGATCCCTTCTAAGGGTTTACTTCCCCGGGGTAACAGCTGGTGCTGTGATGGGGATCGAACCAAGCACCTTTGGGTTGTGAGCCGTGCCACTTAACCTCTACGTCACACAGTCCCCTAACCGCATCAATGACCAGCATCTATCCTTGTGCAAACATTGCTCTTCCTCGGATGAAAGAGCCTTAGGGGTAGCTGTAAGTTGTCTTTCTCAGCGTATATCCTATCCAACCCAATTGGCAAGACCCTCGCCTGACGGGACGATGAGGCTAACGTCTGGTCAGGCAAAACATACTGATCAAACAATGTTAGCCAGTGTGATGAGAAATATACTGGCCAAAATCTTCACCTGACCTTCTCGATGGTCGTCCTGAAAACGGGCTGTTGTCCAGGACAACCGTCTGGCTAACAAGGTGAGGTTCGATGTGATCCCCGTAGTAGTGAGTGACACGCAGATGAAGTCAAGTATTCCACAACCGCCTGGACGACCCTGGTCTACTTCATCAGCACGCTCGGGATGTCAGGAAAGCTTCTACATTCTGCCACAAGTTCCGTACTTTTCAGGGCGCACAAAATGGTTACCAACCAATTGTGGGCCTTAGCAACCAACCAACCAACCATCTAACCCAATTGTCTTAACTTGATGTGTTATTCAAGTAGCTGTTGTTGGATGCTTTCCCACAGACTTTCATTCCTGACAATGCCCTACCATGGAGTTCATTGCAGCTGACCTTCGTTGTGCGGAGTCGGCGCTTATTGTAAACCACTCTATTGGAGCATTAGCTCTCTTGATCCACGTAAAGAGCAGACAGAACGTCTGTTTGTCATAGTAAAAGAACGAAGATGTTAGTCAGTTTACCAACTACACTTGGGTTAACTAGTGTACATAATAAAACAGGGAAAGTAAAGGGACAGGGATCGGAGCTCGTCGAATCCCATCTGCAACTAGTAAATATTATAAAACTAAATTCTTTCGCTTAGGTACAAACGTTTATTTATACCATTTTTGTACGCACAATTTTTGAGGTGGAAGAATCTACAGGAGTGTAATTTTTGTTGTTTTGGTGCTATTTGATGTGTTGTTTTTGTGTTGTTTTTTTTTGTGCATTCGAGAATCGGTCAAAATTTGGTAGGTCGCACTAGTTTAGGTTAAGTACATAATTTCAGCTCTTCAGGTTATGGGGAAATTGGTTAAAATATGAGAAAAACATGTCCACGCAAACGGATAAAGGTCATATCGACACGTCTAAACAAACGGGCAAAGGTCATGTCAAGACGTCCACGCAAACGGGCAAAGGTCATGTCAAGACGTCCAAGCAAGCGGCCAACGATCAGGTCTAGTTAAATAAAACCTTGTGAAGGGCAAAGAAGTCAACACTACATCTACTACAGCAGTGTTTGCTATCATTCATCATCATCACCACTTGCCTGTAACCACAGATGGTAAAGTATTGCTCCAACACTGCATTTGGTTTACCTTTTTCTTCTGCCTTCCGGCTTTCTGGTCATGCTAGATCTGTAGTACCGTCGCTAAGACAAATCCCTCAGTCCTCTCCAGATCTAGGTGGTAGCCCCACAGTCCTCTCCAGGTCCAGGTGGTAGCCCCACAGTCCTTTCCAGACCCAGGTGGTAGCCCCAGAGTCCTCTTCCGATCCAGGTGGCAGCCCCACAGCTTCTGCATCACCTCGGCTCCCTCTGGTCAATTTTGACATCGCAGGTCTCTGTGAATTGCGCAGTCCTGTGGGATGCGTTCAGTGGTCTGGTTCCACATGAGCAGTCATTTGTGTGTGATATCTTGAGCCGATGTAAGGGACCCAATAGTCTGCAGGGATTGTGGTTTATTGATGTATGTGTGGCTAGTGGATGTCAGATATATTGCCCACTTCCATGTTTTTCTTCCATTTTGAGTTGTACTGATTGTGGATGATAGTTTTTGCCTCTCGATAAGACTGTGTAGGTGAGTTGTTCCATCTTGCCACCTACTTTGGACAGGGCATCAGCTCTTCTGTAGCCACTGAAGAGCAACTGTTAAGGTTTTTTGGGTTGTGTTAAGCTCAGATCTGATTTCCTGCAGCGCGTGTTTACCTCTGGTGTTTTGTATTGCTTCCAGTAGTGATCTGCAATCTGTAATGAAGACAATCTGAGTTGGCGGGTGTTCGTCTGATCTGGTGAACATTCCTAGTGCCTTTAGAAGCGCCATAGACTTTGCCCTAAGGCTGGAAGAAATGTTCCCAGTAGGGAAAGCCCTGTGGACTATTTTCCCATTGCTGTATCTTACAAAGATGCCTCCTCCACCATCCTTAACTCCCCCTCCCCCTCTGCAGTTTACCATAAACAGATTTTAGAGAATCGGTGATCAATTTGTTTGCAATGCAGCGTCATTAGCATTTGAGTTCACACTGTGAGGTTACTAGTCCCATACACAACCTTCCTTAGTCTCCTCTTACGACATTCCTCGAAGAAAACGTGTCTGCCGCAGAAATACCTGTTTACCTGGAACACGCTTTGGTTTTTGTCCTGGTTATTTCCCATCCTGACCTTCAATCGCTTGTGTCAGTGCGCATGAGTAAGCGCACGTGCCGCTAGCGCGCTTAGAAGAATAGTTAGCTTAATTGAGTTTGTACAAACTCCCGACAACAATTTCCACTTTCCAGTGGCAGTATGATCATCCTAGCGAGTAGAAGCGCCCGGACGCACTTATAGCTGCTTACGCTCAATTTTACGACAGTAAACGTAGGGCGGACACCCCCCCCCCCTTCCATTTCACCTCCTGATTAGCATTCAAGTTGAAAATAATTGGGTCACTTTAACCGTCCAAGCCAAGATGTTGTTATATGCTTCAATTATATATATATATATGTGGTGGCTGGTTACATGGGCTCATCTTACAAAACGACGAGATTAACTGAAGAAGATCGAAGAGAACCGTCACGGCTGTTTGACCAAGTAAGACTTTTTAGTAGCCTCTGTCAGTAAAGGAATCCTTTTTCCATCGATACACTGTTGGCCATGCTGCTGTAAACACGACATGTTTCAGGAGGTGTTGGTCAGTATAGTTCACATGACGTGATGTGGGTTGTTGGTCAGTAGAGTTCAACTGACGTGGATTGTTGATCAGTAGAGATCAACTGACGTGGATTGTTGGTCAGTAGGGCTCAACTTACATGACGTGGGTTGTTTGTCAGTATGATTCACCTGACGTGACGTAGGTTGTTGGTCAGCAGGGTTCACCTGACGTGACGTGGATTATTGGTCAATGACATTCTACCTCACGGGCGCGGGTTGTTGGTCAATATGATTCACGTGACGTGACGAGTTGGTCAATATGGTTCACCTGACGTGACGTGAGGTAGAGTGTTGGTCAGTATTTTTTAACTGAGCTTGACGTGAGGTAGAATGATATTGACTATGTTTCACCTGGCGTGAGGTAGAATGCTATTCAGTATGTTTTACCTGACGTGAGGTAGAATGCTATTGACTATGTTTCATCTGACGTGAGGTAGAATGTTATTGACTATGTTTCACCTGACCAGAGGTAGAATGTTATTGACTATGTTTCATCTGACGTGAAGTAGAATGTTATTGACTATGTTTCACCTGACCAGAGGTAGAATGTTATTGATTATGTTTCACCTGACGTGAGGTAGAATGTTATTGACTATGTTTCACCTGACGTGAGGTAGAATGTTATTGACTATGTTTCACCTGACGTGAGGTAGAATGTTATTGACTATGTTTCACCTCATGTGAGGTAGAATGTTATTTAGTATGTTCCTCTTAATATGAGGTGGCACGTTGATCAGTGAAGATTACTTGACCCTGACGTGAGGTGAGGTGTTGGTCATTATTTTCAACTGACTCTGACGTGAATTGGGTTGTTGGTCAGTATGGTTCTCTCGTCTATGGCGTGAGATGGGTCGTTGGTCAGTATGGTTCACTTGACTCAGGCGTGACATGGGTCGCTGGTTAGTATGGTTCACCTAACGGGAGGAGGGTATATGGTCAGTATGATTCACATGTCTCTGGCGTGAGATGGGTCGTTGGTCAGTATGGTTCACTTGTCTCTGGCGTGAGATGGGTCGTTGGTCAGTATGGTTCTCTCGTCTATGGCGTGAGATGGGTCGTTGGTCAGTATGGTTCACTTGACTCAGGCGTGACATGGGTCGCAGGTCAGTATGGTTCACCTGATCTTGACCATAACCTTTACTCCCACAGTCAAGCCATTGCAGGGAAATAGAAAATAGAACTGATAACCAGCGCTAGAGATCGGAAATTGTTGAGGAAATCCACATCAGAGCTGACAAAGAACACCAGACACAGCTGTGTTTTTTAGTCATGATATCAATAATACTACACACATGGAAGAAAGTTACCAGCAGAATTAAAAACAACACTATAGAGACAGAAGTTTCCAGACAGAAGTTTCCAGACAGAAGTTTCCCGTTTTGAATTGTTGAACGAATGTCCACAATGAGTAGATGTACCCTTTTGTTTGCCCTAAAAATGACGTTTAGCGGTGGTTTGTTGTAGCTTTCCTGACATCCCGAGCGTGCTGATGAAGGTGGACCCTCGTCATCCATGCGGTTGTGCTATGCTTGGCTTCATCTGCGTGTCGCTCATTACTACTGGCATCACGTGTATCCCTCACCCTGTTAGCCAGGCGGCCATAGAAACAGCCCTAATCCAGGAAAGACTGCGGGGAAGTCAAGTATATTTTGCCTGTTTTGAGAGCCATCATATCCGTTTAATCCATTATACAACAACAATTACAAAGAATGAGTCAATGCAAAGGGGCCAATATTGTTGGATCCAACACTGGCTTGCGTGAACAAGAAGTTAAGACAACTGCTATTAGTGGGATGCTTCAAATCTTTCCTCCTTTAGCCGGTTAAGTTTCTTTACTTCTTACAAACAAGTCTACGACAATAGGTGAATGCACTCGACACATGTAGTTTATACTCTTCTCTTTATCACAACCTAAAAATAGTTGCCTGTCGGCCCGATATATCCGATTTGAGCTGGCTTTTTTGAGTACTGGGTTTGCCTTCCCACAGCGATCCCTATACTTTAGCCAGACTACACTTATGTCTAGTGCAGCAAGTTTCAAGAGCTGCTACGTGGAGGCAAAAACATGGTCCTGGTCAGTAATGATTGACTTCCCCTGATGCAAGCAGCCAGCTTGATTTGAATCGCTGGCTGCTGTCAACTCAATCACTTCTGCTGAAGTCGGATGTAAGCGTGCAAATATTGCAGTCCAGCTGTAAACTACGACACAACGAACTCCGTTCTCCAGACATCATCCTTCTACTTACTAACTTGCCGTGTCCGAGCACCACGTTATATATCTTGCACCCAGTATTCAGCGACATGGATTGCCTTGTCATGTGCCTCCAGCATGTCGCACCTATTGCATGTTTCCTAGACGTTGGGGCAGATCATCAGGTGGTCTGGGTCCTGTATTGCGCCATAATCACACGTGCCATCATCTGTGTATCCCCATCGCTTCATATTCCTCTTGCACCGTGATACACCAGTTCGGAGTCTGTTCAGCGACTTCCATGTTGTGTATGGTAGATGATGTCCAGGAGCAGGTTCCTCCCGAAGTTCCATCTCTGGGGCCTGCACCAATTCGTGCCACCTCTCCATACGGCGACTTTCGGGGTTTTCATGTAAGGGGTTTGTTGTTTTTAGGAAGCTATGTCTGGATTTGAGTCTTGTGTTTTGTAGCTGATGTCTAAACATTGGGTGCCCTTGGTCGTGCTCCTGTTCTTCTTGTTCGACTTTTGCTGCGACGCTTCTTCGTATCTCGGGGGGTGCTATGCCAATTATGGGGTATATGTTATCAACGTGGGTCGGCTTTAGGCACCCTGATACTATCCGACCCGCCTCATTTATTGATGTATCAAATAGTTTCGCATGAACAGAGTTTTTGCAGACTGGTGCACCGGGAGATTGAGATCGAACGAAGAAGAAGAAGAAAAAAGAAAACTCAATCACCGCTGCAGCGTGACAACCAGGTTTTATATTGATCGAAAACACGAATCAATCAAGCATGTTGGGCATTCTTACACGCCTTTACAATCATGAGTACAATATTTGAAATTGAAATTGAAGTTGACACGACTATTGTTATCTTGGTAACTAACCACAATGCATTTCCCGTACCATGTGCGCATACAGGTGGCACAACATGACCATTGACCATCGGCGGGGCGTAGTGACCTTCTACCTGGACGGGAGGCCCACAGCCAAGAGGGTCACCAAAGGTGATATCTATCTCAGCCTTGACCCTTACATCTACATCGGCGGAGGAGACAGTTTTGTGGAAACTAAAGGTATCACCTTATTATTATTTTTTTTTTAAATCACGCACATGCACAAACACGTATAAACACACACACGCGGACATAGACACATACACACAGACACGCACATATACACACACACACACACACTCCAGCACACACGCATAGACATACACGGACAGACACACACACACGCACACAGACACACTCAGTCCTCTCTCACTTTCAATCACCCTAGCTCTCTCTCTCGCTCTCTCTCTCTCTCTCTCTCTATATATATATATATATATATATATATATATATATATATATATATATATATATATATATATTTGACTGAAAAGAGTGTGAAGTGGCAGATGGCAGTTGGTTTCCTCAAATCATGAGTGTGCTGATGCAGACGACCAAGGTCCTCCAGACGATATATATATATAATATAAAATGACAGAAGGCGCTGGAATCTTATCCCTGAGCCAGCTGTGTAAAATAATCCTTGCTTCTGTAGTGTATCGTTAGCACCGTCAGTTCATGTGTTCTTAGTTATAGTCTTGTTATGAAGTCTTGCTGACTGGTGGTATAGGTTCAAAGTTCAACCAGACACCCTGATTGTCAGGGATGGATATTAAGGTAGGGAAATGCTAGAACGGACACAAGCATGCTGTGGCCTCGTGTTAAGGGGCGCCTGAGTGTTACCAGGGTCCGAAAGGAGAGAGAAGAATAGTAACACTTCATCCTGTCATCGACAACGGGGTGGTTGTGGCATTGATTGAAATTGACACCCCATCAGGTTGACATTTTAAGCCCCAGAAACATCAATAGTTGTGGACCGATCAGCATTTGACGACTTCATGTATATTTCTTGAAGACATGCTTCATTGGAAGCTGAAATACATTTGATAACGTTAAGGGGCCGCTGAGGTAGGCATAGTGTCCTTACTAAATTACACTCAAAAGCTAGCTAACGATGATCTGAAACTGGAACTGATTTAACGAGCCGCCAGTGGATTATCCAATTTCTCAAGGAAACCATGATCTATTTTAGATAGGCTGTCTCTCACCGGGAAAATCCCTTTGAAACATCACGTTCCAAGGCCGACGAAATAAAGGAACTTATTTGTGCCAAGGTTTATAATCAATCGATGCTCTGCACAGCGAAATGAAATAAATTCACGGTACAAAACACAACAAATCACTGCTGAGAGTGAACCTGTCACTGAATCCTGCATTGAAACCAAATCCATATACATCTTTGTTTCCCTAACATGTTATTATTCACAGGTTTCGTTTATGCTTCATGTCAGTACATGGCTTCTATGCTGTGTTATATGACTGGTATTACGTTTCGAAATCCCCCATCAACTATTTCACTTTCTTCTCTTTCTTCGTTTCTATCCAGGATTCGTCTATCGGTCCAATTGTTTCGTTTATGCTTGCTTTTGTTTTTTGTCCAACATGGCTAAGTCTATGAGTAAAATGGTTTGAGGTTCGGTTATGACCGCCTCGTTTCTGTCAAATGTGGTCTCGTCTGTCAGTCTGATGTGTCTTCCAGTCTGCCCTTTATCTGCCATCGAATTTAAAATTTGAGTTTCTCTCAAGATGAATGAATCGTTAAATCTCGCAATGTCCGTCTTCCAAATATCTTGTACGAGGGACAGTCAGTAAGTAATTGCAATTTTATTAAAAGGTGCACGGAAGAGTATGTACAACGGAAAATCTTATTTTAGTACACGAAATGACCCTTTAGCAATACTCCATGTGGGGGATGTGACGATCAAGCAGTATGGGCAATATAGCGTACAACATGGCCGCCCAACTGTTGACTTGCACCGTGGAAGAACAGTGAGGCGTTATTAATTGTTTGTGGTCAGAGGGTGTGAAGCCTTATGAAATATACATAAGAATGAAAGTTCAGTATATAGACAATTGTTTGAGTCAGTGGAGAGGGTTATCTTCTTCTTCTTCTTACGCAGTCAGACAGTAACCATTATTTTTTCGAAAAAAGCGGCGGTCATCCTGAGGCTGTCGCCACTGCCATAGAGCTTGTCTTGCAGTTCCACTGGTGATGGCCACATCTGCTCTCTCTGATCCTCGTATGTCGGGCAGTTCTGCAGCAGATGTTCAGCGGTCATTTTACCAGTACCACACGGGCATTCGTCGGTACCACCTATCTTCAATTTGTTGAATAGGTGGTACCTCAGTCTATTGTGGCCAGTGCGAAGTCTGAAGACAACGACCTGCTCTCTTCGGTTCAACTGGTAATAGGCATCGTTTTTGGTGTAACCAGTATGTTCGGTTTCCCATTTGGTCATGTATCTGGCTTTGATAAGCCGTTTTGACTCTTCGTACGTCATACTAGTATCTATTTGTGGTAGTCTTGCACCTTCTTTTGCCAGTCTGTCTGCCTCCTCGTTGCCTTGGATGTTGCAGTGTGATGGGACCCACTGTACCACTACCCTTTTTGGTGCGGACTGCTGGCACAGTTTGCAGAGTGCTGCTCTTAAGTCATTAAGCTCAGTGTTTTTCTGGCTTTTTAGCGCTGTGACTACGGAGAGAGCATCTGTAAGCAGGACTATGTGGCTTTCATTTTCACTGTGTCTCACCATTTCTTCCACTGCCGCCCTCAGTGCCTCTGCCTCCGCTCTGAAATTGCTTGTGTACTTACCAGTAGCGAATGACAGTGTTATTTGTTTTCCATTTGGTAGGTTCAAGAATGCTCCTGCCCCTCCGTTCTGTGTAGTGTTTGTTACAGAACCGTCGGTGTATGCATGGGTCCAGTCCATGCTTGGGTAGCTTTTCGATATGAAGCTTAGGGTAGTATCTCTCCTTTCTTTTTCAGTCTGGCAGTTTTTGTTTCCAATACCTAGTATATTTTCTACCACCTCTGGAAATATATCCTGCCTCCAGGTAGGTTTTCGTACAGTAGTGATGGGTTTTGGTGTTGTTAGTGCGTTTATGGGATCTTCGTGCATCTTTGCTTTGGCTATTTCTGCAAAGTTTCTCCGCTTTAGTTTCCCATTTCCCAAATTGTTTAGTCTCTGGTGCATTGGATGGTCAGTCAGTCTTCGGAGTTTCTCTGACTGCAGCTGGGCTCTGCAGTTTCTTCTATCGGTCATGGGTTGCAGTTTTGTAAACTTTTCAAGTTCTACAATTGGCGTTAACTTTATGCCTCCTGTTATAATTCTCATAGCTTGGTTTTGAAGTTTGCTAACTTTATCGAAGTTCGCCTTTGCTGCTGTTGTCCATGCCGCAATGCCATACTCGAGAACTGGTCTCACTCTTCCAGTGTACAGTTTCTTTAGTATGCCTTCGTCTGCTCCCCAGCTTGTGCCAGCAAGTTTCCTCATGATTGCCATTCTTTCTCTGGCTCTCATTCGGTTTCTCTCAATCTGACTTTTCCATGTCATGCGCCAATCAAATGTGACTCCCAGATAGGTTGGGTTGTCGTTTGGCTGCAGGAATTTGCCATTTAGACTTAATTTGGTATTTTAGGGTTTTAATGAAAGCGAGAATATTGTGCATGTGGTTTTCTCCTCGTTTATTTTGACCAGCCATGAGTTCGCCCACTCTTCCAGCGATGTTAGGGCCTGCTGCATCCGATTTCTTGCTATGGTGAGATTCTTTTCAGAGGTCCACATAGCCAGATCGTCTGCAAACATTGAGCTATGGACTCTTCTTGGTATGTTCTCTGTAATGTCGTTTAAATACACCAGGAAGAGTGTGGGTGACAGTACTCCCCCTTGGGGTACTCCCTGCTCGAGTGTCACCTTTTTGCTCATCTGCCCTTGTACTTGGACTCTGGCCGTTCTGTTTTTGAGGTAGTGGTTGATCCACTTGTACATTTTCTCACAAACATCACTTCTTCTTAGCTTGACTCTAAGTCCATCTTTCCAGACTTTGTCAAATGCCTTTTCCAGGTCCACCCAAACAGCTACTGTGTGTTTCTGTGCCTGGTAGGCATCTTCTATTTCCTGGGCTATGAGGATGACCTGGTCCTCAGTGGATCTGTACTGTCTAAAGCCGGCTTGCTGTGGAATTAGTATTCGTTTTTCTTCCAGATGCCACATCAGTCTGGTGTTTATCATACGTTCCATCAGCTTGCCGACACAGCTCAGTAGGCTGATGGGCCTGTATCCATTTGGATCTGTTTTGTCCTTTCCTGTTTTTGGTACTGGTACCAGTATTGCGTCTTTCCATGCCTGGAGCACAATTCCCCTTTTCCAGCTTTGGTTCAGGACCGATAGCAGTTTCCTCTTCGCTGTTTGGCCCAGCCCCATCAGCATTTCGTTTGTTATCCCGTCTTTTCCGGGAGATTTCCTTTTCTTTAATGTTCTCATAGCCTCTTCCATTTCGCGCATTGTTAATTTGGCCATCATGTGCTCTTCAGGTGCCGTTTTCATGTTGTCGTGCCCCTTTAGCTCTTCGATAATGTCTGTATGCTTATCTGCAGGGACCTCGATGTGGTTTGCTCTGGCATAGTGATCGACAAAAGCGTTTGCGGCTTTCTTACCTGTGATCAAGTTCTCGCCTTGCTTGATGGTAATATGTTTGTTTGGCGGGATTTCGTCGTTCATGGCTCTGACTAGCTTCCATAGCTTGTTCCCGTCTTTGTCCAGGTTTAGGCTTTCCGTTTTATTTTTCCAGCTTTTTCTTGCTGTTTGCTTGAGAGTGTGTTTGTATTTCGCCGTGGCGGCTTTGAGGGCGATGTTTGCCTCCATGGATTGTTCTCGCTCTGCCATGTTCCTAGCATTTGTTACTGCATCTTCCGCTTTCTGCAACTCATCATTCCAGTAGGGCTTATAGTTTTTCCTAGCTCCTCTTGGGATGGTTTCAGTGGCAGCTTGCATTATTGCCTTGCTTAGGCTTTCCACCATGGGCTTCATTTTGTTGTTTCGTGTGTTGATGGTTTCACACAGCCCATCTGTCAGGATTGCAAATCTGTCCCAGTCGGCTCGTTTGTAATTCCAACGTGGGAGCGGTTTTGTTTCCTGTGGGCCTACTTCCATATCAATGTCTAGCCTGATCGGCCTGTGGTCGCTACCTGCCAGTTGGTTTAGCACCTGGCGTTCTATTTTATGGTGTATGTCCTGTGTGGAGAAGGCCAAATCTGGAGTCGAGGTGGTATGCCATGTTCTTGAATAGAAGCTAGGGCTATCCTCCGGCCTATTGATTAGGGAGAGATTTGCATCTAAGTAGAGAGGGTATGAATTAGATGGATTTCAAAACGAAAGACAAAACATCATTGATGAACAATGGCGTGGTAAACCAGAAAGAGTGGCATGGGACACAGTGAAACAGCTAATCGACCAGCTAGTCCGTAGCAAGTCACTATTGATGAAATAAACGTAGATTTCAACTTATCACGGCGTTGAGAACAAAATTGTCCATGATGGCCTCGGTTATAGGAAAAAGTGAAGCAGATGAGTCCGATGGCAGCTGACAACGAGGTATTTGAGGCAATGCAAATTTGGTTAAATGGCACACCAAAATATATAATTTGGTTAAAGGGCACACCAAAATACATAATTTGGTTAAAGGGCACACCAAAATATATAATTTGGTTAAAGGGCATACCAAAATACATAATTTTGTTAAAGGGCACACTAAAATATATAATTTGGTTAAAGGGCACACCAAAATACATAATTTGGTTAAAGGGCACACCAAAATACATAATTTGGTTAAAGGGCACACCAAAATATATAATTTGGTTAAAGGGCACACCAAAATATATAATTTGGTTAAGGGGCACACCAAAATATATAATTTGGTTAAAGGGCACACCAAAATATATTTTTTCTAGAGGATATCCACAAGCTAGAGGGCAGGTGGGCAACGGGCGTTGACTGGCAATGGGAAATGTGTCGAATAATAGGAAACACACAATTTCTGGTTGACATTCTTGCAAAAATAAGAAACACAATTTCTGGTTCACATTCTTGTAAAAAAAATAAGAAACACACAATTTCTGGTTCACACTCTTGTAAAAATAAGAAACACACAATTTCTGGTTCACACTCTTGTAAAAATAAGAAACACACAATTTCTGGTTCACACTCTTGTAAAAATAAGAAACACACAATTTCTGGTTCACACTCTTGTAAAAATAAGAAACACACAATTTCTGGTTCACACTCTTGTAAAAATAAGAAACACACAATTTCTGGTTCACACTCTTGTAAAAATAAGAAACACAATTTCTGGTTCACACTCTTGTAAAAATAAGAAACACACAATTTCTGGTTCACACTCTTGTAAAAATAAGAAACACACAATTTCTGGTTCACACTCTTGTAAAAATAAGAAACACAATTTCTGGTTCACACTCTTGTAAAAATAAGAAACACACAATTTCTGGTTCACACTCTTGTTAAAAATAAGAAACACAATTTCTGGTTCACACTCTTGTAAAAATAAGAAACACACAATTTCTGGTTCACACTCTTGTAAAAATAAGAAACACAATTTCTGGTTCACACTCTTGTAAAAATAAGAAACACACAATTTCTGGTTCACACTCTTGTAAAAATAAGAAACACACAATTTCTGGTTCACACTCTTGTAAAAATAAGAAACACACAATTTCTGGTTCACACTCTTGTAAAAATAAGAAACACACAATTTCTGGTTCACACTCTTGTAAAAATAAGAAACACAATTTCTGGTTCACACTCTTGTAAAAATAAGAAACACACAATTTCTGGTTCACACTCTTGTAAAAATAAGAAACACACAATTTCTGGTTCACACTCTTGTAAAAATAAGAAACACACAATTTCTGGTTCACACTCTTGTAAAAATAAGAAACACAATTTCTGGTTCACACTCTTGTAAAAATAAGAAACACACAATTTCTGGTTCACACTCTTGTAAAAATAAGAAACACACAATTTCTGGTTCACACTCTTATAAAAATAAGAAACACAATTTCTGGTTCACATTCTTGTAAAAATAAGAAACACACAATTTCTGGTTCACACTCTTGTGAAAATAAGAAACACACAATTTCTGGTTCACATTCTTGTGAAAATAAGAAACACACAATTTCTGGTTCACACTCTTGTAAAAATAAGAAACACACAATTTCTGGTTCACACTCTTGTAAAAATAAGAAACACAATTTCTGGTTCACATTCTTGTGAAAATAAGAAACACAATTTTTGGTTCACATTCTTGTAAAAGTGTTATTAATAAAATTTCTGTTACTTATTGACTATCTATCGTACTTTTGTTTGGATGACCCATGTGCCAGCCTGTTAGAATATTCAAAGCCAGTGTCAAGTCGATGCTGCTGTGTGGAGGGGAAACATTTAGAATAACCGAGCGATACAACAAAGACGCCAGTCCTTCGTTAACAGACGCCTACGAATAATAATAAGCATAAAGTGGCAGACATGGTGAGGAATTAAGACCTATTGGGAAAGGCGCCAACAACAGCCTCTGGAACAACAAATGAAGAAATGAAATGGGTTTGGGTGGGACATACACTGAGGAAGGCACTGTCCAACACAGCTAGACAGGCTTTCACAGGGAATCGTCAAGAGAAGAGAAAAAGCGGTAGACCTAAAAATACACAGAGAATAAAAAGTGAGTAGAAACTACGATTAAATGGCTACACTTAGAGAGAGGGAGTGAAAGAGCAGCCCAGGACCGTGTATGCTTTCAAGATGTGGGCAATGACCATTTTAGCACCGAGAGTAGCGATGTGCTCTGGTTATATTATTTGAAGCTGGTTAGGAAGAGTCATCTGCAGGATTGGACCTATGTTTCTTTATGGAGCAACAGGGGAAGATAAGTTACTGATACGTGTCGCTAACGGAAGTCGAACCCGTAAACTTTGCCGCCAATAACATGCATTCTACCACTAGCATAAAAAGAACATACAGGTTCAAAACTACAGTGAGGCATACGTTGTATTTTTTTTTTCTAAATATAGCCGGCACAATGTGACGGTTGCATGCACAAACGGCCTTTAATCCTCAACCTCATAGATTCACTCCCCCACCACTTTGCTGATCACCAATGTGAATGAAAGTCGTAATGATAAATGATCCAATAATTCCACCTGTGCACCAGATTACTCACTTGGTCAGACACACATCCTCAGACGCGCCCTTAAACATGATTAATTACATAATTTTCTCTGCCTCTCTGCAATCTGATCCTCTTGCAGATTATATTGAAGAGGATAGAATGAAAATTTGAATGTGAAATCAAAGAAGTGCAAGCAGGCCTCAGAAAAGACATAGTGACCAGAGCTCGCATGTTTAATATTAGGAACATCTTTGAAAAATGTAGAATATAACGTAGATCTGTATACATGCTTTATCGATTACACAAAGGCCTTCGATTGCGTAAAACATCATACATTTTGGAAAACCATGATAGATATGGGGTTCCAGTACATCTAATCCATCTTATCGAATCCTTATAATAGGAACAATTAGCTGCTGTCAAAGTATCTGATGAAACATCAGATTGGTTCGAAGTACAAATGGGAGTAAGGCAGGGATGTATCCTCTCTCAATACCTATTTAACATTACGCAGCGTGCATAATGATGAACGTTAAAGTGGATGAAAATATCGAAAGTTACACTCCAGTTACAGTCGGCGGATACACGATCCCAGAGCTAAGATACACATACGATACTGTGATACTATCAAATATTATAGAGAGGTTAGAGCAGCTAATTGTAGCCGTAAGCAGATGCAGCGAAGATCAAAACCTCTTTGCAACGATAAACAACACAAAGATAATGACCACCGACAAAACAAGAAGTCAGCATACATTTTAAATTCGGGTGTTGTGAAAATATAACATTTTATGAACGAGTCTAGAATTGACAGCGATAGCGACTCCTCAAATTAAACCAAAAGGGGATTGGCAATGCAGAAGCTGCACAATCTAAGGAAACTATAACAGAATACCAGCAAACTAACAAAAGTGACAATTTTTAGATTCTGTGTTTTTTTTCAAGTGGCAGCATTTGGCTGTGAAACATGGACAGTTACCCAAACCTCAAGGAAAAGAATAGATTCCTTCGAATCGAAATGTTATAGAAAAGTCCGACTGTTACTGCTATGACTACTAATTTTACTACCCCCACTACTGCTGCTACCACTACTACCCCCACTACTGCTACTATTACTACTACTACTACTTACTAGTACTACCACTGTTGCAACTAATAATATCACTTCCATTACCACCACTACTATCACAACCACAACCACCATCACCACCAAAGCTACTACAACTCCTCCCCCTAGCCACACAACTATAGTTTCTCTCTTATTGATTTCCCATTACTGAACGTTAGTCACCAGTTTTCAGTTGCTACCCTCCCATGCCTCCACAGTCCATCTCTCATCCCATCTCCCGAGTTCTTCTCGCTGGCCTGATAATTACCCCTAACCTTTACCCTCTCATTCTTGACCTCTGAACTCGCTAGGAGAAAACTGGACTGGCTTCTCCTAAAGCTGTCGCAAATTGAAGCTACGCTTCAACGATCGTGATTGTTTGTCGGTCTAGTGCCAGTACTTGTCACTGAGCACTTCAGCAAATTAGCAAATCTTTCTATATTCGATGTTATAAATATGTCTGAGATTGTCTTCTGTGTCTAACTACTAACTTATCTCATGGACATGTCTCGAGTGTTTTACAATATGAAATGAAGCCTATGGCGTCCCAAAAAAAGAACAATTCGAAGTGATTTAATGCAGGTTTATAAGATAATTAATTGAAAGGATGAATCAGAATATAACAAGTTGTTTTTTTTTTAAAACAGCCGCCTACAAGAACAAGATTACACAGCCATAAACAACTTAAGAAACGTCCAGATAAAATATAAGGAAATAAGTTTTTAGTCAGAGAGTGGGGAATGCTTGGAATGCATTGCCACAGGAAATAGTTGGGACAGGCTCAATTCCAGAATAGCTTCTTCTTCTTCTTTCGTTCGCTTGGAGTATGTCTACATCTGCAAAGTCGTCTCTTGTATGAATCTCGCTGTCTTCTGCATTTCACACATAGGTCCATATAGTTTCCCTTCCAGTGTTGTTTGTCTTGGCCAGTATGTACGTCTCAGTATCTCGTACTCTGGACAGTCCTGAAGTAAATGCTCCGCAGTCTGGAGTGCCTATCCACATGTACACATACTTGAGCTGCCAATCCTAAATTTTGTATACATGTGGCTGCGGAGTCGGTTGTGTCCCTTTCCGAGGCGCAGTATGAGAATCTGCTCTTGCCTACTTCTATTATAATAGTCATCTTGTATTTGTTAAGAATAGCTCGATGCTCATAGTTATCTGTAGATCAAGTGAATGTAAAAGAAACTGGCTGTATACACACTGCATGTTCTTCTAAACCAGTATAAAGACGTTAATTTAAGTTTGTCGTTTTCTAAACGTTTCGGGATATTAGTTTGTCTTTTGCTGTTTGTTGTTGTTGTTATTTGTTCATGTTTCGTCTGTTTTTTTCCTGTGGCAAATCGTGTTGGCCATTTCTGGTTTTGTGTACTCTATTTCATAACTGGCACGCAGGGTCTCAAACTTTCCTGGCACATCCTGTAATGTCGGCAAACGTAAACAGCTTATTTCTTGTGTTCAGTTGTGATTTATAAGTTAGTTTTCTTTCGTGTTTTTTTAAAATGTTGATCCCTGACGAAGGCCTTGTGGCCGTAACGTAAGAATCGTGTTGCTTTTGTTCTAGTGCGGTCACTGAGCCATTACCTGCTTGTGTTGTTATCGTTTTCTAAATCGTTTCATTTGAAGTGAAAGGTGGTTATAGTTTGTCAAATCTTTGAATAAGAAAGGAAACGAATTGCTGGTTAGCTTAATCTTACAATTTGAAGTAAATGGAATTGTTAGTTAGCCAAATCTTTCAATATGCATCGAATGGAATTGTTAGCTAAATCTTACAATTTTAAGTGAATGAAATAGGTATCTAAATTTTACAATTTTGAGTGAATGAAATGGTTAGTTAACTAAATCTTACAATTTGAAGTGAATCGAATGGTTGGTTCGCTAAATCTGACAATTTGAAGTGAAACAACCAGTTGATTAGCTAGTTCTTACTGTACACTTTGAAGTGAAATATTACAATTTACAGTGAAAGTAATGGTATGTTAAATTGTTCCAAAAGAGATGAAATATAAATTGGCTAACACAATCTTATAATATAGAGCAAGTAGTTACATTGCTAGCACAACGTGGTGACATTGTATATATTACTAAGATGCGAAAACACTTCAATGAAGAGAAAAAGACGATCGTCAGAAAGGTCATACCAACAATTTGTTCTCAAAACTTGTATCACGTAATGCATTTTTAAGTGGACCAAAACGATGAAAATCAGATGGGAGCCAGATCAGGGGAGGGTTACAGTCCAACCCAATTTTGGTATTGCCTCACGTGTTGTCAGACTTGTGTGAGGGCGCGCATTATCATAAAGGAGAAGCAGTTCTGATTGATTCTTGTGAGGACGAACTCTGCGGAACCGTCGATTGAGTTTGGTCAGTGCCTTGATCTAGGTTTGAGAATTCATTGTCTCTCCACTTGGCATCACATCGACAAGAATCCACCTTCAATGTCCCAAAAGACAGTGATCATGACCTTTCCGACTGAAGGAGTTTTCTTGAATTTCTTTTTTTAGAGGTGATTGAGGATGGTGCCACTTCAAGGACTGCCTTTTTGTCTCAGGCCCAAAATGATGTTCCCATGTTTCGTCACCTGTAACGATCGTGGACAAAAACTCTTCTCCGTTAGCATCGAAACGCTACTACAATTTAAAAGAAATTGTTTTTCTGTGCATTATGTGTTGATTTGTGAGACTTTGAGGAACCCATCTTAACCCATCTTCCAGGAACCCATCTTAAGCAAACCTTTGACAATCCCAGAACTTTACTAATTTGAACTGAAAGCTGCAAGGCCAATTGTTTAATGGAGATTCGCCTATCACTACGAATAATACATTAGCACGGTTCAACATGTATGGTCTGGATACTGTGGCAGCAGGTCAGGTAGCTGCAGATTATGCAGCTCCGTCTCTCTACTTGCTGAAGTTTTAATTCTCTGAACCCATCAACTGACTGTGCTCCTATCGACTGCACAACATCCATGCACAGTACACAAGCGTTTGTGAATATTCACAACAGTTGCTTTCTATGCAACGAGGAATTCTATAACCATTCGCTGTTTATTAGACATGTTGTTCTGATGCGCAATTTTAACGGTTTGTTGCGTCTGGTTCATTTGTCCAAATGCAGTGTAATTTCGTACAGATAATCATCACATTTAATATTTGAGGAGTGCAAAATTTCATTTTTATATTACTTGATTTTAAGCTAAACTAAATGATGTGGTGCATTGCTTTCTGACCTCCCCTCGTATAATCAATAACATCCCTCGCCCAACGCACATTTCCTTTAACTACGCCATCCTCATATCGCACGTCACAGCCACCAATATTACCCGTCTGGTGCTGATATCCACACGGATGATATCAGCCCTGCCTATTGTTATCGTCCCATAAAAGTTAGCCACGTGTACAACGGAAATGGCAACTTCTGTCTGCCCAGGCCATTATTGCAAATAGCACAACCGGGTGTCGTTTTTTGCTTGTTTTGCATTTTCTGTTGACTGCATTGTTGTTGTTTTTAAAAAAATCCTTTGATGTTATTGTAAATTATAATGTTGCCCAAGAGTTGCTGGGGCTCGAAAAGGGAGCGAAGAGCAGCAACACTGGAAACCTGCCAAGCGTGTCGTAAGAGGCAACTAACGCGGATTGGGCATGGGGCTAGCTACCACATCCTGCATACACGGTTTTAGATCACTTGATATCTTCAACATTTCAATGTGGATACGTGAGTGGGTGTGTGTGTTAGAGTGGGTGTGTGTGTGTGTGTGTGTTACTGTGTATGTACGTGTGTGTCTATATCTGAGTGTGTCTGTGTGTCTATTATTGAGTGTGCGTGTGTGTGTATTTATGAGTATGTGTATGTGTGACTGTGTGTGTACATGTGTGTGTGTGTGTACGTGTGTGTATGTGTATGAGTGTGTTTGTGTGTATATATGTGTGTGTGTATATATATATATGAGTATATGTGTGTGTGAGACTGTGTGTACATGTGAGTGTATGTGTGTACGTGTGTGCCTTTGTATGAGCGTGTGTATGTGTAAATGTGCGTGGTAATGTGTGCATATGTGAGTGTGTATAAGTGGGTGTGTGTTTGTGTGTGAGTGTATGCGTGTCTATGTGTGAGTGTGTGTGTGTGTCTATGTGTGAGTGGGAGCGTCTATGTGTATGTGTGTATCTGTGTGTGAGTCTATGTATGAGGGTGTGTGTCTTTATGTGAGTGTGTATATATTTATGTGTTAGTGTGTGTATTTATGTGTGAGTGTATGGGTGTGTCTATGTGAGTGTGTGTGTGTGTCTTTGTGAGTGTGTGTGTGTGTGTTGGGGGGTCTATTTGTGAGTGTGTGATTCTATGTGGGAGTATGTGCGTCAATAGGTGTGAGTGTGTGTGCGATCTCGCTGTAGTGTTTAAAAGTGTCTCAATTGTCTCCCAAGGTGTTCTACATTATCTCCCAAATATCATTCAAGTGTATTATCCATCAGGTGTGTTTCCTGTTCTAAAATTTTTAGCTCTCTAGCTTATCGGAAAGTGTGAATTTTCAAATACAAGATTGTGAATTTTCAAATACAAGATTCCACGCTAACTAACTGACCTTTTGTATGGATTCACTGCAGTCGATGATTCAGCAATGTGCAGATTGCAACATTTTGAAATCATACACGGATCCAGAAAAAAGGAGCGCCTGAAAGGACGGAGCACGAATGTGTACACCCAGAGAGGAACCATCATCATTTGATGAGAGGCCTACTGTACAGCCTACTGTACATACAGGCCTTCTGACTCACGGAGAAACACCATTAAAACATCACATTCTTAGGCTAACTAAATGACGAAACTTTGATGTGTCAACTATCAGTGCAACTATAATAGCGTGTTTGGGAAACAAAGATGGACATGCAGTTGGTTTCGGGACAAGATTCTGTGAAAGGATCACTCTCAGGAGTGATTTGTTCTGTTTTGTACTGTGAATTTATTTTATTTCTCCGTGTGGAGCATGATTGACTATGAACCTTTGCACAATATGAGTTCCGTCATTTATTCGGAGGTGGAATTTGACGTATCAGGGGGTTTTTCGGTGAATCAGACGACTATCTAAAGTATGCCATCATATATGAGTCTGCCCTGTGTGCAATAACGTCGATTCTTAAAAGAACAGAAGAGCTTTGGAGTTTCCATATTTCCTGATAAAGCCACTGGAGCAAATAGAAGACCTTGCACCTAGATTTGGCAAAAACCAAGATACACAAAACCTTGGCTGCGTCCCCATAACGGTACAATTTATTGTCGATTTCACCTACGTCAGCTTCCCTGTCCACTGTCATCTCAGACGTGCTAATATACATACTGTATTTATCGAAGGTTGGACCCATCGCGACCAAGTGATTTTGAAGTTTATGTTCGTCTGTATTTGCGACATATTGGTCTTCTGCGAATATGTTCACAGTATGAAAAAACCTCTCAGATTGCACTATTATTGCAAGAGATCCATTTCAGTCGACCTTCGATGCTATTGCCAGATGAAACATTTTTTTTTTACTCCTCTGCACTATAAACCAAGTGGCTGGACTCCGACATTTGGAAAATGGTTGTTGTTGTTGTTGTTGTTTGCGAATGCCCACAATGAGTTGGTAAATCTTTTGTGTGCCCTGGCAAGGACGTTAAGTGGCCAGTTGCAGAAGCTTTTCTCACATCCCGAGTGTGTTGATTAAGGTGGACCTGGATCATCCAGGCGGTTGTGCTATGCTTAGCTTCATCCGCGTGTCACTCAATACTACAGGGATCACGTACATCCCTCACCTCGTTAGCCAGGCTGCAGTAAAAACAGCCTGTTTCCAGAGAGGGCTACTAGGAATCCGGGGTGAGGGTCTTGGCCAGTATGTTTTGCCTGCCCTGACTAATCTGATCAGTATATTTTACCTGACCCTGACTATGTCTGATCAGTATATTTTACCTGACCCTGACTAATATGATCAGTATATTTTACCTGACCCTGACTAATATGTCTGATCAGTATATGGGTCAAGATGGCGCCGGACATGGTCGCAGTCGATTTCCCTCTTGATAAAACGGTGTTTTGTTTGTGTTTTCTATGATAACTCTCGGACTATTAACGTGATTCCTGGATATAAATGTGCCGACTTGTGAATTAAACGTACTAATGTGAAAGAAGTGATGCAACGAAGTATATAACAGTGTAGTTTTAGTCGTGAAAGGTAGACTAATGTGTATAGTTTCGATGGGACAAAGCGTGGCCGAAACTTGACCCGGTCAAAGGCTAATGTCGCTCCGTGCTGTATCGTGACCCAGATAACGAAGCATGAACACTGAAACGAAGGAGGTCATCCTGACCCCGTCAAACATACGGTACTTCAGAAAGGAGCTCATCGCACTTCGATCAGCACACTACGTCCCTTCAAACTCAGATCTACATCTGTTGCGTGTGCTGAAAATACACTTAACCGAGGAGGCATCGGAACTCACAAGTATACAATCAAGGCGGAAGACCAGAGGAACGAGAGGTGGAAGAAGAATACACAAACAAATGCACTCAGAAACTAATACCTCAAAGCTCCACCCCAGCGATAAAAGAGAAGGGAAGGGCTACCGAGATAATGAGGCACACGCTGACACCATACTGTCTGCATCCGAACCCTTCACTATAAGTCTTGACAATGTCTTGCCTCTAGAACATGTTGAGTCCGGACGAGAGAGTGAGGAAGATCCTGCGCACATCTCCCTCACTATGAACATATTGCGCAACTCACGACATCACCCTACAGATCACACCCTGACTAGCAGCTCGCAGCTGGCAGGGCCCCCAAACTGCAGCGGCGGAATAGGCAGAAAACGATCACGAAAACTACCCATCACGCTTGCAACATGGAATGTCCGCACGCTACTGGACAACACCAAAGCAAACAGACCCGAACGACGGACAGCACTGATCGCCAGGGAACTGGCTAGATACAACATCGGCATAGCTGCCCTGAGCGAGACACGACTGGCAGAGGAAGGGCAGATCACAGAAGAAGGCGCTGGTTATACTTTCTTCTGGAGCGACCGCAGCAAAGAAGAACGCCGTGAAGCTGGAGTTGGCTTTGCCATCAAGACCAACATGGTCGACAAGCTCACAAGCATGCCCAGAGGAATTAATGACCGCCTGATTACACTGCGTCTCCTCCTAATAGGAGGGCGCCACGCAACACTCATCAGTGCATACGCACCCACAATGACAAATCCTCAGGAAACAAAAGATAAGTTTTATGAGGACCTTGAGGCGCTCATCGCTGCAGTCCCCAAATCTGACAAACTGGTCATCATCGGTGATTTTAACGCTAGGGTTGGCACAGACACTACAGCATGGGAGGGGACCATTGGCAGACATGGTATCGGAAAATGCAATAGTAACCGACTGCTCCTTCTGAGGACATGTGCCGCATATGAACTACTCATTACAAACACAGCTTTCCGACTACCTGTCCGAAATAGAACCACATGGATGCACCCAAGGTCCCGCCACTGGCACCTCATTGACTATATTATCATCAGACGTAGGGATCGAGCGGATGCTATGGTAACGAAGAGCATGTGTGGTGCAGAATGTTGAACCGACCATCGACTTGTCATTGCCAAGCTAAACTTCAAGATCCAGCCCAAAATACGCCCCCAGGGAAAGAAACCACCGAGGAGGCTAAATGTCTCTCAGTTGAAATACGAACCCACGAGAGGAGGCTTCCAGGAAGAGCTTGAGGGTAGACTGTCTGAGCTTCGTTTTGAAAAGAACGACATCGAAAAGAACTGGGCATCATTGAGAAACACACTCTACGATTCAGCTGTTAAACACATTGGCCCAATCACGCGCAAGCATAAGGACTGGTTTGATGAGAACGATCTAGAAATACAGGGCCTTCTCGATGCAAAACATGAAGCGCACAGGGAATACCAGAGGGACACACCATCTCCGGCAGCAAAAGCTGCCTTCAATACTGCTCGCAAAGCTGTCCAGACCAGGCTTAGAGAGATGCAAGACTCCTGGCTCAGCAAAAGAGCTGACGAAATTGAGATGTTCGCCGAGCGTCATGACACCAAACGGTTTTACGAGGCACTGAAAGCTCTCTACGGCTCGCAGCCCTCTAGTAATACTCCAGTTCGCAGTGCGGATGGGGTACTGCTAACAGATAAGGTTCAGATTCTAGACAGATGGGCAGACCACTTCTGCAAAATACTAAACCACCCATCGTCCATAAATAAAGAGGCCATCCGGCAAATGCCGCAGGTGGAACTGAACCTGGCGTTGGATGAAGTCATTACTGAGGAGGAAGTCGACAGGGCAATCAGTTCACTATTTATAGGAAAAGCTCCAGGAGCTGATGCAATACCAGCAGAGGTATATAAGACAGCTGGCCCATCCCTCACCAGAAGGATCACTGAACTCTTCTGTCACATGTGGGCTGAAGGTAAAATTCCGCAGGAGCTAAAAGACGCCTCAATCGTTCACCTATACAAAAGAAAAGGCAATCGTCAGGAATGCGACAATCATCGTGGAATATCGCTACTCTCAGTAGTAGGCAAGATCCTAGCGCGCTTACTGCTAAACAGGCTCAACAAACACCTTGAACAAAGCCACCACCTCCCAGAAAGCCAATGTGGATTCAGAGCCGGAAGAGGAACAGTGGACATGATTTTTGCCGCTCGCCAAGTACAAGAGAAGTTTCGAGAGCAAAATCAGGCACTGTACACCACATTTATTGATTTGACAAAGGCATTTGAAACAGTAAACAGAGGAGGGCTGTGGATGATAATGTCTAAGTTTGGCTGCCCCAACAAGTTCATAACAATGGTGAAACAGCTACACGAAGGCATGTGTGCTCGTGTACTGGACAGCGGTGCAATTTCTAAAACGTTTCTAGTATCAAACGGAGTAAAACAAGGATGTGTACTCGCCCCGACTTTGTTCAGCATGATGTTCGCGGCCACGATGACAGACGCCTTCAGATCATTGGAGCTTGGAATACCCATAAAGTACCGCACAGATGGCAAGTTACTCAATTCCAGAAGAAGGAAGGCCAAAACCAAAGTGGCTGGCGACATAATTAGGGAACTTGTATTTGCTGACGACTGCGCTCTAATGAGCAACTCAGAACTGAACACGCAGGTTGGAATGGACCAGTTCTCTGCCGCATGCGAAAATTGTGGCCTGACCATAAATGCCAAAAAAACAGAGGTCATGTACCAACCAGCACCAGGCATGCCGTACACAAAACCAGAGACTACAGTCAGCGGGCAGACGTTGAATGCCGTAGACAAATTCACATATCTGGGCAGCACGCTGTCGAGATCTGTCAGCCTAGACGATGAGGTGGCAAGCAGAATAGCAAAGGCCAGCACAGCCTTTGGTAGAATGCGCTCGATGGTCTGGGCACGTCGTGGCATCAGCGTCAAGACCAAATTGAAAGTCTACCCTGCAACCATCATTCCAACCCTACTATACGCTTGCGAAAGCTGGACTGTATACTCTGGACATGCAAGGAGGTTAAACCACTTCCATACAGGTTGCCTGAGGCGAATATTCCACATCCGATGGCAAGATCGTGTCACTGACATCGAGGTTCTCTCGAGGGCTAACATGCCCAGCATACATGCACTGCTAGAAAAAGCACGACTAGGATGGGCCGGACACCTCGTCCGTATGTCAGACGAGCGGCTCCCAAAAGAAGCTTCTCTACGGCGAGCTGAGAGACGGATGGCGCGAGAGAGGGCGCCCAAAGAAACGTTTTAAAGACGGTCTGAAGGACTCACTAAAAAGTTGCCAGATAGACTTCGACACCTGGGAATGTCTTGCGAAAAATAGATCTGACTGGAGAAGCGCAGTCAAATCGGGTGTAGCTGCCGGTGAAGATGACCGTGTTGTGAAAGCCCAGAACAGACGCGAGACGCGGAAATCCCGAGCAGCGGGAACACCATTCCCTTCTACAAACCTCGTGTGCCCGATATGTAGCAGATGTTTTCGTGCTCGCATTGGCCTGTTCAGCCACATGCGCACCCACACCCAACAGTCAAATCTGTGACAAGGATGATGTCGGCGGTTTTCATCGACAACGATAGACAGCTATTATTATTATATTTTACCTGACCCTGACTAACATGTCTGATCAGTATATTTTAACTGACCCTGACTAACATGTCTGATCAGTATATTTTACCTGATCCTGACTAATATGTCTGATCAGTATATTTTACCTGATTAGATGGTTGTCTTCCTCCCTCCTGGAAAATGAAAAATTATCGCTTTTTATATTTTTTTAAATTGGTCATACACTTTACTTGTTTCTGGGGAGGGTAGGTGGACCGCGTCAGAGTCAGATGAAACATTCTACCCTCGTCCACACCGTGCGCCTGGAAACATGCTGTGTAACTACAGCCTGGCCAACGAGGTGAGAGTTGTCATTGTGATGTCGGGAGTGATGAGTCTGCTTTGAACCGCTACATTGCACTACAGCCAGAAGGACGCGTGCTTACATTCTTCGGTACGTCCTGTCATATGAGAAGAGCCACCACAAACGGCTTCCAGACAAAATCTGAAACGAGTGAGCAGCTCAGCACAAGTAGATTCGGACAACTCAATACAGGTAGATTCGAACAACTCAGCACAGGTAGATTCGGACAGCTCAACAGAAGTGTACATTCGAACAACTCAACACTGGTGGATTTGAACAACTCAACACTGGTGGATTTGGACAACTCAACACTGGTGGCTTTGGACAACTCAGCACTGGTGGATTTGAACAACTCAGCACTTGTGGATTTGAACAACTCAACACTGGTGGATTTGGACAACTCAACACTGGTGGATTTGGACAACTCAACACTGGTGGCTTTGGACAACTCAGCACTGGTGGCTTTGGACAACTCAACACTGGTGGCTTTGAACAATTCAGCACTGGTGGCTTTGGACAACTCAACACTGGTGGCTTTGGACAACTCAGCACTGGTGGCTTTGGACAACTCAGCACTGGTGGCTTTGGATAACTCAACAAAGGTAGCTTTGGACAACTCAACAAAGGTAGCTTCGGACAACTCAACAAAGGTAGCTTCGGACAACTGAACAATGATTGCTTCGGACAAAATTGGCGAAAGTCACATCAATGTTGTTTCGTCACCTGCGCAAACCGGAAATAATTGACAAGTCCCTAAGTACTTTCATCTCTGTTCGATCAACCAATCAATCAATCAATCAATCAATCTCGTTCAATTCTCTGTGAAACACATATCTTCTACAAATAAGCGCCCTGTCTTCCTGTCCTGTGCCATTCATTCCACGTCTGCCCCTTTATATCTATCTTGAGCTATCTTTCCCTTGCGTGTTTCGGCTACATCTACTTCTCCTGGGAGTTCCAGAACAGAATCTGTCCTGTCATGCTGTCTGCTTGTTTCCTTTATATGTGTCCTATCCAACGTCAGAGCCTTCTCCTCACGTCTTGCTCCCCTGGCTCTTTCCAACAGTTCCTTATTAGTGATCTTATCATACAATTTCAATCTCTCTATTTTCTCATCTTTGGTGTATGTTTCCCTGTGTTTCGTTCCACTCGTATTTTACATTTGAAAAGTCATTCTCGTCTGCTTCCTTCAACGAAAAAATCCCTTAGTTTGAAATGGCGAATTTCGTCTAGCTTGTAGGCTTCCTGTGTACCCTCTAGGGAAGGGGGGGGGGGGGGGCGTGCGGGGGGGGGGGGGAGGAATCATACTGTATAGATTTTCTAATTTCACGGTTTCGCTTCAGAACAAGAAAGATTTGTGAAAAGAGCAGGCTGACCCATTCACTTCACAAAAGCCATTCCTAACGAACTATTATTTTGTCGCCCTGCTGAAAGGAGAATTTGTATTGATTAATTTAGAGAAAACAGATACGGTCTATTGTTGTGAAAGCAATTAGTTCAAGCCCGATATTCAGGAGATGTTTTGTGCATTTTCGCCTGCCCATTCTTGCATCCATATTTTCAAATCAAACCGTCGGCTTCTTACACAGGGCGCAGGGAAACAACACAACGATAATTTTTTATGAAGAATGGGAGGGGGGGGGGGGATGTTTCTGGTGGGCATGTTGCTGTATGGTTGGAGCACATTGCAATCAGACGCAATTACAGTATGAGATGTAGCAGTCAGCGACCAAAAGCTGACTTCTAGCGTCAGGGCCAGCGGCATAGAGCATGCCAAAGCCTCTTTTCTACCTCCACGTCGCGATCCTAGATAACAGGTTGTAAAAGGGAGCTGGCAAAGGAGAAGGGATCGAAGAGGGAAGGCTAACCTGGTAAACAAAAATACCATGATAAAGTCGGATGTGTCGGTCCGAAAGAAGCAAATATCGCAATCAAGCTGTAAACTACGACAAAAATGCTTTCCGTTCTCCGGACTACATCCTGCTACTTGCAAAGCCCTTTTCGGAGCTGATCAAACAATGTTAGCCAGGGTCAAGAGAAATATACTGGCCCAGACCCTCACCTGACCTCCTCGTTGGTCGTCCTAGAAACGGGCTGTTGTCGAGGACAACAGTCTGGCTAACGGGGCGAGGTTCAATGTGATCCCCCTAGTAGTGAGGACACGAAGATGAAGCCAAGCATTACACATTCGCCTGAAGAACCCGGGTCTACCTTCATCAGCACGCTCGGGATGTGAGGAAAGGTACGACAACCCGCCACTTAACGTCCTTTTCAGGGTGCACAAAAGAGTAACCTACTCATTGTGGGGATTCGCAAACAGCTACTAAATTCTCAAACAACTTCATTCTCCGACAGCAGTGTAACTACTAACGGACAAACCTTCACTTTACTTTTTTGGGACGGATATTGATATTGTTCTTTATATATATATATAAACGATTTAAACAGTATTATCTCCTTCTTCTTCTTCTTCGTACGCTGTCAGACGTCAACTTGAATTTGTTCGAAGAAAGCAGCTGTCATCCTGAGGCTGTCGACACTGCCATTGAGCTTGTCTAGTGTTGCCACTGGTGATGGCCACATATGCTTTCTCTGGTCCTCGTATGTTGGGCAATTTTGCAGCAGATGTTCAGCGATCATTTTCCCTGTGCCACACGAGCATTCGTCAGTGCCACCTATCTTCAATTTATTGAATAGATGGTACCTCAGTCTGTTGTGGCCTGTGCGGAGTCTGAAGAACACGACCTGCTCTCTGCTGTTCAGCTGGTAGTAGGCATAATTTTTTTGTGTAACCAGTGTGTTCTGTTTCCCATTTTGCCATGTATCTGGCCCTAATAAGCCTTTTGGACTCTTCGTAGGTCACACTAGAATCTAGTTGTGGTAGTCTTGCACCTTCTTTTGCCAGTCTGTTTGCCTCCTCGTGGCCGTGGATGTTACAGTGGGATGGAACCCACTGTACCACTACTCTTTTTGGTGCAGACTGCTGGCATAGTTGACAGAGTACTGCTCTTAAATCATTAAGTTCAGTATTTTTCTGGCTTTTTAGTGCTGTGACTACGACCAGAGCATCTGTGAACAGGACTATCTGGCTTTCATTGCTTTCGCCTGTGAGCATTGCTTCTACTGCAGCCTTCAGTGCCTCTGCCTCCACTTTGAAATTGCTTGTAAATTTTCCAGTTGCCACTGACAGTGTTATTTTTCTACCATTTGTAAGGCTCAGGAATACCCCTGCCCCTCCATTCTGTGTTGTGTTTGTTACAGAACCGTCGGTGTATGCATGGGTCCAGTCCATGCTTGGGTAGTTTTCCGCTATGTACCTAAGGGTTATGTTTTTTCTTTCCTTTTTCAGTCTGGCTGTTCTTGTTTCCAATACTTTTTATATTTTCTACCACCTCCGGAATGATTTGCTGCTTCCATGTGGGTTTGCGTACAGTAGGGATGGGCTTTGGTATTGTTACGGTGTTCATAGTGTCTTCGCTCATTTTTTGCTTTGGATATTTCTGCAAAGTTTCTCCGCTTTAGTTTCCCATTTCCAAATCTATTTAGTCTCTGATGCATAGTCTCTGTCAGTCTTCTGAGTTTCTCTGCTCGCTGCTGGGCTCTGCAGTCTCTTCTGTCGGTCATGGATTGCAGATTTTTAATTTTTTCAAGTTCTACAATTGGCGTTGACTTCATGCTTGGTTTTGAAGTTTGCTAATTTTATCAAAGTTCGCCTTTGCTGCTGTTGTCCATGCCGCAATGCCATACTCGAGAACTGGTCTCACTCTTCCAATGTACAGTTTCTTTAGTATTCTTTCGTCTGCTCCCCAGCTTGTGCCACCAAGTTTCCTCATGATTGCCATTCTTTGTCTGGCTCTCATTCTGTTTCTTTCGATCTGACTTTTCCATGTCATGCGCCGATCAAATGTGACTCCCAGGTAGTTTGGGTTATCGTTTGGCCGCAGATATTTGCCGTTAAGACTTATTTTGGTGTTCTGTGGTTTATTTGAAAGCGAGAATATCGTACATGTTGTTTTTTCCTTGTTTATTTTGACCAGCCATGAGTTCGCCCACTCCTCCAACGATGCTAGGGCCTGCTGCATCCGATTGTTTGCTACGGTGAGATTTTTTTCAGAGGTCCACATAGCCAGATCGTCTGCAAACATGGAGCTGTAGACTCTTCTTGGTATATTCTCTGTGATGTTGTTTATATACACCAGTAAAAGTGTGGGTGATAGTAATCCCCCTTGGGGTACTCCTTGCTCCAGTGTCACCTTTTTGCTCATCTGTCCTTGTACTTGAACTCTGGCTGTTTTCGAGGTAGTGGCTGATCCATCTGTACATTTTTTCAGATACTACACTCCTTCGTAGCTTGACTTTAAGCCCCTCTTTTCACACCTTGTCAAATGCCTTCTCTAGATCCACCCAAACCGCTACTGTATGCTTTTTCTCTTGGTAAGCATCCTCTATTACCTGTGCTATGAGAGTGATCTGGTCCTCAGTTGATCTGTGTTGTCTAAATCCTGCTTGCTGTGGAATTAGTATGTGTTTTGCTTCCAGGTGCCACATCAGTCTGGTGTTTATCATACGCTCCATCAGTTTACCTACACAGCTCAGTAGGCTGATGTGCCTGTATCTATTTGGATCTGTTCTATCTTTTTCTATCTTTGGTACTGGTATAAGTACAGCATCTTTCCATGCCTGCGGTACAATTCCCCTTTCCCAGCTTTGGTTCAGGACTGATAGTAACTTCCTCTTTGCTGTTTGGCCCAACCCCATCAGCATTTCGTTTGTTATCCCATCTTTTCCGGGCGATTTCTTTTTCTTTAAAGTTCTCATGGCCTCATCCGTTTCATTCATTGTTAATTTTGCCATCATGTGCTCCTCTGGTGCCATCTTGATGTTGTCGTGGCTCTTTTGTTCTTCACTAATGTCTGTATGCCTGTCTGTATGGACATCAATGTGGTTTGCTCTGACATAATGTTCTATAAAGGCGTTTGCTACTTTTTTCCGGTAAGCATGTTGTCGCCCTGCTTGATGGTAATGTGTTTATTTGATGGTGTTTCGTCATTCATGGGTCTGACTAAATTCCATAGTTTGTTCCCTTCTTTATCTAGATTAAGGCTTTCTGTTTTGTTTTTCCAGCTGTCTCTTGTTATTTGGTTAAGTGTTCTTTTGTATTTCGCCGTGATATCCTTGAGGGCGATATTTGCTTCCATAGATTGCTCTCTCTCTGCCATGTTCCTAGCGGACAGTGATATGGGATCCATGATTGAAAAATTTGCAGATGACTCAAAACTCAGTGTCTCATCTTATAGCAGAAGTGGATATATTGAGGTCGGATTTAGATAAAATTTGAGACTGGTCTGTGAAATGGAAAATGGAGTTCAATATAGATAAATGTACAGTTATCCACATGGGTAGATCCAATATGGAACATAATTACAGAATGAGCGAGAACAATTTTAGAATGATAGATAAGGAAAGGGACCTAGCGGTTATAAAAGAGCATACAGGAAAAATGCATGAGCAAGTTCAGGTGTCAGTGAATAAGGCAAATGCAATGTTAGGTATGATAAAAAGAAATATTAAACATTTGAGTAAGGAGGTGATTGTCAGACTGTAAAAAGCGTTAGTTAGACCTAGATTGGAATACTGTGTACAGGTGTGGAGTCCTTGTCATAGAGGGGATATAAAAATGCTGGAAAGGTTACAAAGAAGAGCGACAAAACTGAAAGTGCGATTCCAGAATTACAGTTGCGAGGAAATATTCAGAAAAACCGGCCTACAGTGTGTAGAAAGAAGAATTCGAGGTGACTTAAAACAGGTTTATAAGATATTCACAGGAAAAGTAAAATTAGAATATAACAAGTATTTCAAAATACAACAACCAACGAGAACAAGAGGGCACAGATACAAATTAACTCAAGAAAAGGCCAGATTGGATATTAGGAAATATTTTTTATAGCCATAGAGTGGTGAATGCTTGGAATGCATTAATTACCCCAGGAGTTAGTGGAGGCAGAGACAGTTAATGCATTTAAGAATAGATTGGATGTGCATAGCTTTTAAAGCAGGGCAATGCAAATGTGACTGGTTGTCTACAAATTCTGATGGGTCTTCTAAAACAGTATTAAAAACGTTAAGTTAAGTTAAGTTTTAAGTTAAGTTACAGAAGTCTCTAACAGCTTCATTCCCCGACAGTAGTGTAACTACTAACGGACAAACCTTCACTTTACTTACGTCTCTAACAACTTCATTCCAACAGACAAACCTTCACTTTACTTACGTCTCTAACAACTTCATTCCAACAGACAAACCTTCACTTTACTGAAGTCTCTAACAGCTTCATTCCCCGACAGTAGTGTAACTACTAACGGACAAACCTTCACTTTACTTAAGTCTCTAACAGCTTCATTCCCCGACAGTAGTGTAACTACTAACGGACAAACCTTCACTTTACTTAAGTCTCTAACAGCTTCATTCCCCGACAGTAGTGTAACTACTAACGGACAAACCTTCACTTTACTTACGTCTCTAACAACTTCATTCCCCGACAGTAGTGTAACTACTAACGGACAAACCTTCACTTTACTTAAGTCTCTAACAACTTCATTCCCCGACAGTAGTGTAACTACTAACGGACAAACCTTCACTTTACTTACGTCTCTAACAGCTTCATTCCAACAGACAAACCTTCACTTTACTTACGTCTCTAACAACTTCATTCCCCGACAGTAGTGTAACTACTAACGGACAAACCTTCACTTTACTTACGTCTCTAACAACTTCATTCCAACAGACAAACCTTCACTTTACTTACGTCTCTAACAACTTCATTCCAACAGACAAACCTTCACTTTACTTACGTCTCTAACAACTTCATTCCAACAGACAAACCTTCACTTTACTTACGTCTCTAACAGCTTCATTCCAACAGACAAACCTTCACTTTACTTAAGTCTCTAACAACTTCATTCCCCGACAGTAGTGTAACTACTAACGGACAAACCTTCACTTTACTTACGTCTCTAACAACTTCATTCCCCGACAGTAGTGTAACTACTAACGGACAAACCTTCACTTTACTTACGTCTCTAACAACTTCATTCCAACAGACAAACCTTCACTTTACTTAAGTCTCTAACAGCTTCATTCCCCGACAGTAGTGTAACTACTAACGGACAAACCTTCACTTTACTTAAGTCTCTAACAACTTCAAGCCAACAGACAAACCTTTACTTTATACCGTCTGATATTTTGATAAATAGCAAATCGTTTGTTGATGTTTGAAAAACGATCCATGTACTTCATTCCAAGAACCTGTCTAAAATATACCATCTCTATTAGTTGGATTTTTCTTTCTATTTCAGTACTTAATGTTTATGGTTTCACACACAGAAAGGTGTACAGAGACAATATATGTCTTCATTAACTTGATCTTAGTTTCTTGCCCTATGTTCTAATCTTTCCATTTTGGCTTCTGTGATGTGAGAATGCTTCTTGCAAAGCCCTATTCAGGACTTGGAAGCGGGAGATTAAGAACGAACGCAGAAGATGAAGAAGCCGTTCTTGCGGTCCTTGCTTATAGTTCGGCATTGTGTCATCTTTTCCCACTGGTCACATATTTTCATAAAATGCATGCCTCTGAGATGTTGTTTCCAATGTCCACAATGAGTAGGTTTACTCTTTTGTGCGCCCTGAAAAGGACGTTAAGTGGCGGGTGGCGGGTCCCGAGCGTGTGTATGAAAGTGGACCAGGGTCCTCCAGGTGGTTGTGCTTTGCTTGGCTTTATCTTCGTGTCGCTCACTACTACGGGGATCACGTCGATCGCTCACCTCGTTAGCCAGGTTGCCATTGAAACAACCCGTTTCCAGGAAGGGCAACGAGGAAGCCGAGGTGAGGGTCTTGGCCAGTTTGTTTTGCCTGACCAGACGTTAATCTTTCTTTCCATGCCTCTGAGATAAAAGTAGCCATGTCTTAAAGATGGCCAGGCTCTGAAAACATCAAATTGGAGATTATATCTGAGATATACGCAATTGCAAATATATATATATTTTCGTGGGTGTGTGTTGTGTTGTGATGTGTTGTATTATGATGTGATGTGATGTAAGTGTGTAATGTAATGTGTGTAATGTAATATAAATAGTATGTGTAATGTTTTGAATGCAATGTGTATAATGCATGTAATGTATTGTATGAAATGCAGTGTTATGTAATGTGATGTATGTTATGTTTAATGTAATGTGTGGATATAATATATGTATGTATGTGAGTATGTCATGTATGTACGTATGTAAGTATATAAGTATGTAATTATGTATTGTGTACGTATGCAAGTATGTATGTATGTACGTATGTATGTATGTATGTAATGTGTGTACGTATGTAAATATGTAAGTATGTAATGTATGTATGTATGTAAATATGTAAGTATGTAATGTATGTATGTATGTAATGTATGTATGTAATGTATATATGTAATGTATGTATGTAATGTATGTATGTAATGTATGTATGTAATGTATGTATGTAATGTATGTATGTAATGTATGTATGTAATGTATGTATGTAATGTATGTAATATATGTAATACATATAATGTATGTAATGTACTGTATGTAATTTAATGTAATGTATGTAGTGTGTGTATGTAATGTATGCATGCATGTTCATTCAGTCTGTGTAATGTTTTTTTTCAATGGGGAGAAAGGTGCTGATAACAAAGTACTTTTTTTCAAACTAACATCTGTTATTTCAAAATGAGAGAAACAAAAGGTTTTTATTGAAGCAGTGTTCCATTGGCAGTGTCTCTGAGAGCCATTGATCCGGATAATACGTGTCCGTTCTCCACCTGGCCAGCGCCTTCTTTAGTGCCTTTCTCTCGCGTGACTGCGTGTATCCCCGCTCCCACCATTTTGTTTACAGACAACTACACGCTGCTTGTTGCTGTCAAGCGTAAACAAACCCAGGGATCATATTTGTTTATTTAATTGTAAGGTTTTCGCTGCTTAAGAACATTGGCAAAGCGAAAGAACTGACTCATTGTTGGAGCTCGCATGTCTAGAAATCGTCTTCGTTTGCCGTTCACCTTATGTCAACTGATGTAAAGCTTTCTGAATAAACTAAAGTGTTTTAATTGGCCTTGTTTCACTGAGAGCTTAGAGTGGGCGTTAATCCCTGATCCCATTTCGGAGATGCACGAACGGGACAATAGCATCATACTGTTCATGAGATAGACTAGATTAGACTACAACAAGTTGTCCAAAGCACACCAGGCTTCAAGAACAAGAAGGTCCGATACAAATTAATTTAAAAAGTCCCTATTTGATATTTAAAAAATATTGGTTAGTCAGGGAATGGTGAACGATTGGAATGCTTTGCCACAGTAAATAGTGGGGACAGGGTCAGTTAATGCATTCAATAATACATTGGGCGCACAGTTGTTTTTAGATCAAATGGAGTAGAAAAAAACTGGTTGTATTCAGACTCTGCAGAGTTTTCTAAACCAGTATAAAGAAGTTGACAGGACATGCAAGTAACAATGAATGAGTTCTACACTGCGTGTACTAATTTTGGTCTTACTGTACAACACCAAGCAAACGGAAGTAATGTTTTTACCTGCGCCCTGGAAGCCCTAACACGAACCAAACGTCACTGTATAGGGACGTCATCTTAAAGCAGTTGATAGCTTTACCTACCTTGGTAGTGCCCTCATGATGATGAAGCTCTCGATGTAGTAGATCAATAATAAACTATCCCTGGACCAAGAGATCAATATCAGGATAGGCAAGGCAGCAACAACAATGAGCAGATTCCTAAAAAAAGGGTCTGGGAGAACAAGAAGCTCTCTGTTAAAACAAAAACACTTGTTTACCAGGTCTGTGTCCTCAGCACTGTTCTTTATGGCAGTGAGACATGGTCTACCTACATGCACCAGGAGAGAGGCTAAACAACTATCACAGGAGGTGCCTGCGTAGAATCCTGGTCGTTGGGTGGCAAGACAAGATCACCAGAGGTGTTGGAGAGAACAGGCACTGTCACAGCTAGGTTTGTCTCCACACTGCGATCCCTATATTCGAAAAGAACATATTAGTGCTGCATGTTTCCAAGGTCGCTGCTTGGAGACAAAATAGGATATTGGTCATCTCTGGTTTGCTGACCCTGATGCACACAGTCAGCTTTTAGTCGATGGCTGCTGTCAGCTCATTTCCTGTGCTGCATCTTCGGCCCCATTTACCCCAATCATCATCTGTTTGCTGATGTCAATTGAATCATCGACTTGGCAATATGTTCATTTGTTTAAAAGTGTTGGGGTCAAGATACTGAGCGGTGCATGAGCTGTAGAGGTGAGCGACCAAATGCTGACTGCTAGCGTCAGGGCCAGCAAGTCATAGCTGTGAAGACCTTTCTACGCCTCCACGCGGTGATCCTGGATAACAGGCTGCGACAGGGCAGACTGGTTTAAGGAGAAGGGATCGAAGAGGGAAGGCTAACCCGGTACCCAAAAATTCATGCTGAAGTCGGATGTGTCGTGGTACCAAAAGGTGCAAATATCACAGTCAAGCTGTAAACTACGACATAATTCATTCCGAAATCCTGCTACTTGCAAACCCGTTTTCGAAGCTTGGTAGCAGGAGTTTGAGAACGAACGACAAGGAAGAAGACGAAAAAATAATGTTTTCAAAGAATGGCTTGGTCAGTTTAAACATTATGTTGTTCAATTTATCTGATCTAATCCATTCACCTATTTCGTGTAGTGAGACGTTCTTGTGGCACCTGTAGGAACAGAGTTCGATTCCTGGTGCTTGTTACTTTCTTTTCTGGGTGTTAATCGTCTCCAAGTATGGCGATTCTTCCACTGCGTATTAATATACGTAACTTAACTGATCAATCAATTAATGTTCTTTAAGGTATATAATGCAGAAACCAGTGCTCTCTAGTTTCATCAATATGACGCCACTCTTTTCAGTTCATGTCTGTTGTGCAAGCGCATAGTGGAACCCTTTCTGACGATTGTTCTGCGGAGAGTTTCTTTCTTTCTTCCTTTTTTCCTGCTGCCAGATGGTGACCACATAAACGCTTGCAAGGAGAATCTGTTGCTGTCCATTCTAAGATTGGGAATTCCGTGGCGTACTGATTAAGCCGACGACCTCGGGATCAGGTGGTGTGGGTTCGACTCCGGACTCCGCCGTCTTTTTCACGGGTGCTTGATGCGGAGACTGCATCTCGTAGTCGCCCCCTAGTCGTCTTGTCCTTGACTTGCCACTGGAGTGGGACGGCACGATACGAGAGAGTGAGGATAAAAAGTAAGGTAGTTAATCCTTGCAAAAATAGCGATAGCAAAATAAATGATTCCATCATCGTCTGCGATGGATGGCGGCCATTGCCTTTGCATGCCATTCTAAGAACATCTCCGATGTATGATCTGGCCATCATTTTTTCCTGATGAGTGGTGAAACATATTGTTCGTTGGTGACTTACCTAATTCTTTTGTTGGTTATGAATTACTTACGTGTGTGTATTAAATTGTTTCTTTATATTTCTCTTCCAGGACTTCCAGTAACGCAAAGCTTCGTTGGCTGCCTTCGTAACGTCTACATAAATGACGTATCTGTCCTCTATGAGCTGTCTGTTAGTAACGACAGGTGCTCCTACAGTGGTGGCAAGAGCCCAACGTACGGATGTGAAAAGGTGTCAGAAGTACCAATATCTTTCCCTAGGTATGCATTCATCATTAGCACAATATGAGAATAAAACGGTAGTTAGAAAAGGTAGACTATGAAAAAGGCGTTTGACAGAATAGATCGTAGTATTTTATTGTTACAGTGGTGTCACTACGGGGTACCAGAGAAGTTAATGTCGCTCGTACAGAATATGGTACTCCTCCGTGTGAATCTTGGACCCCTGATCTTATCTTCATGTGACCCCTGGACCACTGATCTTGTCTTCATGTAACCATTGGACCACTGATTTTGTCTTCATGTAACCATTGGACCACTGATTTTGTCTTCATGTAACCATTGGACCACTGATTTTGTCTTCATGTGACCCTTAGACCACTACGCTTGTTTTCGTGTAAAAATTGGCCGGTGCGTGTCCGTTGCGTTGCATTTATGTCTATGTGGCTATTGAGCTTGTCTACGTGTTTGTCTCTTCCCCACCCCCACCCCCCGTTGTTGAGCATATTTTCACGTGATCACTGAGCGTGCATTTGTGTGCCCTTTGACCGTGCCTTCATATGACCTTTGAGCTTGTCTTCGAGTGAGCCTAGTCTAAATGTGACCATTTGCAGTTGATCTTGTTGTCATGTTGATTTGGTCACTTGAGATGTGTCCTCGTGCAAACGTGAGCTTGTCCTCATGTTACATTGAGCGTGTTCTCGTGCAACCTTGAGTGTGACCTCATGTTACATTGAGCGTGTCCTCGTGCAAACGTGAGCTTGTCCTCATGTTACATTGATCGTGTCCTCATGCAACCTTGAGCGTGACCTCATGTTACATTGAGCGTGTCCTCATACAACCTTGAGCGTGTCCTCGTGCAACCTTGAGCTTGACCTCATGTTACATTGAGCGTGTCCTCGTGCAACCTTGAGCGTGACCTCATGTTACATTGAGCGTGTCCTCATGCAACCTTGAGCGTGTCCTCGTGCAACCTTGAGCGTGACCGCATGCAACCTTGAGCGTGTCCTCATGCAACCTTGAGCGTGACCTAATGTTACCTTGAGCGTGTCCTCATGCAACCTTGAGCGTGACCTCATGTTACATTGAGCGTGTCCTCATGCAACCTTGAGCGTGCCCTCATGTTACCTTTGAACGTGTCCTAGTGCAACCTTGACGTGACGTCATGTTACATTGAGCGTGTCCTCATGAAACCTTGAGCGTGACCTCATGTTATCTTTGAGCGTGTCCTCATGCAACCTTGAACGTGTCATCATGTTACCTTTGAGCGTGTCCTCGTGCAACCTTGAGCGTTCCCTCGTGTTACCTTTGAGCGTGTCCTCGTGCAACCTTGGGCGTGACCTCATGTTACATTGAGCGTGTCTTCGTGCAACCTTGAGCGTGACCTCATGTTACTTTGAGCGTGCCCTCGTGCAACCTTGAACATGCCCTTACGAAACCTTCGAACGTTTCTACATTCACAACTGGGGCAATTAAGCTGGTTCTCATACGGCCCTTCGACCATAGTCATTGTGCTTATCCCTTGTACCATCGAGTTTGTCCTTGTGTGGCCCTTCGGTTGTGACCGCCTGATGTCAGATAATTTTTACTCCAAATGATTGTGGATTTCCATGCTGTCCTGGTATGATGGGACCTTTCTGTAGTTGTGTGCTTGTTCATTCATGAATCCATCATTGCTGGGGTTCCACCATGTAGAGGATTTATAGGATGAGAAAAAAGGCCGCGTGCCCTAGCAGCCACCGCGTCGTGGGAGGTACAGTATAGTTCGTTTTTTTAAATTAATTGTGACTCTAATGGAAGAAAAACAAATTGAGTGTTTACCGAGGTTCACAAACCCGAACCCTTTTGACTATAACATAAATATCTTAACTTCTCGGCCACTTCCGGCTCCTTTGTCTTCTCATTGCTAGACACGTTTTTCTACAATGTAAGCTGACATTTTTTTCAGGTCATCATCCATGCTGCGCTGGACGAGCGGTGGACGAGAACATAATCTCAGTGTTGAGTTCAAGATTCGAACATTTCAAGACACCGCCATTGTGATGTTTGTCGAACTCATTTCGAAGAAAGATTCTGGCGCAGGGTTTGACTTTGGCAGCTTGGAGGTAGAACTACAACAAATATGTTGTTCATTGTATTTCTTGTTGCTGTATTTCTTTGTGATATGTGTAATCAGGGTTACCAGATGAAAATTGTGAAAAAAAACTGCCAAGCAATCCATTTACAATTGGCGGTTACAAGATTCCAGAGTTATAGTACGCAGATGACACAGTGAAACTATCAAGAAGTGCAGAAGGGCTAGAGCAGTTACTTGCAGCCGTTAATATACATAGTAAAGATCAAAACCTGTTCATAAACAAAACAAAGTTAATGACCACCGACAAAACACGATGGCAACATTAATTTACAGTGGATGGTGAGGAAATAAATCAGGTCACGCATTTTGAATATTGGGCTCTAGAATTGACAAAAATGGCGACTGCTCGAAATAAATCAGAAGAAGACTAGCCATGGCAACGTAGAGACTGAACAGCCTGAAGAAATTATGGCAGAGCCCCAACAAAATAGCAAAAGTTAAAGTCTTGAGAGCATGCTGAGTTTTCCTGTGGCAGCTTATGGCTATGAATCATGGACGATTACCCAAAAATATTAGAAAAAGAATTGATTCCTTGGGGGGTTTTGACAATTTTTGGACTTAACAGTTTTGAACAATTATTAGGATAATTTAAAAACGTGAAGTACTCCAACGAAACATATAAAGGGTTGTCACTTGTGAGGCGCTTGGCATTTGTTTGAAAAATACAGTGATAGTACCCTTAATATAAACCAGAACGTTATCCTTTAACCGTTATTGTTAACTTCTTTGTTAGTTATAAGTCAAATCAGACTCGACACAACTTATTCCCGCTGTCTAGACTACATTCTGCTACTTGCAAAGCCCTTTTCAAGGCTTGGGGGCAGGAGATTGAGAACGAACGAAGCCAAGCCAAGACCTTTCACGTCTTTAGACTGGTTTAGAAGACTCTACAGAGTCTGTATACAATAAGTTTCTTGGAGGTTGATTTAACCGATGTTCGAGACCATCTTGCATAGACTCAAACACTAGAGTTAAGTAGACCCACAGCCAGTTAGGCGCCATCTATAGCTGCTCTAAACAAACCACATGGAGAAAGGTACAAATAACTTGGGTAGATTTTTAATTTGATTTTTGTCCGGGCAGCGACCGCTAAGTCTACTCTTTTCGATTTCCAACTGCCAAAGGATTTTTAACGTGCTAAACACTGGAAACGAGAGTCCGATCTCACTACCCAGAGATCAAAAGAATTTTTACCAGAAGTTACCCGTGAAAAAATAAAATCCTCGTCTTCACCGTGATTCGAACCTGCGATCGTCGGCACTCGATGCAGCCACTTTACCACGAGACCACTGAGAGCTCATTTCTGTTCATAATATATTATAATTTAATATAAGAAAGATTTCACATTTCCGAAAGACCAAAACTGATAAATGAAAAATGTATATTTCTTTTTTAAAATCATTTATTTCAAAATGTAGTAAAAAGTATACTATAATTAAGTTCTATTAACATACGAGTGTCGTTCAAGTCAACCCAGGACTTTTTTGTGAAGAACATTTTTCTTTTCAAGTAGTCAAAACGACATTTTTATCGCTACAATCTCCTGCAAGGTTTATGCACTTATCCCAGAGTTTAATTAATGCTTGAAAAGCTTCAGAGTAGAAAGATTTATCAGTTTGTCTGAATCAATCAGTCCAGGACAGCCTGTTTCAATTGGACATCAGGGATGAAATGCTGACCTCCCAGAAATTCTTTTAGGGGTCCAAACATGTGGAAATCACGAGAAGCGAGATCTGGGCTGTAAGGTAGATGTAGCAATACCTCCCAGCCGAGTTGCTGCAGATGGCACATAGCGCGTTGAGCCGTATGAGGTCGAGCGTTATCTTGCAGGAGTAAGAGCCCCTTTGTGATTAAACTAGGCCGTTTTTTACTGCAGACGGTTAGGCACATCACTCAAAATGCGTATGTACTGTTGACTGTTGATAGTGGCGCCACAGGGGAGAAAATCAACATGAATGATGCCAATTTTTTTCAAGAAAATACTCACCATCACTTTTTTCGATTGAGAGCCACTACGGCCAGGATCATCACTCATGGATGGATGGCCTTCTTTAAAACGTTTACAACCATTCAAATGTCTTAAGGGATCAAGACGCTGAGCAGTGCATGAATTGCAGCGGTCAGTGAAACATAGCTGACTGCTAGCGTCAAGGCCAGTGAAGCAGAAATGCCAAGACCCTTCTACACCTCCACGCGGTGATCCTGAATAACAGGCTGCAACAGAGCAGACTGTCTAAGTAGAAGGGATTGAAGAGGGAATGCTAACCCGGTACTCAAAAAATGCTTGCTGAAGTCTGGATGTGTTAGATCAAATGGTGCAAATATCGCAGTCAAGCTGTAAACCATGACACAACGAATTCTGCTCTCTTGACTACATTCCGCTACTTGCAAAGCTTTTTTGCAGGGCTTGGTAGGACATATAAATATATGTCTTTCACTCTCTCATCTTCATAGTCCAGGACTTGTGTGTTAGTATGTTTCTTATTTTCTTCAAGCCTAATTCAGCTTGCACTGTTCTGAATTTTAGTTAATTATTATCCATAGTCCTCTGTGATGGTTCCCAGTATCTGATTCTGAATCTTTGTTTAAATGTCTTTCTCTGTAATGTTACATTTAATTGGTGTTTTCTCTTCCCATATGGTCATCATTTCTGATTTAGAAAACATTTACACTAACTTTTCTTAGTATTTTTCACAACATACATGTCATTAATGAAAGCTTCACTATCATAGCTGTTATTTTATTTTGATGTGCAAAATTAATTTCCATGTTGCATAATTATTTATTTCTTTATTCCAAGCTGTGGATCACGGACAGGTTGGCAGTTGCTCAATTCATGCCTTCAGCACGAGAACTCTTCACACATGAAAATATCACAGTGCCTACAATTGTTTCTGATGGTTTAGTGCATGACATGCGAGTTTCCTTGTTCAACAGGTAACTTTTTCAATGCTATCATCACTAATCTCATCTTATCTTATTTCATCTCACCTGTCTACTTCTATTGCTAGACATTGGAGGGTCGTGCACTGTTCTTTAATGTATCATTAGTATTGTTTTTGCTATTTTCAATCTATTCCTCTGAAGTGTTTCCTTAAAACTGTCAATCCATTATTTACTTGATCTTCTTTCTGCCCTAAAGGCAGCCATACTTACTAGTGATCTGACGACACAGATGAAGCCAAGCATAGTACAGTAGCCTGGAGGACCCTGGTTAATCTTCATCAGCACGCTCGGGATGGGATGAAAGCTACTGCAGCTAGCCGTTTAACGTCATTTTAGGGGATACAAGAGAGAAGACTTACTCATTATGTGCTTGTAGGCATTGAACATCAATTATATATAATATATAAATTGAGGTGTAACAAGAAAATACAGAATCAGAAACGAAGACATCAGGAAACTGGTAGGAACAACACCAGTATTGGACTACATCAAATGACAGCAACTAAAATGGTTTTGCTACGTAGCCAGACTACAGACCAATGAACAAGCATAGTCTGTAAATTGTTAGAGTCAATATTCAAATAAAACATTGTAATAAATTTAGATAAGTTTAATTTAATCAGAAATAGTTCACATGAGTTTACTAGAGGGAGATCGTGCTTAACAAATCTATTAGAATTCATGGAGGAGGTTACCAAAATGTTAGATAAAGGGGAGCCAGTGGATGTTATTTATCTGGATTTTGCAAAGGCCTTTGATAGAGTACCTCATCAAAGATTATTTCGAAAATTAAAATCACATGGAATAGGTGGGGAAGTTGCCAAATGGATTGAAAATTGGTTAACGGGAAGAAGGCAGAGAGTGAGCATAAATAAGGAGTACTCTGAGGGGTGTGAAGTGAAAAGTGGAGTGCCACAGGGCTCGGTTTTGGGACCAATTTTGTTCTTGATATATATAAATGGTTTGGACATTGATATAGGATCCATGATTACAAAATTCGCTGATGACACAAACTATGTAGGAGTGTCTCATCTAAAGCAGAAGTGGATATATTGATGTCGGATTTAGGTAAAATTCGAGAATGGTCTGTAAGAGCCGGCAAATGAAGTTTAATGTAGATAAATGTACAGTCATCCACATGGGTAGATCCAATATGGAACATAATTACAGAATGGGAGAGAACAATATTAGAAAGATAGATAAGGAAAGGGACCTAGGGGTCATAATAGATCATACATGTAAGGTGAGGGAGCAAGTTCAGGTAGCAGTGAAAAAAGCTAATGCAATGTTAGGTAATGATAACAAGAAATATTAAACATAGGAGCAAGGAAGTGATAGTCAAACTGTATAAAGCATTAGTTAGATCTAGATTGAAATACTGTGTACAGGTGAGGAATCCTTATCATAGAGGGGATATAAACATGCTGGAAAGGATACAAAAAAGAGTGACAAAGCTGATGGTGGGATTCCAGAATTACAATTATGAGGAAAGAAAACCAGCCTATAGTGTCTAAAAAAAAAGAAGAATTTGAGGTGACTTAATACAGGTTTATAAGATAATCAAAGGAACGGATAAATTAGACTACAACAAATTTTTCAAAATACAACCACCTACAAGAACAACAGGGCATAGTTACAAATTAACTAAAGAAAGTTCCAGATTAGATAAAAGGAAATATTTTTTTAGTCAGAGAGTGGTGTATGCTTGGAATGCATTGATACAGAAAGTAGTGGAGGCAAGGACAATTAATGCATTTAAGAATAAATTGGATGCGCATAACTTTTAGAGCAAGGTAATGTAAATGAAACCAGTTGTATACAGACTCTGCAGAGTCTTCTAAACCAGTATAAAGACATTAAGTTAAGACTACTTCCACACAGCACTCCCAACAAGCAATGCTATTCAGATACAATGGATCCAAGGACAAAAGTCGATTACAAAAAAGGTTGCTTACGGAAATATCTGAGGCAGGGAATGCCACTGTGCATGAGCTTGTTTTAGAGATCTTTTGGCTTGGCTTGGCTTCGTTCGTTCTCAATCTCCCGCTACCAAACCCTGAAAGTGCTTAAGTATCAGAATGTAGTCCAGAGAACGAAATGCGTTGTATCGTAGTTTACAGCTTGACTGCGATATTTGCACCTTTGAGTCCAATACATCCAACTTCAGCAAGCATTTTTTGAGTACCGGGCTACCATTCCTTCTTCGATACCTTCTCCTTAGCCAGTCTGCTCTGTTGCAGCCTGTTATCCAGGATCAGCGCGTGAAGATGTAGAAGGGTCTTTGCAGCTTTAGTTCGCTGGCCCTGATGCTAGCAGTCAGCTATGAGTCACTGATCGCTGCAGCTCATGTGCTGCCTAGAGATCTTTTCATAACCTGACGCTGAAAGGCAAAACAGGATACGCGAAAAGAAGAAGATTTATAGTTGGCATCAACAACATATGTCTGTCTTATGTCTGATTGCTTCAATTAAGAAAAGTCTGTATAATTTTCATTTCTTGTATTGCTCCATGTGCACTTAAGATTTATATGTAATTTTATCCTAACATTATCATGAGGATAATCTTGTGATTATAAAAGCTTCAATAAATAAACAATAAACATGTTATTTTATATTGGTGTGTTGCTGTATAGTCTGCCACACATAAATACCCATTCCGTTTCCATTTTGCTCATTCACATTAACTAGACATTCTCATTTGTGTAATCGTTAGTGTCTGACCGTCCATATGTAACAGAGGCACGTACAGGAAGTAGTGTAACCTGATGTTGTTGAATGTGACTAAGCTGAGAAAAGCTGGGCATGGGACGGGCTGCTGTGGTCTGTAGAAACTGTAATTAACACAAACGGAAACAGATATGGACTGTCCAATATTAAGCAAAAAATATCTCAGAGTGAAGAAGATCCATTTTCAAAAGAGTTGAACATGCAATGCAGAGAAAGCTGTAAAGTCTACATTCTGGAATCACCAGGGCAAAAGATATAGAGGTATACTATTAATACATGGAGAAGAGAGTTGGAGACAGACATTAAGTAGGGAAGATATGGACGGAGGAACTTGGTGTGCATTTGTTCCCTGCATGGAGATTAAAGGTTTTGGTTGAAAGATACATCACCATCAGAGGGTACATTATCATCAGAGGGTACACCATCATCAGAGGGTACATTATCATCAGAGGGTACACCATCATCAGAGGGTACATCACCATCAGAGGGTACATCGTCATCACCATCAGAGGGTACATTGTCATCACCATCAGAAGGAAGATCACCATCAGAGGGTACATCACCATCAGAGGGTACACCATCATCAGAAGGTACATCACCATCAGAGGGTACATCACCATCAGAGGGTACATCACCATCAGAGGGTACATCAGAGGGTACACCATCATCAGAGGGTACACCATCATCAGAGGGTACACCATCATCAGAGGGTACATCATCATCACCATCAGAAGGTACATCATCATCACCATCAGAAGGTACATCATCATCACCATCAGAAGGTACATCATCATCACCATCAGAAGGTACATCATCATCACCATCAGAAGGTACATCATCATCACCATCAGAAGGTACATCATCATCACCATCAGAGGGTACATCACCATCAGAGGGTACATCACCATCAGAGGGTACATCATCAGAGGGTACACAATCATCAGAGGGTACATCATACCATCATCAGAGGGTACACAATCATCAGAGGGTACATCATCACAATCATCAGAGGGTACACAATCATCAGAGGGTACATCACCATCAGAGGGAGGGTATACCATCATCATCAGAGGGTAAATGTAATGCAAGTTTCTCACAAAATACTGCTATTGGGGATGAAGTGCTCAGAACTTCACCACACTAGGATTTCAGTAGACACGAGATAAGGTGAACCCTTTAATTTCTTGCTGCCGTATTTTCTCTAACTCAAGGCAGTGATTTGGGGTAGGGGCTGCATAGTGAAGTGGTTTGTGGCACAGCTCATAAAGCAAACAGTCATATGTTCGGATTCAGGAATTTTGTTCCCCTATGGGAAGTAAACTAATTTTTAAATATGTGTTGTCGGATGTATGATGTAGTGCAACACACTCTGCCTTAGGAAAAAGACAATAGAAAAATAAGTAATCATGTGTTCATTTTTAATCTGGGTAAACTAGGAAATGATACGTTAAAGTCACATATATGGTCCCTTTATTATTAGAGAAAAAATATCTAACTGTTATGCCATACATACATCCAGATGGTCTGTACGTTTTAAAATTTCATATTTGTTACTGTATTTCAACTCTATGTGTTTCAGCAAAGTCAAGTTGGAAGTGGATGGGAACTCTGCCTACTCACATCCTTACCACAGAGTGCTAGAGCACAGGGGAACAGTTGTTCTTGGTTACAGCTTGCGACAGATTGACAGTAAGTGAATCTTAGAAACCAGTTGAGCATTTTAACTTAACATTCCTGTGATAAAAATAGATTCAAAGTAGAGACCAGTCAGACAACAATAATGAAGACAAAGCCTTTCTTCACGCTCAATTTCATTGACTTAGTTCAATCCATCATCATTATTAGGATCAAGATGATGAGCAGTGCAGAAGCTACAGTGGTCAGCTTCCCATAGTTGACTGCAAGCAGCAGAGCCAGCAAACTAGAGCTGCCAAGTCCCTTCTACACCTCCACGTGGTGATCCTGGATAACAGACTGCAACAGAGCAGAATGGCTAAGGAGAAGGGATCAAAGACGGAAGGCTAACCCGGTGCTCAAAAATGCCAACTGAAGTCGGATTGGTTGGACTGAAAGATGCAAATATCGCAGTCAAGCTGTAAACTACGACACAATGCATTTGGTTCTTCAGACAACATCCTGCTATTTGCAAAACCCTTTTCAGGGGGCGGTAGCCAGAAATTGAAAACAAACGAAGAAGAAGAATCATCATCATTTATCTATCTGGTTCGGGAACTAAGATGCTAGTCCGGTCAAGCACAACATACTGACCAGGACACCGCTTCAGTCAGCACAATATATTGACCTAAGCCACTATAATCTTTCTTCCGTATATTGTTCCCTGGAAACAGGCTGTTTTCAATACAGTCTAGCTGATGAGATGTGGATCCCTGTAGTAGTGAGCGTGACGTAGATGAATCCAAGCATAACATAACCACCCGGAGAACCATGGTCCACCTTCATCAGCACGCTCGATATCTGAGGAAACCTACTGCAAAACACCAGTTAACAGACATTGTAATGGGCACAGAAGAATGAACTTATTGTGGGTAATGAACAACAACAACAATCCAGCTGGCATCTCTTCTGGCTCTCCATCTGTGTGCAATCTTCATGATTTCCGCTGAAGAGACTCCAAATGAACTGGTTTCCTTCTCGCCTATTCACCACCATGTGTTCCTTGGCCTTCCCATTAGTCTTTTCCCTGTGGGTTCCAATCCAGCACATGTCTGGTTACTCTGCCTGTCTTCTTTCTGAAAGTGTTTTATCCATTCTCACCTTCTCTTCCTATTTTCCTGCTGTGTTGGCTGTTGTTGTTGTTTGCGAATGCCCACAATGAGTAGGTTACTCTTTTGTGCGCCTTGAAAAGGATGTTAAGTGGTGGGTTGCAGTAGCTTTCTTCACATCCTGAGCGTGCTGATGAAGATCGACCGGGGCCATCTAGACGGTTGGGCTTTATCTGCGTGGCTTTATCTGCGTGTCACTCACTACTACAGGGATCATGTCGATCCCTCATCTTGTTAGCCAGACTTCCATAAAAACAGCCCGTTTCCAGGGAGGGCTACTAGGAAGCCGAGGTGTGAGTCTCGGCCATTATGTTTTGCCTGAAGCTGACTAACATGTCTGATCAGTATATTTTACCTGACCCTGACTAACATGTCTGATCAGTATATTTTACCTGACCCTGACTAACATGTCTGATCAGTATATTTTACCTGACCCTGACTAACATGTCTGATCAGTATATTTTACCTGACCCTGACTAACATGTCTGATCAGTATATTTTACCTGACTATACATTAGTCTTTCTCCCCAACTGTGTTGGTTGTCGCGTTTTCCAACAAATCTGCGTTTGCCATTACCTCTGGCCATCTAACACTAAGTATACGACAGAGACACTAGTTAACAGTCTGTTATCTCATGTCATGTTTCAGAGCGAAATAATAGTACTGACTTTACATTTGCTCTGGGTCGCTGGTCCTGACGCTAGCAGTCAGCTTTCTGTCCAGTTGTAGCTTGTTATCCAGGATCACCATGTTAAGGTGTAGAAGGCTCTTTGTAGTTCTGAGTCGCTGAGCCTGACACTAGAAGTCAGCTTTGGGCTCATGTACTACCTAGTGGTTTCAAGTGTTGTGCTTTTATTTTTTTTTTCTATTTTTTTTTAAAGTCAAAGTTTTTAGGCAGGTGTGAGACTTGTCCTTGATTAAGAAACAAAATGGCCTGACACTATCATTGGGTACACATTGGTTTTACCTGTCGTTTTCACTTTCCAGAACAGTACGGTTACGTGGGATGTATGCATGGAATTAAGATACAAGGTCAACGGTTGGATCCATTAGCTCTCATGGAGTCTGACGCAGCTGTTGGACTTCTTTTAGATGGGTAAGTTACGAACTTTAAGAATAATACCAGGGAAATCTAGATTAACAGGTGGTAGATGGCACAACGGGTTGCAGCGTATTTAGTGAAATGTCACAGCCAAAAAGTAACGATGACTTAAATAAACTACATAGTAGAGATCAAAGTCTCATCTTTCAGTTCCGAACAGGACATACCGGAGTCAATAGCCACTTGAACCGCATCAATCCCCAAGCACCTGTCCTTGTGTAGACATTGCTCTCTTCATGATGATAGTTAGACCCCCTAATCATTGACTGCAAGGCGCTTTCGATATAAGAAAAAGATTATTACAAGCACTGCCGACAATTGCCAACACACTGAACGGAGCAGTGGAACAACTGAAGAAGACTTGTAACTATATAAGAATGGCATTGGGCTGCCAAGAGCAGGCTTGCTCAGCAGCTATGGGATAACAACAACAACAAGTTTGCAAACGTATTTATTATTATGTTTTTGGAGTGTAAAAATTACTGGTCTTTGCAAGAGATTATTATTTCCGTTTAAATGTTTATAAACAAAGTTTGCTAAGATATTTATTTGTAAACTTATAAAGGGTTGCAACCACATTAATTTTTAAAAGTTTAAAATCTTTCCCTGAATGTTGTACACAAAAGTCGCAAGAGCGAACCTGCCTTCGGCGTCTCCCCTCACTCTAGGAGTAATTTTAATACAGCCTAGAAAGAGTGATCTATGTTCCTGAAGCAGATCCACATGGCTGTGCATATTGGGAGTATGCACGTAGGATGTAAGGTTTAATTTTCCACCCGACCAAATTTCTCTTTGGTCCTATTTACTTGACATATGGGGAGGAACCAGCTCTGACCCCAATCTACCTGTGTAAGGGTACACTTACACTTACACTGAGCTGAACCTTGAACCTACACGAAGGCGTCGAAGTCGCTCAACGGACTAGGCAAGTGGCTGCCGAACACAAACACTAGCTGGTCCTAACAGTTGTAAATTTTTTTTTGTTGCTTAGATGTTTGCCTGACTAGTTTCTACTGGCGGAGGCGCGCCATTTTCCACAACAAATGAAACAAGAGTGTGATTGTAGGACAGTCAAATGAAACAAGAGTGTGATTGTAGGACAGTCAAATGAAACAAGAGTGTGATTGTAGGACAGTCAAATGAAACAAGAGTGAGGTGAGAAGAGAGAGGAGGGAGTCCATCAGCTGCAGAATGTTTGCCACCCCCAGCAGTTAAAAAGTTAACTTTTCTGTGACATCACTACCAAAAATGTATATTTTATTTATTTGGGGTGAATTAAGGACAAGTACCTAGAGTGGCATGTATTGGTCAGATTCTAAACAATAAATTAAAAGAACGAAAATATCCGGGCTTTTCTGGGAATTGAACCCCTGATCCTGAACTTCTCATTATCGTTAGTAATAACCACGTGATTCGATCAGCCAATCAAATCACACCCGAAAAATTCGGGATACACATTAAAAGTGGGCGTAATACTCATCAAAACATGTCCTTCAATGGAGAAAAATTCAACAAAAAAGTTGACATCGTTTTAAAAAATGGTCAATTCTGAGAGTGCCGTTAAAAACTGTCACTACTGAAGACTTGCTATTGGCATAATGTTTGTACACTGTGATCATGTTGTAGGTGCCAGCTGGTCAACCACTGTGGTGGCCAAAATATTTGTGAGCACAGTTCCATGTGTCTATCTGACTGGGATGGAGTTCATTGTGTGTGCGAAAATGGACATTATGAAGGAAAGGCGTGTCATTTTTGTAAGTATGCTAGCTTTCTATATTTTGTCATATCATTTAACAGCATGATATACATATTTGTCCAAACAGATATCTGAGAAACCAAAAATGAGAATCATTAAACATTTTGTACATTCAGTTTTATTCTATCGTTATTATAACCTGGACCCTGACCAAGAAATTAGAGATGTGTATTAAGCCTTTAGATTGTAGATCTTCAGAAGACTTGGACCAGTTTCTTGGCAAGGTAGGAAAACAAATATCGAGGTCCTGGGACAACTCAAGGTAGAGAAGATACTTATTAAGGAAAGAAAAAGCAGACAAACAAAATATTTAAAATTTTGGTCAAGTCAAGAGACCTGAGTCTACTGACGGAAATAGGGAATGAAGACTAACGCCTGGCCAGACAAAATATACTGTTCAGACATGTTAGGGTTAGGCAAAACATACTTGCCAATACCCTCACCTCGTAGCCCTCCCTGGGATCGGGCTGTTTTCAAGGTGAGGGATTGACGTGATCCCCGTAGTAGTGAGCGCGACACGCAGATGAAGCCAAGTATAGCACAACCGCCGTAACGACCCCGGTCCACCATCATCAGCACGCTCGGGATGTGATGAAAGCTACGACAACACGCCACTTAACGTCTTTTTCATGGCGCACAAAAGAATAATCCTACTCATTGTGGGCATTCATCAACAACAACAGTAAGTTATATTGGAGGGCAAGATATCCACAGGGTGATATAGGTACAGATGGAAAACACCATCAAGAAGTGGTTGGGAGACTGAGTTTACCGACATGGCACGGGACAGAGAAAGATGGAGATCCATTACCGTCAACCTCCGATGCCATAGTACAGATGAGGAAAGACTCAGAAAAACCTGCTTACAGTATCTAGAAAAGAGAATTCAAGAATACTTAATACAGGTTTATAAGATAATGAAAGGAAAGGATAAATTAGACTAACAAGCTTTTTTTCAAAATACAACCACCTACAAGAACAAGAGGGCAAAGCTACAAATTAACTAAAGAAAGGTCCAGATTAGATATTAATAAATATTTTTGTAGCCAAGGGAGTAGTGAATACTTGGAATGCATTGCCACAGGAAGTATGGGAGGCGGAGACAGTTAATGCATTTAAGAATAGATTGGATGCGCATAGCTTTTATAGCAAGGAAATGCAAAAGAAACTGGTTGTATGCAGTCTTCTAAAACAGTATAAAGACGTTAAGATCGGACGCCCGTGTGCAGTGACCTAAATACTTGCTTCTCGTAGCTACTTTTTTTTCGTATTATTAATGTTTTATTCGGCGATTAGCTCTTGGGGATTCTAGTTAGTTATAAATGTGGAGGTCATATGACTTGCCGTCTCACCCCAACCAGAAACCAGAAACATATCTGGTTCATTCCAGACTACAGACGGGAACATGTCTACTAAATGTGGCTCCTCGCTTGTTTTCCGCCAGTATACTGGCATGGTCATGTTCGCCGCATGGAAGACGGTCGCATCCCCAAAGATATTCTCTATGGACAGCTGGCGTGTGGTAAAAGAACAGATAGTCGACCACAGCTGCGGTTCAAAGACCCATGTAAGCGGGACATGAAGGCTCTGGATCTGACATCTTGGGAAGATATAGCTTCAGATCGATTCAAATGGAGATGTAACCTGAAGAGACACCTCAGGCTGGGCGAAAATAAGCGAAAACATAGGGAAGTGAAGAGACAACGCCGAAAAGAGAAGGCAAACCAAAAACTCAGAAAAGAGAGTTGCTACTCTAAGGTCGCATCAACCTAGTCAGACATGACTGAAAAGGGTTTACTACCACTGTCAAAAGGTGAATTCTGCACCACTTATAGTTTTCCGTAATGTAGATTTTAATCATCACTGCCATTGTTCGTTATCGGCCAAATCTTCAATGTCCTTAGTGTCACTGTTTCTTTCGAATCAAGCATTTCAAGAAATTATGGTCGGATAATTCTCTGTCAAAACCATATACCGTTTGCTTTCTTCCTAATTGTTTTGTCTTCTATTGAAGGTGAGTTATCTAGTCTTGGACACAACGATAGAATGATCGTTGACTTAAACGCAAATCGCCCGTTGTTCTTTTTCCTGTGTTTGAAATGGAACGATACAACTTAGCCACTCTGCAAAAATATTGGCACGTATTCATTGCGATGTTTTGGAGTGGTACGAATTTCACCTTCATTCCCACTGCAACATACACCCAGTGAAAGCTGAATAATACACGCCTTTGAGAAAATATGCGCCATTTTCTATAATGACGCAGACTCCAAAAGCTTCACTGTGAACCGTTTCGTTTGAATTATTTTAGGACTTTTTCTGGACTTTCCCGCAAAACACGTGGAAATTGGTGTAAACAAATTTGAGCCCCAGATAATTACCACTGAGATAGTGTGAAACAATGGCAAGGCATTTGGGGCAACGAAAGAGCTGATGCAGTGGCGGGACGAGCTGTGGTGAACGACGCTGTAATGACCGAGAGACAGGGTTGAGTTGTACAGGGCAGTAATACTCTACAGAACGATGAAGAGACAGAAAGTCGGGAAAATGCATATGTGAAGTGGATCAAAGATTTGGGAGTGACTAGGGGAGAGGGGAGAAAGTGTGTCCTGTCTGGAAAGATCCGAAGAACACGAAATTGACACCTGACTGGGAATCTGAGTATATACGCTTGGCTGGCTGATTAAACGTATAACGGAACACTTATGGGAATGTCCCCTATGTGATGTTGGTGTTTAGAATCAAGAATGACATGACTGTTATGAGAAAACATGGACTGTGTGGAGCAGACATGCTATGAAAACAAATCACTTTCACACAAGCTGACTCCGTAGATTGTTCAAAGTACAGTGGCAGGATAGGGTACCAGACACCGAAATCCTCATGAAGGCCAAAATGCTGAGCATCCACACACTGTTGCGGAAGACTAAGATTAGGTGGGCCGGCACGTCGTGCGCATGCCAGACAACCGCATCCCCAAACTACTAATGTATGGTGATCTTATAGATGGCATGCGTCTGGTCGGTGGCCAAAAGAAGCACTTCAAAGACTTCCTCAAAAGTATCTCGGACACTCTTCAACATCGAGGCAAACTCATGGAAATGCCTCGCACAGGACCGCAAAGCATGTCGTGGAACCACCATCAGAGGCACATTCATTGCTGAGGAACGACAGGCCTCCGAAACACAGTAAAACGCACTTTGCGAAAAGACAAAACAACTGAAACGCATATCTCCAATTCTGATCTTAAGTGTTACGTATATTAAAGGGGTTTCCGTGCCACCCCCGAACTCACTGGTGAGATGAAACACAACATGTCTGATTACTGTTGACAGCATCGCTTTCAATGGACATCTATTATTATTATGAGAAGCCGTACTGTTTGTTTGTGTGTGTGTGTGCGCCCACACACAGGCAAATAAGCACAAATTAAAACCAGCTGCTGGGTGGCACAGTCATATAGCTCACGTAGATTAACTGTTTACACAACAGGGGTGCGTTAGCTCAGTTCATAGCCAGCAATTCGCTATTTTCTGTGGTAACAGCGTGTCTCGTCGGTTCGAATCGCGTCCTGAGACTACAACAATCCTATAATGATTTTAATCGGGGACCGCAGTCCCTGTCAACCCAGCTGTAAATTGGTACCTGCCGCATGAGTTAGGGAAAGTAAAAACAGCAATGAAGGGCACTGGCCAACCCACCTCTCACAGGCTGCGACTTAGTACAATGTAGTCTTCAAAAAACCAGCGGTTAATTCTGCGCAATATCCACTTTACTTGAGAACATTTCAATAATTTCGGTGAAATGGTTGCTGAGTTATAGCGTTTTAAAGAGAGGAGTGAGTTTCGAAACGTACGTACTATATAACGGTGCCTAATTTGCATTGTGTTACTATTTTCAATTTAGCCAAGTACGCTGCCACTTGTGAAGAGTACTACCGTATGGGCTATCTAGCCAGTGGAGTCTACCTGATTGATGTAGATGGGGCGGGACCACTCAATCATGCTTATGTGCACTGTGAAGTAGATGGCTCTCTCGGCAGTGGAGTGACAGTGGTTGAGCACAACTTTGAACCGAACTTCACTGTCAGGGCACCATGGCTACCTGATAGTCAGTATCAACTAAAATACAGGTGAATTTAAGATTGTATTTTTCTGCAAGTACATTCCAAATTCGTGTCCCAATCAGTGCTGGATTAAGCTTGTGTAGGCCCCAGGAGAACAGATACTTTGAGGCCCTCAATAATCATCGAATGTGTTCAGTATTAACTAACTAACATGAAACGGCAGAAAATATTATTTTATCTTTGAAGTGCTCCTATCTGACCAGAGGCCCCTGGATTGCAGACCTCAAAGCCCATACCTTAATCCAGAATTGGTCCCAGTCTGTATGGGACTGCATACAAACTTAATACCAATAGTGTCTTAAAAACAAAAAATCAAATGTGGATGCATGCCGGATGCGAAATGATATTTGTATGATTAAAGCTTGTTCTTTGAGTTGACGTTTGATTATTTTGCTGTGTGCATTATAGTTTGCTATTTTGATTACAATATATAGCATAAAAGTGCACCCTTTTTATATTTTTAGTTGATAAATATTAGTATATTTTAATGTTATTGATTAGGGGGGTAGCAATTTTATTGAAATTGAATTATTCACATATTGCTGACTGGGCAAGTTATATTGTAAAAGATCATCATGAAGTATGTCCTTTGCAGAACGTTGCTACCATCATAGCCCGTTGCTACCATCACAGCCTGTCTGAAAGAAACTTGTCTCTTCACTCTTGCCAAATTTCCAGTCTGCTGCAGGATCACATCTACGCATTCCTTGACATCTTGGGATCATTGCCTTCTTGGTCTGCCTCTGTCTCTCTTGCCCTTCCTATAGCATTTATACTCGACTCAATTCTATTCCTTGATGTTTTGATAACTGTCCATGTTTTGCAGGCACAGGAAAAACACAGGTTCTCAAAATTCTCACTTTTGTTGGTTTGCTTGGATTTTGCCAAAGTTTCCTCAGGTAGTGTCTGCATTGTCATTGCCAATCTCCTTCTGATTTCCTTTGAACAGCCGTCTTTGTTGTCAATTCTAAAGCCCAGATAATCAAAGTTTGTGACTTTTTCTATTTCCACACCCATGAATTTGAATTTGAGTTGATTTCTTATTTTGTCGGTGGTCATTATCTTTGTTTTGTTTATGTTTACAAAGAGGTTCTGATCTTCGCTGCATCTGCTAACGGCTGCAATTAGCTACTCTGACCCCATTGCACTGTTTGGTAATATCACTCTATCGTCTGCGTATCTTAGCTCTGGGATCTCGACATTCACACAAACCTTTAGAAAGGTAAACTTCATGAACTGCTCAATGTTAGTCTTTAAAGGAATATAAATAAAACATTTAAATGCAGGAAATGGGGTTGGATAGGACAGACACTATGGAAAGCACCATCAAATGTGACCAGACAAACACTGACATGAAATTCACAGGTGCATGCGAAGAGAGGTAGACCACGAAATACCAGGAGACGAGATTGAAAATGAACTTCAATCATTAGACAACTGGAAAAAGGCAGGAAGTACGACTCAAGACCAAACTTGCTGAAGGAGGTTGTCAATAGCCCATGTCCCAAAAGGAGAGACGGACATTGATCATCATCATTAAATGCTTATCAAAAGCGATAAATAGTTGTTTTATTATTAAGCCATGTTTTGGGCACAATTTCTAAAAGGTGATTAAATTTTATTTCCTGACAAAGATTTCTGTTTTTCTTATTGACTTTGGCTGAAGTTTTGTTCTAGTTTGTGCACTGCCAATGCTGAACAGATACACCAATGACAATACAACACTCCTGCCGTTTATATGTGGTTTGCCATTTGAATGTCTATATATCAAGCAGAACCAGCTGTAAAGTGAGACATCAATGTTCACGAATCACTATTATTAATGCAGAACGTCAAAATATTGATTTAAAGGTTACCAAAACAATTGCATAAGTTGGTTCAAAATTTTATATAATGAACTTATTTTTTGCTAACATTTTTATTAGTTTAAATGTGTCTTCATTTTCTTCGTAACATTTCCTAAGGATTAGTGTGTTGTACTGTCTTTTGAGTCTAACTGTCCATTGTATTTAAATTCAGCGCTACTTTTTAAAATGAGTGCTTCCCATAGGGGCACAGCCTAGCTGTTTCATGAATTATTTTATTTCTACATGAGCTGTCTCTACAGGCTGCTTAGGATCAACTAGCAAGATAAAGTACCAATTTCTGAAGTTCTCAACAGTGAAAGGCTCTTGAGCATTTATACTCTGCTGTATGTCAAGGTCAGATTGACTGGATATGTCATTCACATGTCCGATCACTGCCTTCCTACACATCTACTGTACGGCGAGCCCAAAGCAGGCAAGCACTCATTGCGGGAGATAGAAGAAACAATGCAAAGTCTCATTGAAAGTATCTTTGAACAGTTTCTTAATTGATGTTGCCTTCTGTGAGATGCTTGCTCCAAACCACTCAGCCTGGTGCACTGCCATCACACAAGGTGCTCACATTGTGAATCATGACCAGGACACACAAAAAATGAACTACCCTAAAGAACAGAATGCAAGATAACACAACTACTGACACTGTGCACATGTACCCCAAATGCGATAAAGTTTGTCATGCCAAGATAGAACTCTAATCATATTAGGTCACATCGGACTACACAAATCTGACACTGTCATCATCTTCACTTGCGATAGGCAATTATATTTATGAATATTTTTTCACCTGTCTTTCTCATCTTTTGCTCAGGGAGATGTCTAGAGAGCAGCTGACAAGACTAACATTAACATCAGGACATTGTGAACAGTATCTGCAATATGACTGTACGAAATCCCCTATCAAGTAAGTTCATAACTATGTTCTGTATATGTAGCATATATCTAGCTATCTATATTCTTTGAATGCCAAGGGCGTATAATGCAGGAAGAAGTGCTCTCCAGTGTGAACAGTGTGATGCTACTTTTCTAAGTTCTTGTATGTAGTTTTGACCCTTAGTTAAGCCCTCTTTGATAGTCATTCTGCGAAGTCTCTTTTGGCTTTACTCTCTTTCTGCTGCCATGAGGAGTCCACATAACTGCCTGTAGTAGGAGTCTGTTGCTGTTCATTCTAAGTACATGCTTGATGTATGTTTTTTTCTTTATTATGATGGTAGAAATATATTGTTGGTTAGTATTTTTGCTTCAGTCAATGCTCAATAGTTTTCTAAGACATTTTCAAACACATTCAATTTACTTTGTAGTGTCATTTTTCAGCTTTCGCATCAAAATGTTAACACTGATATTACGTTGGAGTTAAACATTCTTAGCTTTGTGTGTTTGCTTACTGATTTTGATTTGTAAATGTTTATTAGTTTGTTAATTATACATGAGGCCAATTTATTTCATCCCCAATTTTGTAATTTTTCTCTCCAGCTAGGTGAAACTTTCAACCTTCTGTAAAAGTATTCTGTTCAGCATTACATCAGCAGCTTTGTTTGTAAAATTCATGACTTTTGTCTTTGAGGAATTTACTTTGGATGTAGCATACAGAGAACTCAAATGTTTAGGTTCTTATTTAGATCCACTTAAGAGACATGACTGTCAGGGCCAGGTGAAACATTCTGACCAAGTTCAAACTCACACTTCTTTTCCCTCAAATCTAGCCACAGGATATCAGAGCTTGAAGTGAATCTAGCCACAGGATATCAGAGCTTGAAGTGAATCTAGCCACAGGATATCAGAGCTTGAAGTGAATCTAGCCACAGGATATCAGAGCTTGAAGTGAATCTAGCCACAGGATATCAGAGCTTGAAGTGAATCTAGCCACAGGATATCAGAGCTTGAAGTGAATCTAGCCACAGGATATCAGAGCTTGAAGTGAATCTAGCCACAGGATATCAGAGCTTGAAGTGAATCTAGCCACAGGATATCAGAGCTTAAAGTGAATCTAGCCACAGGATATCAGAGCTTGAAGTGAATCTAGCCACAGGATATCAGAGCTTGAAGTTAACAAACTGATAATCTAGCTGGGTTTCTCAGCTAGAGTTAGGGCTGATTGTTGTTTTCTTCATTGCGCATTCTGTCTCTCCTAGTTACATTGATGGTATTCTGGAGGCATTTCATCTCACATGTCGTGATCTTTCTCTCTAGAGATTTTGTTAGTCCATGTTTGTCACTAATAACAGACCATTGGCATGAGTATACTGTTGATTGGTAGTCTTTTTGCAGATATGTTTATGTTAGGGTCTTTCAATATTGGTGACAGCTGGTATGCAATAGATTTGGGAAATATCAAAAAAAGTTACTCTGCACTTGACTTAACATGACGAAATGCTGTGTGGGAGTGTAGCAACTTCCTTTCCTGTGCAATGAAGTTGAACCTTTCAGCACTTACTCTGTTTGTCCATAGCCCTTCTTCCCAGCCATTGTTGTATAGTTAGTTTTGTTTAGTCGAAGAATCGTCATTGCACAGTTCTCTATTCTTCTCCATATTTTTGAAGAATCTAATCCCAATGTACAAACTGCAGCATCGGCAAGGATCCCACAATAGATTGGGTAGATTTTTAACTGAATTTTGAATTTTGTCTGGGCTGCGGCCATTAAATTTCCAACTACCGAGGGATTTTTAACATGTACGACACTGCACACGGGTATCCACTCTCTACTACCCAGAGATCCGGGGAAATACCAGAAAGTCCACCACGTGAAAAAATCCGTCTTCAACGTGATGTGAACAAGTGACCTCCAGCACCCAAGACCGTCTTACCTTGAGACTACTCAGCCCCCTACCTTGTCATTATTGTTATTTTCAGGCTAAGTAAGAAGACATGGTTCAAATCTACCAACGGGGAAATTGTTGACTACATTGGCTCACATACATCAGGATTCTGTGACTGCCCAAAGGAAACGAGCTGCGGTGGTGAACACTGTTATTGTGATCTTAGTAAGGAAATCATTTCTCTTAATTCACATTTCTGATTGTGTGTGTTGTCTTTAAAATTTTAATTCACATTTCTGATTCTGTGTGTATTATTGTTTTTTCCCCCTTAATTCACATTTATAATTGTGTGGTGTTAGCTTAATTAACCTTTGTGACTATGTGTGTGTGGGTTTTTTTCTCTTAATTCGCATTTGTGATTGTGTGTGTTTTTTTTTTTTAAATTCAAATTTTTTTGCGCGCACATTTGTTTGTGTTGTTTTTATCTCTTAAATCATGTATGATTGTGTGTGTGTTTTTTCTATTAATTTACAGTGTGTTTGTATACATCTATAGAATGCCCATAATTATCAGAGCAATTCCTTTGTAACTGAAGATTGTTATTTTACCATTTTGTATGCAATCTTCTTGCTCACAGACTCCCAGAAGCCACACGTTGACAAAGGTTTTAACCGCCACCGACATCAATTACCAATTATGGAGATGACTTTTATTCACAACAATGAAGGACTTGCACATATGACACTAGGACCTCTCAAATGTTGGGGCAGTGGTAGGCATCATACAAATTCTTGTTCTGTGCACGATAATATTATTATTTGGTTGATCAGTTGTAAGACTGGTTGTAAGGTTGTCTGAACATGTCTCTCGATTTGACTCTATCCTCAGGTTGATCAGTCGTAACACTGGTTGTCAGGTTGTCTGAGAATGTCTTTCGATTAGACACTATCCTCAGGTTGATCAGTCCCAAGACTGGTTGTAAGGTTATCTGAGCATGTTTTCATTCTACCCTATCCTTTGCATCTTTCGTCATTTCAGCATAGGTTCATAGTTTGTCTCCTCATGCCTGAGATGTGTAGGTGAGTCTTGGTTGGCCTTTCCATGCTCTTCCTGGATGTTGCCCTCTAGTATCTTCTGTAGAAAACTTTCATGTCGCATACTGGTCTCAGCCAACTTGGTCCTCGATTTTGTGTAAATTTTCAATATTTGTCTTTGTCCGCCTGCATCAGTGAGGACATTATCATTGTAGCACTTTTCCATCCAACTCACTCACTTCATTCTATGATAGCATCACGTATCAAACACTACAAAGCTTTTTATTTGCTATCCTTCTTTGAAGGAACTATGAGTGAGGCACTTGGAGGACACGTTGGTACTGTCAAGATAGGGGGCCGAACGATTACCAACCTTCGTTTTGCAGATGATATCGACGGGTTGGCGGATTCAGAAGCAGAACTCCAGGAATGGGTCAGAAGGCTCGATGAAACAGCTCTTGACTATGGTATGGAGATAAACGCTGGAAAGACAAAATTAATGACCAACAACGCTACGGGCTTCAAGAGCAAGATAAAAGCTAACGGTCAGGAACTGGAAGTGGTTGACTGTTTTAAATATCTTGGGTCGATTGTCAGTGATGAAGGATCAAAATGTGAAGTATTGGCCAGAATAGCACAGACAATAGCGGCGCTTGCACGGCTTAACAAAATCTGGCAAGATAAACGGTTAGCACTACGCACAAAAATCAGATTAATGCGTACACTGGTCCTGTCAATATTCCTCTATGCGTGTGAGACATGGACAGTTACAGTTGACCTTCAACGAAGGATACAGGCCTTGGAGATGAGATGTTTCCAAAAACTTTTAAACGTCACGTACAAAGATCGAGTTACAAACGAGGAAATACGAAATAGAATTACAACGGCAATAGGGCCTTTCGAAGATCTCTTGGCAACTGTCAAAAGAAGGAAACTCACTTGGTACGGTCACATATCGAGATCAAATGGTCTTGCAAACACAATCCTCCACGGGAAGGTGCAAGGCAGACGACGAAGAGGCCGGCCCAAAAAGAGATGGGAGGACAACATAAAAGAATGGACTAGTCTCCGACCGGAAGAGTCACAGGCAGCGGCATCTGACAGAGAGGGATGGCGTGGAGTTGTGAGGATGTCTTTATGTGTGCCCCAACGACCTGACCGGTTACAGGATGACCTGATCTGACCTAATCCTTCTTTGCTATAGTTCATGTTTCAGCCTCGTACAGTTTCAATTAGCCATACAAGTGGTGATTATTCTTTTCATCAGTTTTATACTATTCTTTGAGGTTAGCAATTTGTCTTTCATTGAAGGCCTTTTTTTGCTATAGCAATCCTTTCCTTAATTTCCGTCTCATTGCAGGCAATTTTAATAATGGTTTGCCCTAAATATGTCAATGATTAGTGAAAATGATTTATTTTTTACTGCAATTTTTATAATCATGGCATTCAGTTGAGCAGATATTGTGCCTGATGCCAGGTATACCTAAGCTGTTTGAATTCACTCCCTTCATTTGGACTGGAGTACTATGTTGGGTCAAAGGTTTAACTCAATCCATATCTCCATCTGATTGGTGGGTGACCGTTGACAAATATAGTTTAGGTCACCAAACCGTCACTATTAGTGTCCATCTAATTTGCAAATCCTTAAAAATTTCAGTATATGTGACGTACACCCGAGAAGTAGTGAGGGCCCAAAAGAATAAAGAAATAGCAAAGAATAGTAAAGAATGTGCTGCCTAAGACTGATGTGTCCGACTGAAAGGTGCAAATGTCACACAGTCAAGCTGTAAACTAGCGACTACATCCAGCTACTTGCAAAGACTTGTTCAGGGTTTGGTAGGGGGAGATTGATAATGAACGCAGAAGAAGAAGAAGTAATACTGTAACCTGTCAGACATGTCATAAGAGACAACTAATAAGGCTTAGGTATGGAGCTGGCCATCCAATTCTGTACATATGAACAGGTTGAAGTTTTATGAATTTATTGAAGACCTATACTGCACAGCTACCTATGCTTCTCGGGAAGCTGTAACGGCTTTTATGGTTTGATTGATTAACATATGATGTCACTGAATAAGTTTAACCGCAGGATTTCGTTGTTTGAATTTGATCCATCACAGAAATTTGTTTTTTGTGTCATTCGTTTCATTGCCCTTTTAGTAACTCTACATCTGCTGTAGATAGGTTCAATAACTCAATTATATCCCATAGTATCTCTAGCTGAAATCGGATGTGTCAAGCTGAATGGCATAGATATTGCAGCCTTGCTGTAAACTATGTTACAACGTCCTTTTAGTGACGAACGTCAAAGAAGAGATGTACTGTAGCAGGTATGTCCATGTTATTAAAGGTGTAAGCTCTTGCGTTGACTTTTTTTCATCTTTTGAAATATGGATTTGATTGATTGAAATATGGATTTGATTGATGCAGATCTTTCCACAGTTTTCCTCCTTGAAATCTGTCCATTCATTGTGTCTTGTGTTCTTCTTCTTCTGCGTTCATTCTCAATCTCCCACTACCATGCCCTGACCAGAGCTTTGCAAGTAGCAGGATGTAGTCTGGAGAACGGAATGCATTGTTGCTAGTTTACAGCTTGACTGCACCTTTTGGTCCGACACATCCGTCTTTGGCAGCCTTGTGTTGTTGATTTCCCTTGAACTGGTAAAATGTAGGAATTCATATTTTCCGTTGATCACATGTATGTGTGCACTGAGATTTCTTTTTTATCATTTTTCAGAATAACTACTTGCTTGCTTTGCCATGTTTGTTGTATCATTTTCCCACTGCTCTGACACTGTGACTGAAGGCTGTAAACTAATAGAAAACATTTGATGGTATGGGCTAGTGGTTAAGTGACACGGCTCACAACCAGTGGGGCTGTGTTCCATCTCCATCATAGCACTTGCTGTTACCCTAGGGAAGCAAACCCTTAGAAAATGCAGAAGGAAGCAGACCTTACATAAAATGCATGCTGAAGTCGGATGCATTGGGCCGACAAGCGCAAAATAAAAATCACAGTGGGGATTAGAGAAATAAGGCGCATGCAAAAAAAATTGTTAAATAAAAAATTAAAATTGACCAGCCAGTTATAATAACAATAAAATGTGTTCGACAAAGAGATCCAGTCTCCCAAAAACCTTTTTACACCATTCCTCTGTGAAATCATTAGAAAATAAAATTGTGAAATTAAGGGCATCAACCTAGAGGGAGAATGCAAGCTCAGCCATGGGTTTGCTGACAACATATTGTAATTATTTTATATGTGTAAGACAAATTTGTCAAGGTTATTACACAGCACAGCAGTGAACAGTAGCGTGTGGCTTAATGGTTTGAATGGCTGCCTGCCAGAAAGGTATATGTTCTTTTTCTGTTGTGGGTGAAAAAAACATAGTCAGTACACGACGTGCTGACAATAGTGCCAAATTGGCTTGTAGTCCTTGGCCTAAAAAATCCTTAGACTACCCCAGCAATGCAAATTAAATTCGTAAACATTTTTATTTTTCAGTGACAGTAGTGAGCTACATTTTAAGGATTGTAACCACACACAAATATAATTTTATTTAGAAGACCACTGTATCCTTCAAAGAATGTTGTAATGAGGCAAAAGAGGGCTGTGCATGGCACTAACAACTTCATGTAAAATGAATCGCCACAGAAAATGACATTGTGATATCAACATAAGGGGTTTGATGCATGTTTCCTGTAAGGAGACCAGTCATAGTGAGCACACTATTCTTCATATGTTGCAGAAAGGGGACCCAGATGTCTTATGCCACCGTCATGTCAGATCTGTGCACCTGTGGTACTGGTCTTGTGACAGCCGAGCACTAGTTCAGACCTGTCAAATAGTCATTGGTGAAAAAACAGCGCAACTATACGTACACAATACTCTGTGCAGCACAACCACACGTATACAGAATGCTTTGTGAAGCAAAAAACCTCCGTACAGAATGTGCTGTGTAGCACAACTACATGTACAGAATGCTCTGTGTAGCACAGCTACACGTACAGAATAGAGTGGCATGACAATCTACATGGCCGAACATGCAAAATATGTTTGACCTGGCGCCTAGGCAAAGCAAAAGGCAAAGGCCACCGTCCAGCGTAGACGATGATGGCATTATAAATTTTGCAAGTGCTATTTTTAGTAAGGATTAACTGGGCTACTTTTTTATCCTCACTCTCTCGTCTCATGGCGCCCATCCCCAGTGGCAAGTCGAAGACAAGACGACTAGGGGGCGACTACGAGATCCAGGGGACTCCGCATCAAGCACCCCTGAAAAGACGGCGGAGTCCAGAATCGAACCCACACCACCTGATCACCATGCTTAACCATGGCGCCCAGGATAGGGAAAGTAAATAAGTGCTCTGTTCAAAATATTTATGGTCTCTGACACAGGCTGTATAAAACGTATTCACTTAAATTCGAAACATAAATTATTCTTTTGTTACTATATTTATCCCTAGATTCTCAACCATATGACCGCGTAGTCACCATCACTCACAGTGACAGCTTTGTCAGACTTCATCCTTGGACAAGTGGCGACCTGCGGATCAACTTCAAGACCCATCAGGCCAACTCAGTCCTTCTGTATCACAGTAGCTCTGAACAAGAAGAGGCTAGAAATCTGGTCAAGAACAGTGGCAACATATTTTACATCAAGATTGCATCAGGTCTGCTATTTACATTTTTTGCAGATAATTTTTGAAGAAGCAGATGTGTCTTTGTTTGTGATAATTGAAAATACAAGGGGTTTTGAAATAAAAACCTTGTTGTTGTTGACTGCTCACAATGAGTAAGATTACTCTTTTGTGCGGGGAGGAAGACTGTCTGGAAAGGCACAGCATGCTGATCAGACATGTTAGTCAGGGTCAGGCAAAATATACCCGCCAAGACCCTCACCTTGGCGTGCTTATATCCCTCCCTGTAAATGGGCTGTTTCATGGCATCCTGGCTAACGGGGTGAGGGATCGACGTGGTCCCTGTAGTAGTGAGTAACACTCAGATGGAGCCAAGCATTGCACAAACGCCAGGAGGACCCCAGTCCACCTTCATCAGCATGCTTGGAATGTGAGGAAAGCTACTGCAACCCATCACTTAACTTCCTTTTCAGGGCACACAAAAGAGTAACCCACTCATTATGGAAACATCTCTTCCTCCTTTTGTGCGCCCTAAAATGAACATTAAGTGGCGGGTTTTCGTAGCTTTCCTCACATCCCAAGCATGCTGATGAGGGTGGGCCGGGGTCCTCCAGGCAGTTGTGCTAAGCTTGGCTTCATCTGCGTGTCACTCACCTGGATCATGTTGATCCCTCACCTTGTTAGTCAGGCTGTCATGAGAACAGCCCGTTTCCGAGGAGGGCTGCGGAAAAGTCCAGGTGAGGTTCTTGGCCATGATATTTTGTCCTGCATGTGCCATCATGGTACAGACGAACAATATGATGTCATAATTGCAGTTAAAAGATGGCCGCACCACCTAATGACATGCACCAAAGCTGGCTGCGCCACCTAATGACATGCACCAAAGAGGAGCCGCGTTCTGTTATTCGTGTTTTGAGAAGCGAAGGGGTGAAACCTGTAGAAATTCATGTGCAAATGGTCAGTCAGTCAATCGGTTTCATTTAAACACACCTTGTACAAAGGCATGATTTTTCTAATTTCCGTTCCACTTTTAAGGTTTTCATTTGAAGCACCCTCATAGTATATTCAACTGTCAAAATGTGTATATATGTCACATCACATTATTCTTGGCATCGCTTCAACCAGTATGCCTGATGTGAGAAATATCCCAATATCCATACGCTCTAGGGAACCTAGCTGTAAATGGCTACCTGGCATACAGCTATGTAAGTAAAAGGCAGTGTAGAAAGGACCTTGGATTAATTGTAAGCTTCCAATTTGGATATAGTAACACTAAGTAAGAAAACAAGATTGATAAATTGGTAAACAAAGAAGCAATGGTGATTACAAAGAAAAGTATGTGTTGTCAAAGTGCTTCAAATAAACTTTTGTTTGTACTAAATATTACATGACGGAAAAGTAAAGTGACGAATATGGAAGTTAAGGTAGCGAGGGCCAACTGTATGGCTTAAATATAAAATAATAATAAAGTTTGTTTAGTCGTCAGAGGCCCATTGCATCGGTTGGCCATATCCATGGCCCGCTGCTGTGGCGTGGTTCCAGGCCTCGTCCTGGGCGGAGGAGGATGCTACTTGCTGGAGCTATACTGTTTAGAGACGGCCTCGTCTGCGCTTCCAGCCGGTCGAGGGAAGACTTTTGGGACTGAGGAACGACTTGTCTAGTATCTTGTGGGCAGGGGTTTCCTGGTCCAGGCATACAACACGACCAAACAAAGAAATTCTACGCCTGTCAAGCATTTCTGAAATTGAGTGGAGGCCTGTTTTAGCAGAGACCTCCACGTTGCGGATGTAGTCATGCCATCGAATGCCCAGGATATGCCGTTGGTTGCGCATATGAAAGGCTTCCAGTCTCGACATGTCATGTTTCAGCAATGTCCACATTTCGGTTCCGTAAAGCAAGATGCAGATTTTTGCCCCAAGGGAGATCTTGTCATTACTCCACACACGTCGGAGGTCGTGCATAGCGGATGCAGCAAGTCCGATCTACCTTGACATATTGGGACCGCTGCCGAGATAGATGAATTCGTTGGTGCACTCCGCAGTGTGACCTTGAGTTTCAATACCCTGGGGTGCAGTGTCTGAAATGAGATTCTGAACTGTGGTCTTGACCCAGGATATAGACAGGCCTAGGTAGGGCGTTTCACTGTCTAACACTTCCAGAGAGCGCTGCAGTGCAGATCTGTCTGTGCTGAATAGGACAATTTCGTCCGCGTAAACGAGATCATTGAAGACTGACTGATCAATAGCTAAACTGTCCTGATGAGTGCTGAGGCGGTCAAGAAGCCAGTCGACTGCCCCGCAGAATAGGTCAGGAGCATAAACACATTCCTGTCTAACACCCGAGGTCATGGGGAATCTTATTAAACATTAAATGACAAATATTATTCCCTTGATAAGACTGTTCTCAATTTCCTTATACTGTATTTTTTTTTCCTAACCATTGTGACAAAATGCTTCCATTTTCTTCTCAACAGAATATCAAGTCAGATTTTACATAAAGATCGGAATTAATGAAATCATTGAAACCTTGACATCTCTGAATCGCTTAGATACTGGTGACTGGCATATCATAAATATAGAGCATGATGCTCATAATGTCCGGTTTACTCTGGACTCTACAAGGATTTTGGTGGATCTTCCCAAGGACTTGCACAACATTGCCGACTTTAATGGCATCTTGTATCTCGGAGGAGTCTCAGAAAAGTACAGTGTTTGTTTTCAAATTGTTGACAAAATATCAGATGAAATAGTTTTAATTTTTGACAAAAATAAAAAGAAGTAAATAAATTGTATAAATGGTATAATCTGAAAGAACAGTTTTAATGAAAAGACTTTAAAATATTTAAAAATAAAACATCTTTGGGAATTTGTTACTAAAGAGGAAAAATCACGTCCTCTCTTTTCACTTAGACCATTGTAACTTTTTTTGTTTAAGTTAGTTTCCTATCGCAAGCGATGATGGCACATCCATCAGACAGTTTTTGACTTGATGATGTAACTTGGGCTGTACTTGAATTATAGGTAGGAAGACGCTGTGCTGGTTATTAACATCACTTTCTGGTCCTAAACTACCTTAGACTAGTGGCAAGACTTAAGTCAAGGTGTAGGCACTCTAGTCGCACCTCCTTTGAGACCAGGGGTCGCTTGAAACCTGCAGGACTTGAATCCACACCGTTTCTGTTCATCGCTTTGAGAAGCGAGTGCCTTACCTCTTGACCACAGCAACCTACAGGATGCTATCCAAACAAGAACGCAAACGACCCCAGTTTCTGTCGAGCTTACTTGGTGATACTGGCTTGGGGCTTTCGCAATGTGTCGCCTATCCATGGTCACTTTTGTTATTATTTGCTCTTCTACATGTCTTGTGTACTCTACTATAAAGTTTCATTTGTAATCTTGCCAAGCCATTGCAGGCCCAAAATCTTTCTCAAGGAATTGTTGATGAAGTCCGGTAAACTCTTTTGATCACCTGCAATGTTTCTGCCTCTTATAAATGGACCAACTTCTCATTGGAGTTGAAGTTCATTAGATGGTTCTCTATGGTTTTCAACATGATAAGGGGAACTCTACTTTTATTTATCTTGAGTTTTAAAACTTTCATCTTCACCACCATGTTGTGATTACGATGCTCTCTAGGTATGTTAAACTTTCTACCTCATCCAACGGTGTTCCCATCAGTTTGATAGGAGCCATGTTGTTGAGTGTTTTTCATTTTGCAGCTGTTGTCTTGTTTGCATACATCTTTATACCTAAGTAAATTACTTTTGCCTATGAGAATTTATCAATCAAGTTCACATGGTCTGAGTTAACATTTTCTCATTTTTTCTAATACATTCTTACAATTGTAGTTTAGAATATGATATTTGATGATTTATGGTTTCTATTTTTTCCTATGAAAATTTAGTTATCTGAAATGACTCCAGCTATTTTATTTAATTGATTGGTTGGTTCTATTTTAATCATTTATTCCTTGTATCTTCAACAAAACATTGATTACTTTGATGATTAGTTAAGTTATTTTAAACAAAGCATCTGACATATTAATCATTTTTTATCATCCACTCCTAAAGCATCCTTCCCGTAATCACAATGGTGCTTGTCTTTTTTTTTAACCCTCCCTCATGTCATCTCAAACACTCAGACCCCCTACAAATCTCCTATATCACTGTACATGACCTCAAATGTGATTGATCCCTATCTTTATAATTAGTTTTCTAGTACATTTGGTTATTTTTGTGACATTATCCTGAGTGGTCCACTGGGATCTTTTTGTATGACACAAACAAGAATAGCACCACTGTCTCACAGAGAGCATGTTGTAAGACGTGACTGTGTGACATGGCATAACACCGGCCATGGTTAGGAGATTTGTTTAGAGCAGCGTAGATGGCGCCTGACACGACTGCGGGTCTACTATACTCTAGTCTTTGAGTCTATTAAGATGGATTCGCACATCGGTTAATCACCCTCTGGAACACTTGTCCCATTGCAGTGGAGTAATAATCTGCTTGAGCCTAGCCAGCAAAGCAGGAAATCCTCCTCCCGGCTACATCCAGATCATTCGCGAGCTGGGACCTTCACTGGGGCATCCGACCCTGTAGAAGTATAGGTTGACTAAGAAGTACATTTTTTGTAGTAACATTTTATAGTGTTTATAATGGACACATGACATCATCACTGCGCACGGGATAAATGTCACTTTGCAATGGATCCCTGGACATAGTGGGCTACTAGGGAACGAGATGGCCGACAGATTGGCAAAAACAGGAGCCTCGAAACAACAATTGGATAGACCCTGCAGTAACCACACAGTAAAACGAATTATTAAGAATAATACTCTGGAAATCTGGATGATCAGGTGGGCGACGGGAACAATAGGCCGCAGTATATTTAGCAAAATGCCACAGCCAAAAATTAACGATGACATAAATAAACTACATAGAAGAGATCAAAGTCTCATCTTTCAGTTCTGAACAGGACATACCAGAGTCAATAGCCACTTGAACTGCAATAATCCCCAGCACCTGCCCTTGTGCAGACATTGCTCTCATCCTGATGAAACAGTTCCGACATCTACTCATTTAGTGCAATGCGCTTGTGGACATGACGAAAAAGATTCTTACAAGCACTGCCAACAATTGCCAACACACTGTACGGAGCAGTGAAACAACCAAAGAAGACCTTTCTTAATATAAGAATGGCATTCGGCTGTCAAGAGCAGGCTTGCTTAGCAGCTATGAGATAACAACATAATGAACACATAAATAAGTTAACAAATTGATTTGCACCGTAGATCAGAGGTAATTTTTGTCAATATTAAAATAGTAGTAAATGTACATCTTTTAATAGTGGAAATAGTTTAATAATTTTAGTAATATGATGTATAATACCACTTGTATAATTATTAACTTTGGCTATTTCCAGAATATATGATGGTGCACTACAAAACACAGTTGGATTTACTGGTTGCCTGTTTGGATTTATGTACAACCAACAACCTGTGGATTTGCCCGCTCTCATAGATGGAAGGTAAGCAAGCTGATGATTACAGTAATCGTTATTTACACAGGCATACTTATTTTTTTGATGTTTTGAATTCCAATGTTGGGATTATATGATGGCTTTCAATTGTGACTGTTCCCTGTTTTACAATAGTGTATTCCGCTGATTCTGTGCTTTCTGGTTTTACACTGCCTGCTTCCGAGATTCTTTTTGAACATTTATCACATTATCTTCAACGTCAGTCCATCAGATGTGCCGTATGCGAGGAAGCCAACAATATTCCTAATGGATCCTGATCTTTTGCAGCGCTGTACCAATGCAGACTTAGGTCTTTGGTTAGTCTATCTAGCCATCGCATAGGTGGGTAATTCAGTTGACATGTACAGGCATATGGACACTAAAACGTACTACGTGTCCATCTATTGTCAGACATGCGTACCACATGTCCAGCCCAACAATGTTTGCATGATATCGCTGCTTCCACAACGCCCCGAAACAAAGTTTGATATCAAATTTCTTTGTTTTGGATCTTATCCTATATACAAATCTTTAGTATGCGCCGTTTCATTGCTCTCAGAGTGACTGTGAGCTTCTTGGTGTCTGTTTCGCACAAGCTCCACACTTCGCATCTGTAAAACATTCTGGAATGACCATGGAACTGCCTTGGTGTCTTTCATCTCTTAGAGTATTAACTTAACGGAGTTAAAGGAAAACCAAGCTGCTTTTTATCTAGAGATTTCATGGTCTATTCTGTGGTTGACATTTATCTCTTGGCCTAGGTAGATATAGGACTTGGCATCCTAGATGGTTTCCTCTCCTATCTTGATGGCCTGTTTTGGGCAGTAAGGGATCTGAGGCTTTGTGTATTACTTTTATTCATCTTCGAACCAGCAGCTCTGCTGATACCATTTAAGTCATTCAATGATTGTTGGGATTCCTCAATTTTATGACTGAACACGATGTCATCTGCAAATCGTGAATGGGTGAGCCACTCGTCATCTATATTTACACCTCTGTTGATCCAATGCAATTGTTGGAAAACCTCTTCGAAAGCTTCTGTAAATAGTGACTTGTGCTTCTGAAATAAACTACAGTTTAACAAATAGAGCATAGGCTATATACTCACATCATTATTGTTAATTGTTGTACGATACACAACCTGTGGAACAATTAAAGCTATTGGCTCTCTGAGTATTGGGCTGACCACCCCATTCTGTAAAACTTTTAAGCCACAAAAAAACCATGTCACCATTTGTGACTTGGCATGTATTTGTTGAAGACCTATGCTCCACAGGGAGCTGAAAAGATTTTGATTGATTGATTTTATGACTGAAGAACAAGATTTGTTAAATTACAGTTTTACAATAAGCAAAGAAAGACATGTACTGACGTTACAACTTATCCAAACGCTTGTCCAGTTCTTGATAATGACATTTTATGGAGAAACATCGTTACATGTCTGAAAATCAATCAATGTCCATCGCTCCTTTTAGGGCTTAGGCCATTGACAACCTTCCTCCAGCAAGTTCATTTTTGAACTGGCCTTTCTGCTACTCTCGAGTTGAAGTTCATTTTCCTAGCCTCTTCTCCATGTGTTTCTTTATCTACCTCTCTTCCCATGTGGATTCTATGTTAGGGCCTGTCTGGCTACATTTGATAGTGGCTTCCGTAACGTGTCATATCAAACCCGGGATCAAGATGCTGAGCAGTGCATGAGTTGTAGCGGTCAGCGAACCAAAGTGGACTGCTAGCGCCAGGGACAGCGACCCAGATCTGCCAAGATCCTTCTCCACCTCCACGTGGTGATCCTGGATAACAGGGCAGACAGGCTAAGGAGAAGGGACTGAAGAGAGAAGGCTAACCTGGTACCCAAAAATGCCTTGCTGAAGTTGGATGTGTCAGACCAAAAGGTGCAACTATTGCAGTCAAGCTGTAAACTACTACGACACAACGCATTCCGTTCCTGCTACTTTCAAAGCCCTTTACAGGGCATAGTAGATGGAGTTTGAGAATGAATGATGAAGAAGAAGATATCCAACCCCATTTCCTGCATTACAATTTCTTGCTCTAGTGGTTGTTGTTGGCTCTTTTCTCATAAGTCTTCATTCCTCCTCACGTCAGACAGTCTTATCTTGTTCTCATGGAAAACTGTATTTTAACATTCTCATTGCACAAAACTCATTTACAGACTTTAATCATGTAAATGATATTTTTTCAGCTTTTAATATTTTAATTTCTTCGCAATACTCTGTACTCCAGCATGAATGGAGTGTCAAAAGGTTGTATGTCCTCCTGTTGGCCTAATCCCTGTCAGAATGGAGGAGTGTGTCAGGAAAACTGGGTACATTACACATGCCTGTGCAGCGACCCTTGGGCACACATTGGAGACAACTGTGAACTGGGTGAGAGAGAATTTGCATGTATCATTTTTAAAACTCATTAAATTTGTGTTCATTATAACATAAACAAGTATAGGCCAGTTTAGCCTTAGCGCAGATACAGAAACAACCCAAATTAGCAGCCAAAAAATCATCAGTTAATCAAGGACATCACAGATGAAAATAACTAATGAATTTTCTTCTCTTTCACCATGTTGATTTTATTAACCTTCTGTTTTCCAGTAGAAAAAATTACGTCTATTTCCTGTATCTGCATAATTTTTCAGCACGTCATGCCCCGACGTGTTTGTTGATTATGAGAACCTTTAATTTCTTTTCTAATGTTTTTGTTGTTTGTGTGTCTAGAGACATATATTAATAAAGAACTTGTTGGTGTTATTGTTGTTATTGTGTGTATGTTAGTTTCTGAGATACAAGAAGATGGTGATAGTGGTGAAAAATAGTGCAAACATATAAACTCACCCAGTAGCGGTGTTTCTTGGTTAGAACACACACAAAAAAACACACACAAATTCGCAGAAAAATGTACTAATACTACTATCGATGTTTACCATAATGGCTATGTCTGTTACTTTTGACTATAAACGTAATTATTATATCTACATAAACAAACTAAATAGATCTACCTCAGAACAATACGTTGTAGAAGCTTCACTCCTCCATTCTCAATGATGGGTGAATTTTTTAAATCTAAGCGAAAAACAAAAGAAATCCTTTCCAAAATCTAAAAGAAATTTCACAATCGCCATTTTTTTTGTATAATCGTACATGACGGAAGTTGGAACTCTCTACAATCAAAAGAGCAGTATTTTCAGCCGTATCTATGGCATAAACCTCGTAGTTTATATATGATATAGCAAAGATCCTAGTACTAGCAGCGTGCATGATAAAGCAAAGACTCTAGAGCTGGCGGTGTGCATGATAAAGCAAAGACCCTAGAGCTGGCGGTGTGCATGATAAAGCAAAGACCCTAGAGCTGGCGGTGTGCATGATAAAGCAAAGACCCTAGAACTGGCGGTGTGCAACACCAGAGGAACAGCAAAATTGTCGTAATCTCAGGCTGTTGGTCCAGAAAAAGTTAATTATAAAGTCCAGTTCTCTGGATAAAGGTTGCTGTAGAGGAGAGTTTTTCAAGGTTTCTAAACAGCTTTGTGTGGAGGTTCATCTCCATGAGTCAGTGCTCAGTATGCAATTAACTAATCATATAAGTATTGCAGAATAGATTTGGCTGTCTTTGCTGCTTGCCCGTACATACACATAGGTGGTAAAGTCAATTTTAGCTTGCGTAAGTGACCATTTAATTTGCTCTGCTTGATCATTACAGTGATAGTTGTCTCTCGTTTGGTCAGCTTTCCATATGGCTTGTATGTTGTTGTTATTGAACGTTCACAACGAGTAGGATTACTCTTTTATGTGCCCTGAAAAAGACATTAAGTGGCGGGTTGTTGTAGCTTTCCTCACATCCCGAGCATGCTGATGTTCGACCGGGGTCCTCCAGACAGTAGTGCTATACTTGGCTTCATCTGTGTGTCACTCACTACTACAGGGATCATGTCGATCCCTCACCTTGTTTGTCATGAGAACAGCCCGTTTCCAGGAAGGGCTACGAGGAAGCCAGGGTGAGGGTCTTGGCCAGTATGTTTTACCTGACCCTGACCAACATTTCTGATCAGTGGGTTTTGCCTAACCAGATGTTAGTCTTCCTTCCCATATGGCTTGTATAAGGGTCTTCTTTTCATGTTTGATGATTGTGTGTTCTTTTTGTTCTTGTGCTGCTCCTTACTTTGCTAGCCTTCATGCTGTGTTATTTCCTGGTATGTCAGTGCCTTCATGCTGTGTTATGTCCTGGTATGTCAGTGCCTTCATGCTGTGTTATTTCCTGGTATGTCAGTGCCTTCATGCTGTGTTATGTCCTGGTATGTCAGTGCCTTCATGCTGTGTTATTTCCTGGTATGTCAGTGCCTTCATGCTGTGTTATGTCCTGGTATGTCAGTGCCTTCATGCTGTGTTATGTCCTGGTATGTCAGTGCCTTCATGCTGTGTTATGTCCTGGTATGTCAGTGCCTTCATGCTGTGTTATGTCCTGGTATGTCAGTGCCTTCATGCTGTGTTATGTCCTGGTATGTCAGGGCCTTCATGCTGTGTTATGTCCTGGTATGTCAGTGCCTTCATGCTGTGTTATTTCCTGGTATGTCAGTGCCTTCATGCTGTGTTATTTCCTGGTATGTCAGTGCCTTCATGCTGTGTTATTTCCTGGTATGTCAGTGCCTTCATGCTGTGTTATTTCCTGGTATGTCAGTGCCTTCATGCTGTGTTATGTCCTGGTATGTCAGTGCCTTCATGCTGTGTTATGTCCTGGTATGTCAGTGCCTTCATGCTGTGTTATGTCCTGGTATGTCAGTGCCTTCATGCTGTGTTATTTCCTGGTATGTCAGTGCCTTCATGCTGTGTTATTTCCTGGTATGTCAGTGCCTTCATGCTGTGTTATGTCCTGGTATGTCAGTGCCTTCATGCTGTGTTATTTCCTGGTATGTCAGTGCCTTCATGCTGTGTTATGTCCTGGTATGTCAGTGCCTTCATGCTGTGTTATTTCCTGGTATGTCAGTGCCTTCATGCTGTGTTATTTCCTGGTATGTCAGTGCCTTCATGCTGTGTTATGTCCTGGTATGTCAGTGCCTTCATGCTGTGTTATTTCCTGGTATGTCAGTGCCTTCATGCTGTGTTATGTCCTGGTATGTCAGTGCCTTCATGCTGTGTTATTTCCTGGTATGTCAGTGCCTTCATGCTGTGTTATTTCCTGGTATGTCAGTGCCTTCATGCTGTGTTATTTCCTGGTATGTCAGTGCCTTCATGCTGTGTTATTTCCTGGTATGTCAGTGCCTTCATGCTGTGTTATGTCCTGGTATGTCAGTGCCTTCATGCTGTGTTATTTCCTGGTATGTCAGTGTAATGACATCCACTGCATCACTAACCTTCTCTTGACTCTTAGTTTGCCTAAGACTTTTGGCCTTTTTGAACCCGTAAGACTGATGCACCGGCGTGTTTGTGTAAATACCCCCATTCCCCATATGTTCTGCTGTTTGCTTAAGTGCTTCACAATTGCATGTAGCGGGTGTCTTCAAGACCCATTCTGTGGAGGTGGACCTCGATTCGGCAATGTCCCTTTCTGAGTCTAAAGATCTTTATTTGTCCATCTCTGCTAAAAGGATCGCAGCAGAAGACGAATAATAATAATTCTGGTGTCTTGAATAAAATCAATCTTAAATTCACCGTTATCCTTGGGGGAAAATTTTATGAATGCCATTTTTTTTTGGTGTTCATGGAAAAGGAAGATAAACCGTTGATACATTCAAGTTTCTTTTGCTACAGTGCTACTTTCATGTTACCTTCATGAATTGTAACTAGGGGTTTCCTTTAATAATCTGAAGACAAAAATTTATGCTTGCAGACTTGAACAGAGACGCTGTTACTTTCAGTGGCCTACCAGCATCATATCTCTTCTACGACTTGAACGACTCGCCTGATGTCCTCGATGGTACGCTTGTCCTCAGTTTCCGGACATTTCTCGCAGAGGCTCAACTTCTCTACATTCATGACCAGATGGGGAACTTTGTCCAATTAGAACTTAGTAATCCTCACACTGCTACCATCAGCTACAACAACTTTAATCAAATTGTGAGGGACTCGGTCACAACAGATGGTAAGAACATGTTTTTTACAGTTCTTAATGATTAGCTTATAATATGCGGATGATACAATTTTGATGACAAAAAGTGAGCAAGAATTACAGGAGCTTGTGATAACAATATACAAAATGTCTAAGCATTTGGATTCGATATAAACATAAAGAAAACAGACTATGATAATTGGGAAAAGTGACAAGAAACCATGTATGCAGATAAAAATAAAAGATCAACTACTGGAAAAGGTACAGAGTTTCTCCTATCTAGGTCATATAATAACGGAAGAAGGCAGCTGTGAAAAAGAAATCAGAAAGAGAATAGGTATGGCCTGAAAGGTATTCAGCAACATGCGACATATACTGACATCCAAACAGATAAACCATACATTTAAAATGAGAATTGTCAGGTGTTATGTATACTCCTCACTACTTTATGGCGCAGAAACATGGATACTGAATAGCAAATTGGAAATGAGTATTGAAGCCTTTGAAATGTGGATATATAGAAGATTGGGTCGCATTTCTTGGAAAGAGAAGAAAACAAATGTGGAGATATTGAAAAAGTTGATGGGGAAAAGAGAATTGCTGACCCGGCATCAGGGTTAGACAGTTACACTATTTTGGTCATATAACAAGACATACCTCTTTGTTGAAGACCATACTAGAGTGGAGAGTGGAAGGCAGTCGTTTAAGAGGCAGACAATGTTATAAGTGGGTGGATAACATCAGGAGATGGACTGAAAAAAGATTGTCAGATTGTACTATTACGACAAGAGACCCATTGCAGCCGACCTTCGATGAGGAGATGGCACTTGAACTGAACTGAACCTCGTCACATTTTTCAAATACATTGATTAAGCACATTGGTTGTCTGGTTTCCTTTTTATTATTAATTCAAATAAAACTGATCTTTACAAACTGAATTAAGAGCAGTAGATACATATATATATATTATTGTATTGTAATTAGATATTTTGTCAGAGGAATGTGCAACAAAGTTTACAAAATTTTCAACCTGCAATGAACACAAAATGTTTGCCATAGACATACAATTGTCTAGGGTTGAAGTTTGTATACATTCATTTAATACTGAGCATGTCTATGGATTTTCAGAGCCGTTGAATGATGGAGAATGGAAGCAAGTTGTTGCTGAGAACTACTTTAACTTTACAAGACTCATGGTGCTTGGGCAGTCCAAAGTTATTGAAGTTAGAAGAGGAAAGATTGAGAATTACCTAATAGATCCATACAGCCGCAGTTTATATCAGCGTAAGTGCATCCGTGTAGATCAATTTATAAAACAGCATATACATCTGTCAAGGGAGACTCAGTGGTATTGAGGTAAGGTGTCTGCCTCGGGTGCTGGAGGTCACGTGTTCAAATCACGATGGAGACTAGGATTTTATTCATGTGGATCTTCTGGTAAAAATTCCCCTGATCTCTGGATAGCGAGATTGAACTCTGTGTTCAGTGCGATCTAGAGTAGGCTTAACAGCTGCTGCCTGGACAAAATTAAAAATTCTGACTAAAAATCTACTCAAAAATTATTTGTACCTTCCCCCATGTGGTTTAAGAGCAGCGCATAGATGGCGCCGAACTGGCTGCGGGTCTACTTACTCTAGTGTTTGAGTCTATTAAGATGGACTTGCAGATCGGTTAAACCAGCCTCCAAGAAACTGGTTGTATACAGACTGCAGAGTCTTGTAAAGCTGTATAAAGGCGTTAAGTTTGTCTGTTTTTTTAAAAGCTTACACAATGGCAAACTCACTCTAGCAGCTTGAAATATTCACAGATCATATTGTCTGGAATTTCTAGGTCAACGCAACATTTTCGGTTCTCTGCACTGTGTTCTTCCCTAGTCTCTGATGTCAGAATAGGCTCGGCGCCAATGCTATCTCAAGGCAGTAAAAGTGCTCTAATGTTGTTTCTTCATCCCTGCATCTTTGTTTGCACTGAATGCCTCAATTATTGTTCGCCCTGGTGAACTTCTTCTTCATTTAGGTTTTCTGATGATGCTAAATCTTCAGTCCTATCGCCAGGATGAAGTCCACAGTCCTTTCCAGGTATAAGCGTTGACCCCATAGTTTTTGCCTCAGTTCTGCTCCGTCTGACCAGGTCTGGCATTTTAGTTCTTTGTGGGCCGGGCATTCTTCAAAGTGAACATCTACATCCCATATGAAACTGGGCAGTAAAGCTAGTATATACATGTTTGTAGTCAAGTTACAGGGTTTGTAGTCAAGTTACAGTGGAAGGGGTTTCTGCAACTCTACACAATTTAAAGGTATATAATGTAATGGTTGCCTGGGAAGATATTGAACAGTATCATATCAGAGAGATTAGGGGGACAGCGTGGCCTAGTGGTTAAGTGGCGCGGCTCACAATCCGAAGGTGCTGGGTTTGATCCCCACCACAGCACCGGCCGTTACCCCGAGGAAGCAAACCCTTAGAAAATGCAGGAGGAAGCAGACCCTTACATAAAATGCATGCTGAAGTCGGATGCACTGGGCCGACAGGCGCAAAATAAAAACCACAGTGCAACGCACACAGCCTTTGGGATTATAGGAATAAGGTGAACGCTAAAAAAAAATAATTTTTTTTTAAATATCAGAGAGATTGAATGAGGCCATAGATAAACAGTTGAGGGATGAACAGGTGAGTTAATGGCAAAATAGATGCTGTGTAGATCAGATAATTGTTTAGGATCAAGATGCTGAGCAGTGTATGAGCTGTAGGAGTCAGCAACCCAAAGCTGACTGTTATTATCAGGGCCATCGACCCAGAGCTGCCAAAACCCTTCTTCACTTCTATGTGGTTGTTCCTGAATTACAGGCTGCAACAGGGTAGACTGACTATGGAGAGGGGGGAAGGCTAACTCGGTACCCAAAAATGCTATGCTAAAGTCATATGTGGGACCAAAAGGTTCAAATATCAATCAAGCTGTAAACTACAACACAATATATTACGTTCTCTGGACTACATCCTGCTACTTGCAAAGCCTTTTTTATCGCTTAGTAGCAGGAGTTTGGGAACGAATACGAAAAAGAAGATAATTGTTGAACAAAGTGAAGGATGGCACTCTTCAGTTTATATTGGATTTGTGAATTATGAGAAAGCATTGACATTTTAGACAAGTAATCACTCTGGAAATTGCTCAGGCACTATGGAGTGCCCTTGAAGTTCACTAACATAATTAAGGCACTAACATAGTTAAGAAAATGTACAAAGTGTATAGTTCTACATGATGGAGAATTTTCAGTCATTTGAGATAAAACTAGAGTGAGACCAGATTGTTTCTTATAGCAATGTCTCTTTCTGTTAATTAGATTATGAATCACATGACTTCTAAATATTAAAATGGAATTCAATGAAAAGACATGATCTAGATTTCGCTGATGACTTGGCTCTCCTGTCTCATAGCCAATTACAAAATATACTTAGTGAATGGTCAATGAAATTAGGTAGCATGACCACGATATAGGAGCACATAAATGATTTTATGCAGACTTTCTTCAAGAATGACAACTGCACTAAATTGTTTTGCTTTGTCATTAAAATCAACATAAATATTTGTTATTTTATTTGCATTCAATCAATAATTCATCTATTATCGTATTCTAAAAAACACAAATTGTGTATTCTGATTATCGTATTTTCTTTAAGAGTGGTTACAAATAGTCGTGCAGATAATTTCACAATTGCTAATAGATAGCCAGTTGATTTGTAGCCCACTGAGGTTAGAATTATCAATAAATCCACCACTAGTTCTGAAATTTTGAGGCAATGTATAAGCTTTCTAATTAGAATGATAGTTACTTTATCAGATCTCTACATTTCTAGCTTATTTTTCTAGCCAGACTACACTAGTGCAGTCTGTTTCCAGGGCCACAGCTTGGAGATGGAATAGGGTCTTGGTCAGCTCTGGTTCACAGACCCTGATGCAAGCAGTCAGCTATGAGTCACTGGCTGCTGTCAGCTCACTCACTGTCCCTACCTAATGTTTTGCAAGCTTTCTCCTTCTCTACTCCCTCTCCCTACCTAATGTTTTGCAAGCTTTCTCCTTCTCTACTCCCTCTCCCTACCTAATGTTTTGCAAGCTTTCTCCTTCTCTACTCCCTCTCCCTACCTAATGTTTTGCAAGCTTTCTCCTTCTCTACTCCCTCTCCCTACCTAATGTTTTGCAAGCTTTCTCCTTCTCTACTCCCTCTCCCTCAAATGAAACCAGCTGGTACATATTGTTTAAAGTATATTTTTATCAGAGTATGTTTATATTTTCAGAGTCTGTGTTCCTAGCCAGGCCATCTCTAATGCCCGCTCCACATATTCATGCATACATCGGTGGAGTCAAAGACATGGCCAGTTCTGCTGCCCCAATTGTTGGTTGTGTTAGGGGGGTGCGGGCAGGAAATCATGTTTTTCATTTGCAAGATGTTGCTGTTGCCTTAAATAATGTTACACGTAAGTGTTTTCTCTGTGTGCGTGTGCGTCCTTGCGAGAGAAAGGGGGAAGGCGTGAGGCAATGGTCCTTTTTCAGGCATGTCATGAGATGTGGTGGGTCGGAACGCACAGTGTTAACGGGCAGAATCGCAGGGAAGAGAGAGAGAGAGAAAAGATTGGATAGTTCGAAGGAATGGCATGGGAGACAACTCCAGAACACAACACATGTGATATGAGATGCATGAACACCAACCGACAGGATACTTGATGATGATGGTGAGAAGAAGAAGAATCTAAACTGATCTTTAAACAATGTAACAAGGTATTCCCAAGGCATCTCTTGTGAGTATCTAACGGTCATCATCATGTAGTTTATCCTTTGCAGAACAGAACATCTCTCTCAATACAGCAGCACTATCATCTTCAGAATATCTTTGATGTTGTGTGTCCAATCCTCTTCTGTCTGCTTCTCCCTTGTTTTTCAGGAACCATGCCTTTTAGTATAGATTTTTGTATACCATTGTGGCACTTGATGTGGCAAAACTATTTGAGCCACCTAGACATGATGCTGTTTTGTGAGCCAATTACTTCAATAACAAACTCCTTTGGAATGTCTGTTCTTCTTTGTTACTGTCCAATGTGCTCTAAACATTCCTGTAGTATTTAGCTTGAAAGATTCAATTTTCTTCTTGAGTGTTTGTGTTGTAGACTCAGCAGAGTCTTCTTAACCTTGTAGACTCAGCAGAGTCTTCTTAACCAGTATAAAGACGTTAAGATATGGTATCAAATGGTGGAGAAACATTTTTATTTTTAATTTGTGAAGAATACGTAGTTTGACTCACTCCTTTGTTTGGCTATAAATTAGTGGTGAAAGTTGATTTCCACCGTGCGGCTCGCTAGGCCTGGGGGAGGTGTTATAATAACTTACAGAAACCGGCCTGAAGTCCCTGCCGGCTGCTAACTAAAACTTGGGACTTTTGATATTTGAGATTGAGGATATGTAAAGAGAAAGTGATTTGAGATTGGGGATACGTAAAGAGAAAGTGATTTGAGATTGAAGATATGTAATGAGAAAGTGACAACTTGTATTTAAGTTTTCCTGTGTTCGCATAAATGTGTTGGTTGAATTGTATTTACATTACATTGTGCTTGATTCTGTTTATTGGTTTGCAAATCTTTTTTTTTTTTTTTTGTTAAATTATGTATGTGATAATAGATAATGCAGTGGGATAACGGGCCTCGAGGTTAAACAGCTAAATGAGAATGTTCAGGATTGTGATACTGTTATATATACTGGTGGAGCTGATAAATAGTATTTTTATACCAACTCTCTGTTACCAATGTCAGACATGGACTCTCACTAAGGTACAAGAAAGACAAGTTGTGGTGTTTGAGAAAGGCTGTCGGGGTCACAAGGCTGGACAGAGTACAAAACAAAGTAATCAGACAGAAGGTGAAAGCATCACCATGCATGGATTACATAGAAAGGCAGAGAATAAAATCGTTTGGACACCTGACAAGAATGCAGCGAAAGTTACCAGCTGCTCATATCTACAATACCACACATCAGGGTTGCAAAGTATGAGGCAGACCACACAAAATATGGATAGATGGTGTCAGTGAGACACTGAAGAAACACAGAATGGTAAGATTGATGACAAAGATGGCACACAACAGAAAACTACACCTCCCCACGACGTCTAACGACACAAGTGGATAGAAAATAATGATGATGACCTGTGCCATGCTGTAAGAATGCCTGTTGGGGCTTCTCTGCTAGAGTGAGACGCAGGGTTATTGCTGAGAGCGGTGGTGCATACTTGACAACAATGTTTAGTATCAGAATGTGGATTGAGGCAGTGACTTCAGCTCTGTCACCTCTTTAATGAGTTTTCGAAAATTGTATCTGACTTTCAATCCTTGCTTCAGAAGGTGCTGGCTGTGGCATGAGTGGAAAGTTGACATAGAGGCCTTCAATCTTTGGGAACGTATGTATATACTGTCCTGGCCATGCAATGTTTGTGGAAATAAAGAGCTCACATCCTAGCCTCAGGGGCACCAGTATGCGAATATTTGCAATGAATAGAGGTAACATTTTGAAGTCATCGACAGTCTATTGGATGAAGACACTGCAGTCGATGAACCAGCAAAGCATAGATTGCAAGATTTTAAAATCATAACTCGGCCCATCAAAGAGGGATGCCTGAGAGGATGGAGCAGGAGTGTGTACAACTAGCAAGCTACAGGAGCCTTCAGATTCTCCTTCACTATTTGCTGATATAGACTGAACACATATATGTCTACCTGGAGTACAATAAGTCCTTAACAGAACAGAATTTGTTATGACTTCATTGTTAACACTTAGAAAATGTTTTTATATTTAGTTTTTTTTGGTCATTTTTCACTTCAAATTGAAACAAAATATTGAAGTAAATGGCTTCTCTATAAATGTTGCAGTGGTAGTTCCAGTATGTGATAAAGGCTGCATTGAAGACAGCTGCCACAACAATGGAATTTGTTTGGAAAAATGGGGAAACAAGAAGTTTCAGTGTGACTGCGCAGAAAATGGGTTTTCAGGATTCAGATGTGAAACTGGTATGTCATTTTCCATTTTCCATATAATTAGTACATAAGCAGTAACTGACAAACAAGAAAGATTACGATGCAGTTTTATATGAGAGATGTGACAACTGTACACTCATGTTTCAGCATTCTCCTTCATCAGCATTTTGTTTATGAATCATAATTTCTCTTCTTGAGAGCCCGTGTTTTTCCTGTGGCAGCTTATGGCTGCGAATCATGGACGATTTCCAAAACTTGCAGTATCGAATCCTTCGAGTCAAAATGTTACAAAAAGATCCTCAGAATACCCTGGACAGAGAAAAAGACAAATGTAGACATGCGGCAAGAGTTGAGCATAGAGGAGAACTGGTTTATCAATTCCATTTTGGCTAAAAAATGCAAATACTTTGGTCACATCAAGAGACACAATGGTTTCGAGAGAACAGTGATGGAATGTATGGTGTCAGGTAAAAGAGGCACGGGTAGACCAATAAGATGACGGCACCAAGATATCCAGGAATGCCTGGGTATGACTGGCGGAGGCTGGAGTTTTGGCAAGGGAACGAGTTTCTTTGACAGACTGTGATGGGAGCGACGTTCTATAAATGACATGCTATATGATGAATTCCTCTTCTTTAGAATTTGTCCTGAAAAGGAGGTTATGATGTTGTAGTTTACAGCAAGGTTGCAATATCTGCACTTTTTTGGGCCTAACACATCATTTCAGCTGGCACTTTTTTGGTACAAGGTTTGCCTTCCCACTGTGATCCTTATTCTCTTTGTCAGACTATGTATGTATAGCCTGTTTCCAGGGCCGCTGCACCAGCTAGTTATTAGTCATTGGCTGCTGTCAGCTCATTTACTCTGCTGCTTCGTCAGTTCTGGAAGTTCAATTCCATAGCTCTAGATTACTGTAGGGTTCTTTATAGCAAAATGATATGCCCCTCACTTCTCAAGACATGAACAAAAAGCACGAAACTGTGTGTTCGAACCCACAAGTTTCAAATGACTCCTGGTCTCAGTGAAAGAGAGATTTGTGTTAAGTCCTATCGTAGATGGGTGATAAATTTGGATGTCCTGTGTGTACATACTGTGAACATATAAGAACCCTTACCAATTTAAAATTGAAAAGAGCAGGCTGTTAGCCACTCTTCGAGCATAATAAATTCGAAAAAGTATTAAATTCCTTCCAAATATGCAGCATATTCTCCTAGATATAGTTGTTGTTGTTGAATGCTCACAATAAGTAGGATTGCTCTTTTGTGCACCCTGAATAGGACTTTAAGTGGTGGGCTGTTGTAGCTTTCCTTACATCCTGTGCATGCTGATGAAGGTAGGCCGCTGTTCTCTTGGCTTCATCTGCATGTTGCTTACTAATATGGTGATCACTTTGACCCCTCACCTCGTTAGCTAGGCTGCCATGAAAACAGCCGTTGCCAGGAGGGACTATGAGGAAGCCGAGGTGAGAGTCTTGTCCAGTATATTTGACCTTACCCTGACTAACATGTCTGATCAGTATGTTTTGCCTGACCAGACGGTAACTCTTTAATCCCTAGGTATAGTAAGTGACAGGAAGTAAAATCCAAAGAACTGCCTGTTTGTCTGCCAGGATTTTTAGTATAGATTACTTCATACAGAAAGCTGCTCTAAAGCATTTTGTTTGCTCATGTAGTGGTAGCTCTTGTAGGATTTTGTTTTACATGCTAAGGTTACTAATCCCGAACACAACTCTATTTAGTCACATTTTGCGACATGTATGAAGGTGCAGTGGTTCTATTCATTTCCCCCAATTCAGCAGCCTTGAGGTTCACAAAGGCTAACTTGAAAAGAAATCAAAAGGTACAAAAATGTCAGTATTAAATATCAAAATTTGTCTTAAATCATCACGGAGTGAATCAAACGTTGGAACATGTTTACTTGTGGGGGCTGACGATGCAGTCCTGTGAATGAGCTGACAGCAGCTAGCGACTCACAGCTAGTTGCTTGCATCAGGGTCATTGAACCAGAGCTGACCAAGACCCTATTCCAGCTCCAAGTGGCAGTCCTGGATATAAGTCCTTGGCTTCATTTGAGTGATGCTCACTACTACAGGGATCACGTCGATCCCCCACCTCGTTAGCCAGACTGCCAAGCAAGACAGCCCGTTTCCAGGGGGAACTACGTGGAAGTCAAGGTGGGGGTCTTGGCCAGTATATTTTGCCTGGCCCAGACTAACATGTCTGTTGTGCTTGACCAGTTTTTAGTCTTCTTCGCCATGCCTCACTGCAAGCCATGACACAATATCCTTTTCAGGACGCGCCCAGAAGGAAAAACGGAAGCATGGCCAACTTATTTCATCTGCTGAAATGCATAAAAGAAAACTAAATTTATTTACCAATGGTTTCTTGTAATGACATGAGCTAGCAAGAGTTTGTATGTTGATAAACTAAAAAGTTGTCTTTGTCCTTCATAGAGCCATCAATAAAAGTAACTGGTAATACAGTGGTACGGCACACCTTCCATCTCTCCATCATGGATCAGTTCAGTTCCAGCGAGAGATTGTCCTTCCGCTTCAAGACTCACCTGATGTCCAATAACAGCATGCATGTTGTACTTGCCTTCGTGACCAGCACAGTGTAAGTCTCTCTTTTTTGTTGTTGGGAAAGTTGTTCCTTTTACAGAATTGATTTGAATGAAGTTTACTGCTCTTAAACTTCATATTTTCAATAACATGGAGGATAATATTGTCTGGTGATTAAGAGACACGGCTTACAATCCCCATTACCCTGGGGAAGCAAACCCTTAGAAAATGCAGGAGGAAGCAGGCCCTTACATAAAATGCATGCCGAAATCAGATGCACTGGGCTGACAGGCGCAAAATAAAAATTGCAGTGCAACGCACAGAGAAATAAGAGAAATAATATAGAGAGATAAGGCAGACACACAAAAAACGCCAAAAAATAATTCTTTTCCTTAGTTCTTTCGTGACATTTATTGAGGTTAACAATTTCTGTTTTTGCCAAGGCAATCCTTGTCCTAATTTTTGTCTCATGTGGACGTGTTTTGTCATGGCTGCCCTATATATGTAAACCTCTGTACTTGGTCAATTATTTCTCCATTGATGATTATATTAATTTCCCCATTAATTGGTTTTTTCTGTTTGGTGCACATTTTCTGGTACATATTTTCAGAATGCATAAAATATACTAGTTTTAGTAATCATTACAGCTACTTTATTTTACTAAAGCAATATAACATCACTCAGTCTTGACTATGTTCTATCTATAGTCTTGACTATATTCTAGCTATAGTCTTGACTATATTCTATCTATAGTCTTGACTATATTTTAGCTATAGTCTTGACTATATTCTATCTATAGTCGTGACTATATTCTAGCTATAGTCTTGACTATATTCTATCTATAGTCTTGACTATATTTTAGCTATAGTCTTGACTATATTCTATCTATAGTCGTGACTATATTCTAGCTATAGTCTTGACTATATTCTATCTATAGTCGTGACTATATTCTATCTATAGTCTTGACTATATTTTAGCTATAGTCTTGACTATATTCTATCTATAGTCGTGACTATATTCTAGCTATAGTCTTGACTATATTCTATCTATAGTCTTGACTATATTTTAGCTATAGTCTTGACTATATTCTATCTATAGTCGTGACTATATTCTAGCTATAGTCTTGACTATATTCTATCTATAGTCGTGACTATATTCTAACTATATTCTTGACTATATTTTAGCTATAGTCTTGACTATATTCTATCTATAGTCGTGACTATATTCTAGCTATAGTCTTGACTATATTCTATCTATAGTCGTGACTATATTCTAACTATATTCTTGACTATATTCTAGCTATAGTCTTGACTATATTCTATCTATGTGTTGACTATATTCGATCTGCTTATATTCTCTCTATAGTCTTGACTATACTCTAGCTATAGTCTTGACTATACTCTAGCTATAGTCTTGACTATATTCTATATATAGTCGTGACTATATTCTAACTATATTCTTAACTATATTCTAGCTATAGTCTTGACTATATTCTATCTATGTGTTGACTATATTCGATCTGCTTATATTCTCTCTATAGTCTTGACTATATTCTAGCTAAACTCTTGACTATATTCTATCTATAGTCTTGACTATATTCTAGCTATAGTCTTGTCATTCTGTTCATTGTAGTTTATTTCTATCTTTCAGGTCCAATGACTACGTCTTAGTTAAGCTTGACTACACTGGGAACTTGCTGCTGGAGACAAATCAAGGTTATGGAATCTGTAAGAAAAGCTTCCCTTTTTACATCCAGATCTCATGGACAGTGATTTCTATAAATGTTGTTCAATAACTTAATCTCAAATTATTTGGGATCATAACAACACCAAAGCCCATCCCTACTGTACGCAAACCCACCTAGAAGCAGCATATCATTCCAGAGGTAGTAGAAAATATACCAGGTATTGGAAACAAGATACTGAGCAGCTCATGAGCTGTAGTGGTCAGCGACCCATAGCTGACTGCTAGCATCAGGACCAGTGAACCAGAGCTGCCAAGACCCTTCTACACCTCGATAACAGGCTGCAGCAGGGCAGACTGGCTAAGGAGAAGGGATCGAAGATGGAATGCTAACCCGGTACTCATAAAATGCTTGCTGAAATAGTATGTATTGGACCGAAATGGCGACTGCTCAAAAGAAATCAGAAGAAGACTAGCTATGGCAATGCAGAGACTGAACAGCCTGAAGAAATTATGGCAGAGCACCAACAAAATTATAAAAGTAAAAGTCTTGAGAGCCTGTGTTTTTCCTGTGGCAGCTTATGGCTGTGAATCATGGACGATTACCAAAACTTCCAGACAAAGAATTGAATCCTTAAAGTCAACAGCAAAATCCTCAAAATACCCTGGACAGAGAAAAAAACAAATTTAGACATTCAGCAAGAGTTGAGCATAGAGGAGAACTGGTTTATCAATTCCATTTTGGCTAGAAAAGGCAAATACTTTGGTCACATCAAGAGACACAACAGTCTTGAGAGAACAGTGATGGAAGGTATGGTGCCAGGCAAAAGAGGTATGACTGAGGCTGGAGTTTTGGCAAGAGAACGAGTTTCTTTCAGACTGACTGTCATGGGAGCGACGTTCTACAAAGAACATGCTACATGATGATTGATGATGGACCGAAAGGTGCAAATATCACAGTAAAGCTGTAAACTACGACACAACGCATTCCGTTCTCCGGACTACATTCTGCTACTTAAGCCCTTTCAGTGTTTGGTAGTGGGAGATTGAGAATGAATGAAGCCAAGCCAATCTCCCGCTACCAAGCCCTGAAAAGGTCTTTGCATGTAGCAGAATGTATTCCAGAGAACGGAATGCGTTGTGTTGTAGTTTAAGGCTTGATTGTAATACTTGCACCTTTCAGTCCAACACATCTGACTTCAGCAAAATTGCTGTATGAAATTAGAGACCAACTAGCAAAACCATTGGCTATATTATGTTCTCAATCACTTACAAAAGGGATTGTTCCACGGGATTGGAAAGATGCAGGAGTGATCCCCTTATTCAAAAAAGGCAAAAAATCAGATCCAGCAAATTATAGACCGGTGAGTTTAACGAGCATAGTCTGTAAATTGTTAGAGTCAATAATCAAAGAAAACATTGTAATGCATTTAGACAAATTTAATCTAATTAGAAATAGTCAGCATGGGTTTACTAGAGGGAGATCATGCTTAACAAATCTATTAGAATTCATGGAGGAGGTTACTAAAATCATAGATAAAGGGGAGCCAGTGGATGTTATTTATCTAGACTTTGCAAAGGCCTTTGATAGAGTACCTCATCAAAGATTATTTCGAAAGTTAAAATCACATGGAATAGGTGGGGAAGTTGCCAAATGGATTGAAAATTGGTTAACGGGAAGAAGGCAGAGGGTGGGCATAAATAAGGAGTACTCTGAGTGGAGTGAAGTAAAAAGTGGTGTGCCACAGGGCTCGGTTTTGGGACCAATTCTGTTCTTGATATATATAAATGATTTGGACATTGATATGAGATCCATGATTGCAAAATTTGCTGATGACACAAAACTATGCAGTAGTGTCTCATCTAAAGCGGATGTGGATATATTGATGTCGGATTTAGATAAAATTCGAGAATGGTCTGTAAGCTGGTAAATGGAGTTTAATGTAGATAAATGTACAGTCATCCACATGGGTAGATCCAATATGGAACATAATTACAGAATGGGAGAAAACAATATTAGAAAGATAGATAAGGAAAGGGACCTAGGGGTTATAATAGATCATACAGGAAAGGTGAGTGAGCAAGTTAAGGTAGCAGTGAAAAAGGCAAATGCAATGTTAGGTATGATAAAAAGAAATATTAAACATAGGAGCAAGGAAGTGATCGTCAAACTGTATAAATCTTTAGTTAGACCTAGATTGGAGTACTGTGTACAGGTGTGGAGTCCTTATCATAGAGGGGACATAAACGTGCTAGAAAGAATACAAAAAAGGGCGACAAAGATGATAGTGGGATTCCAGAATTACAGTTATGAGGAACGACTCAGAAAAACCGGCCTACAGTGTCTCAAAGAGAGAAGAATTCGTGGTGAATTAATACAGGTTTATAAGATGATCAGAGGAATCGATAAATTAGACTATAACAAGTTTTTTTAAAATACAGCCACCTACAATAACACGAGGGCATAGCTACAAGCTGACTAAAGAGAGGTCCAGGTTAGATATTAGGAAATATTTTTTTAGTCAGAGAGTGGTGTCTGCTTGGAATGCATTGCCAGGGGAGGTAGTGGAGGCAGGGACAGTTAATGCATTTAAGAATAAACTGGATGCGCATAGCTTTTAGAGCAAGCTGATGTAAATGTAACTGGTTGTATACAGACTCTGCAGGGTCTTCTAAACCAGTATAAAGACGTTAAGTTAAGTTAAGCAGGAATTTTTGAGTACCGGTTTGCCAACCCTCTTCGATCCCTTCTACTTAGCCATTCTGCTCTATTGCAGCCTGCTATCCAGGATCACCATGTGGAGGTGTAGAAGGATTTTGGCAGCTCTGGTTTGCTGGCCCTGATGCTAGCAGTCAGCTATGGGTCGCTGACAGCTGCAGCACATGCGCTGTTCAGCGTCTTGATCCCCTCTCTCCATAGTCTGTTCTCTAGGTATGTCTGCCTCTTTTCCTCTTTCCACATGGATTCTGAATTCCATGTCAGGACCTGTCTGTCCACATTTGAGGGTGATTTTCGTAGCATGTGTCCTATCCAACCCCACTTCCTGCATTTCATTTGTTCTACTGGTTGTTGTCTATTGTCTTTGTCGTTCTCCAAGTTTATGCTCTGTACAGGAGTACTGATTTGACATTGGAATTAAACACTCTTAACTTTTCATTAGTCTTTATTTCAATCAATCAAAGACCTGTCAGCTCCCTGGGGAGCATAGATCCTCAACAAATACTCACCAAGTCTTCCCATCATGAGCCATCTGAGCCAATTCTGCCCACGTCCTGTTTGCTGCCTTTACATTTGCTTCCAGTTCCCTCTTCCATGAGTGTCTTCCTCTACTTTTCTTGCCCTGTGGATTCTAGAACAGAGCTTGTCTGGTAATGTTATCAACTGGTTTCCGTAATGTAAGGCCTTTCCATCGTCTCCTCCGTATTTCATGCTCTTCTTGTATTTGTCCAGTTTGTTCCACCAGTTCCACGTCGATGATCTTATCATACCATTTCCATCCTTGTATTTTGAGCAGGCAACCATTTACGAAAGTCTTTTTCATATGTACATGATGTCCTCCATGTTTCAGAACCATATAATAGAACGGATTTGACGTAGGAGTTGAAGTGTTGTATCAGAGAGGAATACTAACCTCTGCTCAAACACACAGTGGTGTTTGTTTTCCCAGAGTTAAAAATAATTTTTAATATTATTTATAATCATTTTTAAAAAAAAAAACAAGTTTGTTATTGACTGTGATAATCATAGTTATATTCAAGACTAACATTCAAGTCTTTATTTGTCTTGTTATAAATGTCAATATATTTTCTGCATTTTTAGATCGAATGAAAGTGCCAGGCAGATTTTCTGATGGAAGGCCCCATGACTTCAGCTATGTCCGCGAGGGATCCAAGATGATAGTTAAAGTAAGTTGGCATTCATCATCATAACACTTTCTTTTGTTCCATTAGGAGCATGGAGCTAGTGCTGCAGCTCAACTCCTTTCAAGAGATATGTGGACGTTCTCAACATTATTTGTAATTTAACATAACTTAACGTCTTTTTACTGGTGTAGAAGACTCTGCAGAGTTTGTATACAACCAGTTACATTTGCATTACTTTACTGTAAATCCTATGCATATCCAATCTATTCTTAAATGCATTAACTGTCCCTGCCTCCACTACCTTCTGTGGCAATGCATTCCAAGCATTCATCATTCTCTGACTAAAAAAGAATATTTTCTAATATCTAATCAGTACCTTTCTTTAGTTAATTTGTAGCTGTACCTTCTTGCTGGTGATTGTAAATGCATTCTGCAGATTTAATTACCATGCTCTGCTTCGTGAAAATCTGGCTGCCGTATTGTTTGTGTGGTGTCTAGAGTGAGATGCCCCTCTACACGTGATCTTCTGAATATCGCGATAGGGCTCTTGGACTTAACCATATACTACATGGAGATATCTGAACAGGTGTGTCCAGATGTGGGTATAACCTGTTAAGTGAAGATTTCCATACAATGACTATTGCGAATGTGGGGCTGTCCAGGGGCCGGAACACCTGATTATATGTCTAGGCAGCAGGAATCCTGTGCAGTGGAGGACTGGATAGTGGTAAATAAAAGAGCGCAGACAGTGGCTGGTTTTTTGGTAAAGACTGTGTGAGGTTGCCGACAATGAAAGTAAGAGTGAGATGTGTGCAACAGGATCATGTATGTGCTCTTGCAGTGGTGTAAGCATATGTGCTCTTGCAGTGGTGTAAGCATATGTGCTCTTGCAGTGGTGTAAGCATATGTGCTCTTGTTTTCCAAGGTTCAGTAGGACTGGCTGTGACATGAGTGTATAGTGAGTGTAGATATCTTAACCACCAGGAACTTGAGTGAATCTACTGTCCTGGGCCATACTAGGATTTGTAGGAATGAATGAGCCGACATCTGGCTTCAGGGGCATCTGCAATGGGGACATTGAAAATAAACAGAGGGAACATTTTAAAGTTGATGGACTGCCTTCTGGATGAAGACGCTGCAGTCGATGAACCAGTGATGCACAGATTTCAGGATTTTAAAATCAAATACGGGTCCAATGGAGAAGGGACGCCTAAGAGTGTGTATAACCAGTTAGCTACAGAATCTACACTCTCTGCCATTTGCTGAGAGGGACTGAGCACCTATGGGTCTGCCAGGAGTGCATTGTCGTTGATTCACAACAGAACAGTGGTGGTTTCTGCTGCACTTTGTTTCACCTAAAGGTGATACCACTCCCAAATACAACCCTCACTAGTTACCTTTTTTGATCTACTTTGGACCTATTCTTTCTTTGCCAATAAAAAACTGAGGATCCATGCAGGGGAAGTAATCGTTATTTTATTCGTAAAATTAAGTATAAAATTATTTCTTAACGTCTTAATACTGGTTAAGAAGACTCTTCTGAGTCTGTATACAACGAGTTTAATTTACATTTCATTGCTCTAAAAGCTATGCGCATCCAATATATTATAAAATGCATTAATTGTCTCTGCCTACACTACTTCCTGTGGCAATGCATTCCAAGCATTTAGCAGTCTGACTAAAGAAATATTTCCTAATATCCAATCTGGACCTCTCTTTAGTTAATTTATGCTCTTTAATTTATGCCCGGTTGTTCTTGTAGGTGGTTGTGTTTGGAAAAAACTTGTTATAGTCTAATTTATAATTTCTTTTGATTATCTTATAAACCTCGGATTCTTCTCTTTTCAAGACACTGTAGGCTGGTTTTTCTTAATCTTAATCATAACTGTAATTCTGGAATCCTGCTATCAGTTTTGTCGCTCTTCTTTGTAAACTCTCCAGCATGTTTATATCCCCCCTATAATAAGGACTCCACACCTGTACACAGTACTCCAATCTAGTTCTAACCAATGCTTTATACAGTTTGGAAACCTTCTTCTTCTTCGTACGCTGTCAGACGTCAACCTGTATTTTTTCGAAAAAAGCAGTGGTCATCCTGAGGCTGTCGACACTGCCATAGAGCTTGTCTAGGGTTGCCATCTGCTTTCTCTGATCCTCGTATGTCGGGCAGTTTTACAGCAAATGTTCAGCGGTCATTTTCCCGGTACCACACGAGCATTCGTCAGTGCCACCTATCTTCAATTTGTTGAATAGGTGGTACCTCAGTCTGTTGTGGCCAGTGCGAAGTCTGAAGACCATGACCTGCTCTCTTCTGTTCAACTGGTAATAGGCATCGTTTTTTGTGTAGCCAGTATGTTCTGTTTCCCATTTGGTCATGTATCTAGCTCTAATAAGCCTTTTTGACTCTTCGTATGTCATACTAGTATCTGGTTGTGGTAGTCTTGACAACCATTTCCTTATTCCTATGTTTAATATTTCATTTTATCATACCTAATATTGTATTTGCCTTATTTACTGCTACCTGGACTTGCTCACCTTACCTGTATGATTTATAATAACCCCCAGGTCTCTTTCCTTATCTATCTATCGAATATTGCTCACTCCCATTCTGTAATCATGTTCCATATTAGATCTACCCATGTGGATGACTGTACATTTATCTACATTAACTCCATCTGCCAGCTCACGGACCATTGTTGAATTTTATCTAAATCCTACCTCAATATATCCACTTCTGCATTAGACCTGCATTAGACGAGACACTCCTGCATAGTTTTGTGTCATTAAGGTAATGTCACACTTCAAGGATATCCTACAGCATGCCGGCAAATCAAGTGCCGTGGTCTAGTCATTTATTCAAAAGGAAAGTTGAACACTGGAGCACAGCAACCATACTGTGATACATGCATGATAAAAACAGACCTGGTAGACATTTCTTCTCTTAGCCATAAAAAAGCTTTGCAAGTAGCAGGATGTTGTCCAGAGAAGGGAATGCATTGTCGTAATTTACAGCTTGACTGCGAAATTTGCACCTTTCGGTCCGACACATCAAACTTCAGCAAGCATTTTTTTAGTTCCCGGCTTAGCCTTCCCTCTTCGACGATCCTTTCTCCTTAGCCAGTCTGCTCTGTAGCAGTCTGTAATCCAGGTTCACCACGTGGGGATGTAGATGAAGGGTCTTGGCAGTCCTGGCTCACTGGCCCTTATGCTAGCAGTCAGCTTTGGGTCGCTGGCCGCTGCAGCTCATGCATTACTCAGCATCTTGATCCCTTGAGGTACAGGGTATAGAAAAATCATAACTAAAAGGAGTACCTATCAACGATTGATAAGAATGAGACTATGAGAGACATGTACCAACATCTCTTTTATCTGACAATAATTGTCTTAATAACTGAGCATTCTCATGATATTTTGTGCTTGTTCAGGTAGATGATATTAAAGAGGCTAACATCAACTATCCAGACTACCCCTTAAACAACATTGACACCATTTATATTGGAGGATACATTGGTGGCCACCACGAGATCGCCCATGTTGCCAACTTTTCTGGATGTATATCTAGTAAGTTCAACAGTGCTATATGTTCATTCTTTTTTTAATATATATTTTTGTCTGCAGCTGTTTTCTTAAAATTCAGTATCAGATCTTGCCGGGTATACTAAATAGTATATATTATTAGTGAAATATAAGCTTAATTTCTATACTTATAAACTAAATAGTATAGATTAATATTAGTGAAAAGATAAGCTTTTATTGCTATAATGGTAAAAGATTTTAGCCACAATGTTAGTTTTCATTGCTGCGCTTGTAAATAGAAATACACATGCTAATAATTACACATGCTGCCAAGTTGGGATTATATTTCAGTGACTTCATTATGTTAGGTCTTCAAGCCTTCAGTTGTTGGATGTCTGCTGTCTCTAAAGTAGTTTTCTGCTGTTGGATATCTTTTGAGTCTAAAATAGTTTTCTGCTGTTGGATGACTGCTGTCTCTAAATTAGTTTTCAGCTGTTTGATGACTGCTCTCTGCTAAATTTCTGCTGTTGGATGTCTGCTGTTTCTAAATCTGTTGTTTCAAAATAAATGAAGAAAAAACAACATGCACGATATTCTCCCTTTCAAACAAATCGCAGAACACCAAAATAAGTCTTAATGGCAAATATCTGTGGCTAAACGACAACCCAAACTACTTGGGCGTCACATTTGATCGGCGCATGACATGGAGACGTTAGATCGAGAGAAACCGAATGAAAGCAAGACAAAGAATGGCAATCATAAGGAAACTTCCTGGCACAAGCTGGGGAGCAGACAAAAGAATACTGAAAAACTGTACACTGGAAGAGTGAGAGTTCTCGATTATGGCATAGGCAACAGCAGCAAAGGCGAACTTTGATAAAATTAGCAAACTTCAAAACCAAGCCATGAGAGTTATAACAGGAAGCATGAAGTCAACACCAATTGTAGAACTTGAAAAGATTACAAATCTGCAATCCATGATCGATAGAAGAGACAGCAGAGCCCAGCAGCAAGCAGAGAAACTCAGAAGACTGACAGACTATCCAATGCATGAGAGACTAAATAGATTTGGAAAAGGGAAACTAAAGCGAAGAAACTTTGCAGAAATAGCCAAAGCAAAGATGAGCGAAGACTCTATGAACACCATAACAACACCAAACCCCATCCCTACTGTACGCAAACCCACCTGGAAGCAGCATATCATTCCAGAGGTAGTATAAAATATACCAGGTATTGGAAACAAGATGCTGAGCAGCTCATGAGCTGCAAGTGGTCAGCGACCCATAGCTGACTGCTAGCGTCAGGGCCAGCGAACCAGAGCTGCCAAGACCCTTCTACACCTCCACACGGTGATCCTGGATAACAGGCTGCAGCAGGGCAGACTGGCTAAGGAGAAGGGATCGAAGAGGGAATGCTAACCCGGTACTCAAAAAAGGCTTGCTGAAGTCGGATGTGTTGGACCGAAAGGTGCAAATATCGCAGTCAAGCTGTAAACTACGACACAACCATTCCGTTCTCTGGACTACATTCTGCTACTTCAGCCCTTTCAGGGTTTGGTAGCAGGAGATTGAGAACGAACGAAGAAGAAGAAGGAAACAACAGCCAGACTGAAAAAGAAAGAAGAGACATAACCCTGAGGCACATAGCGAAAACTACCCAAGCATGGATTGGACCCATGCATGCACCGACGGTTCTGTAACAAACACAACACAGAATGGAGGGGGAGGGGTATTCCTGAGCCTAATAAAAGGTTTATTAGGGACAGATACATGGCCAAATGGGAAACAGAGCATACTGGCTACACAAAAAATGATGCCTATTACCAGTTGAACAGAAGAGAGCAAGTCGTGGTCTTCAGACTCCGCACAGGCCACAACAGACTGAGGTACCATCTATTCAATAAACTGAAGATAGGTGGCACTGACGAATGCCAATGTGGTACAGGGAAAATGACCACTGAACATCTGCTGCAAAATTGCCCAACATATGAGGACCAGAGAAAGCACATGTGGCCATCACCAGTGCCAACACTAGACAAGCTCTATGGCAGTGTCGACAGCCTCAGGATGACAGCTGCTTTCTTCAAACAAATTCAAGTTGACGTCTGACAGCGTAAGAAGAAGAAATCTGTTGTTGTGACTGATGTCTCTAAATTAATTTTCTGTTGTTTGGACTGATGTCTCTAAATTAGTTTTCTGTTGTTGGGTGACTGCTGTCTCTAAATTAGTTTTCTGTTGTTGGAACTGCTATCTCAAAATTATTTTCTGTTGTTCGATGACTGCTGTCTGCTATTTTTCTGCTGTTGGATGTCTGCTGTCTCTAAATCTGTTGTTGGGACTGATGTCTCTAAATTAGTTTTCTGTTGTTGGGACTGTCACCTCTAAATTAGTTTTCTGTTGTCTCGTTATTTGGTCCAATTTGTGTGTTCTATGATGTGATAGAAGGTTATTCAAATATTTGACAGTCATATAGTATATTACTGTGTACAACATTTTTAAATTATCAGGCTAAGTACATTGTTTTCATTTTCATCTCGACAGACACAGCCTACATCCCAAAAGACACCAGTTCACAGACATTTCACACATTGCGAGATCTGAGTCTAAACGCTCAGAGTATTGTTGTTCTGGGGGATAGTACCACCAGCTGCTCTACAAGTCATGTGGAGATTACCACTACAACTGTGGCTCTACCTCAGTCAAGAGCTACACCAGGCACTTTCATGGTAATTTGGGAGTTTTGATTGTTAACGTTGTTGTTATTCCATAGCTGCTGAGCAAGCCTGCTCTTGGCAGCCCAATGCCATTCTTATATGAATACAGGTCTTCTTTAGTTGTTTCACTGCTCCGTACAGTGTGTTAGCAATTGTCGGCAGTGCTTGTAAGAATTTTTTTATTCACGCTCGCAAGTGCCTTGGACTCAATGAGTAGGCTTTGAACTGTTTCATCAGGAGGAGAGCAATGCCTGCACAAGGGCAGGTGCTGGGGATTGATGCGGTTCAAGTGGCTATTGACTCTGGTATATCCTGTTCGGAACTGGAAGATGAGACTTTTATCTCTTCTATGTAGTTTATATATGTCATCGTTAATTTTGGCTGTGACGTTTCGCTAAACACACTGCGACCTGTTTTGATTGTTAATAACTTGTTCATCTTTAACCTTTACCACTCTACATATAAAATTGACCCAATTTCCCCTGCCGCCCCATTATTTTTCAGCACGTCACCTTTTTAACAATGGTTGTAGTCACTTGTAGACTTTGACAGACTAACCTTTTTAATTTGATGGTTTATTGATATGATTTGTTTGTGAGTAGAGAAATAAACGGGGATGTATATATATATATATACACACACACACACACACACTGTGCTTCTCGTGCTAGCAAAGGACAGATTACGAAATCCTACTTAGTTCAATTAGATGGATAACTGTTTCTATGTAAGAATAGCCATCATTTAGACAGGTATTTTGTTAGCCATAGAAAAGATTTCAGGGAAACACTTCTAAATTGAGCAAATTCCTGGCCGTGTCTTGTTGACATCCACTGCAATAGTGTAAGCCATGATCTCTGTCGTGAGGCTCAGAACGTTCAATCAGGCGCCCCTCCCTGTCCATTCGTGTGCTTAGGACATGGTTGACCTGTGTGGAAATTTCAGGCTGCTGCTAACCGCAAAGATCGAATTTTGGCTAAGCTGTAACCGACACTTTCTAACACAGCCTACAGCCACATAAAGCTTCTGGCATGCGGAAACACCGGCAACTGACAAAATACTAACTAGTCCTGTGGTCAGCAAAGTGCAACAGTCACAAAGTATCCTGAGAAATGTGTTTACGTGAATCCAGCTGCCAGGTTTAGTGCTGTAACCGTGGACTTCTCAGGTTTGCTGTTTGTGTATTGACAAGTTCTTCTGCCCAGCCTTGCGAGGCTACTACTTGGTGACATGAACTGCCAGTGTTTCGTATCTTAGGATTACTTTGTTAAAATTATTTGTGTTATCTCTAGCGTTTCAGTTACAGATATATGTAAATGCATGAATGTAGACATGTCTTACCCAGAGGCGTAATTTTTTCTCTATACTATATATCTGCAAAATGTATGTGCGTATGCTTTTATGTATGAATGTATTTTAGTCACCATTCCAGTTGCCTGCATTTAGCAACCAAATAATTTATACTTGTTATTTAATGAAATATGTTTTGATAATATCCCTCGCTGCTTTGTGGGCTACCTGTTAAACAGAAAACCTGTTCGGAAAGGATTCTGGAGTAAACCCTAAAGTAAAATCTGCTATCCCCAGTCATCTTGACCACGTCTTGCCACTGGGCCAGAATAGCTCAGGACGAGAGAGTGAGACCGATGACAGCGCAAATTTTCCTCATTTAAAATCTATTTAAGCGCAAGTTACAGAGCCACACATTTTTATCAAATGCACCATGTGATTGATACAGAATGAAGGCTCTTGCCTTTGCCACGTTGAATGTGCGCACATTACGGGACAGCACCAAGTTCAATATACCCGAGAATGGCACTAGTTTCAAGAGAACTGGTGCGCTACAAGGTGGAAGTGGTTGGTCTTAGCGAGACCAGATTACCAGGAGAGGGTCAGATCACATAGGTTGTGGGCAGATACACATTCTTCTAGAGTGGGCGCGATATAACAGAAAGACGAGTCTGGTGTTGGATTCGTCATCAGGTCTCATCTAGTCCGCGTGATTGTTCTACCACTACAGGGTATCAATGATCGGCTAATGACTGTCCAACTCTCACTGGGACACAGGAGTATTACAGTGATGTGCGCCTATGCCCCAACAATTACTAATCCTGAGGATATCAAGGATAAATTATATGAGGAGCTGAACTCCCTCATCTTGTCACTTCCAAAGTTCGATAAGCTTGTTATCCTTGGCGACTTCAATCAAAACCAGAGTAAGGGCCGACCATCAGTTCTGGGAAGGTGTAATTGGGGTACATGGCACGGACAAGTGTAACAGCAATGGGCTGCTACTGCTGGACCTCTGTGCCACCCATGATCTCTCCATCACCAACACCATGTTTCGGTGGTCCACTCCCATCAAGACGTCGTGGATGCATCCCCGCTCTAAGCAGTGGCATCTTATTGACTATGTCCTCACCAGAAAGAGGGACAGATGAGATGTGCGAGGGATAAAGGCTATGTGCGATGCTGAGTGTTGAACAGATCACAGACTCATTATGTCAAAGTTTAACCTCCACATACAGCCTAGGCAACGCCACCGAGTCGAAAATCTGAGAAGAGACTTTATATCTCCAAAGTAGGCTCCATGCAGAAGGCTTTTCCAAGGATCTGGAAAATGGAGATAATGTTTCTACCTGTGCCCGGGGAGCCCTACCACGAACCAAACATCACTGTACAGGGACATCACCTAAAAGATGTTGATAGCTTTACCTACCTTGGCAGTACCTTCAATAGAGAATGAAATATTGACTCTGAGGTCCAAAACTGGATTTCCAAGGCGAGTGCTGCTTTCGGAAGACTACGAGAAAATGTTTGGGACCGGCAGGGAATCAGTGTTGCCACAAAGATTAGTGTGTATCGTGATGTTGTGCTAACCACCCTTCTGTACACATGCGAAACATGGACAGTCTATAGCAGGAAACTTAATCATGACTGAGTGCCCAACTCCTCAGCAGCGCTAGACTCTCTGGCATCCATACACTGCTACAAAGAGCCCAGATCAGATGGACAGGGTATGTTGTTTGCATGTCAGATGAGCGCCTCCCTAAACAACTGTTGTACAGGGAGCTCATGACAGGACAGCACCGGCAGGGAGGACAAAAGAAATATATAAATACACTCTAAAAGTTTTGTTGAAAAGTTTCTCCATTGATGTTGCTGACTGGGAGTTGGTTGCTCCGGTTCGCTCAGCCTGGCGCACTGCCGTCACATATGGTACTTGCACCGCTGAGCAGAGGACCATCACGGAGGCGCAAGAAAAACGATGTGCATGAAAGGAAAGAATACAAGACTGCCCAGTTAAAAATACTGTTCAAATGCTCTATGTGCAGTAGAGTTTGTCACGCTCAAATCGGACTATAAAGTCATATGCAGTCACATTTGAATAAACATGTCTGGCACTGTCGCTTGCAATGGGCAACTAACTAAATTAATAAACAATTTGCTAGTGTTATTATTTTTATTGTGTGTGTGTGTTAGTTTCTGAGATACAAGAAGATGGTGAAAATTTTGAAAAACAGCACAAACATAAGCCCCTTGGTTGAGAAAAAAATATATTTTTGACAACGGATTACCGATGTTTGCCGTAATGGCCCTATCTGTCCCATTCAACTATAAACATAATTATTATATCTACATAAACGATCTAGCAAGTTCTACCTAACAAAAAAATATCATTTGCAGAAATTTGACTCCCCCATTCTCAACATTGGGTGAATCTTCAAGTCCAAGCGAAAAACATAAATCATTTCCAAACGGCTAAATCTAATTTCAAAATCGCCATTGTTGGTATCTAACCTTACATTACGGAAGTCTGAACTTTCTACAATTAAAGAGTAGTATTGTTCAGACTATTTATACGTAGCCGTATGTTATTAATTTGATTAGAACGGCCGGGACTATTAAGTCGCATTAGGGCGACCTACGCTATGCGATTTTCTCAGTGTCCGCCGCCTTGGTGTGACGCACGTTCAGTAAAGATTAAGGCCATTCCTTATTGGTAGATAGTGGAATAGTCTTTAGATTCAGAGCTTAGCTGCAAATACTGTGTAAGCAGAGATTGACTAAAACAAATGACTAGTAGTGAAGGTCAAGGTGAAATACCAGCCTTATACAATTCTTATTTAAAGTACGAACCTATACTGAAATGAATAGAGCTGCAGATGATAGAGTCAAATGGAGAGATATAATCAGACAACCTTACAACCAGCCAGATGAAGAAACTAATACAAATTGGACAATTTGAAAAGCTTAATGGGAAATGAAAGAGCATGGTTAACTGGTACTTGTGATTTATGTGTACGGTTGCATAGCGTCTGCTGTCTTGTCAAGAGTTATCAATTCTGTACAAGAAAAAGTCAGTATTGTTATGCCAGAATATGAACGTAATGAAAGGGCTTCTTCCACAGACAGTAACAATATTGTCCCTTTAATCTTCCACAGAAAGTAACAATGTTGTCCCTTTAATCTTCCACAGAAAGTAACAAAGTTGTCCCATTAATCTTCCACAGAAAGTAACAATGTTGTCCCTTTAATCTTCCACAGAAAGTAACAATGTTGTCCCTTTAATCTTCCACAGAAAGTAACAATGTTGTCCCTTTAATCTTCCACATAAAGTAACAATGTTGTCCCTTTAATCTTCCACAGAAAGTAACAATGTTGTCACTTTAATCTTCCACAGAAAGTAACAATGCCCCGATGGAATAATAGTGAGCTCAGAATAGTAACTTTAGGTGCAGCACCGTATCAGAGCAGTCCACCAACCACTGCTGCAGCCCTAATGGTTACTAGCGGAGGAAGAAATCATTCCTATCCTATAATTTTCTCAACAAGCAAGGAGCCTGTGGATGATGTGACAATTAGTAAGATTACATAATTATTATTAAATATAATAGTTTATATTAGGGTAACATATAGTAAGGACATTGGGCTGAAACCTGCAATAGATGAAGTCTTACTAGCAATCCAAGGCTTGAAAAAAGGAAAGTCACTAGAATGTGATGGTATACCAACTGAATTCATACAAGTAGGTGGAGAGGCCAGCGTCAAGATCTACCATGCATTATATAAGACAATCTGGCATAGCACAACACAGCCAAGCACATAGAAAAGATCGGTGCATATCCCACTCCCCAAAATCGGTGATCTAAGTGATACACTAACAACTAAACCGTCGTTCTAATTAGCATTAGTTGGCTTTGGGTGCTGGAGGTCACGGGTTTAAATCACGGCTGAGACAGGTATTTTTACTCGTGGACTTTCTGGTCTTTTCCTGGATCTCTATGTAGTAGAGATTGGATGACCGTGTGCGGTGTCGTGCACGTTAAAAATCCCTAGACAGTTGCAAATCGAAAAGAGCAGGCTTAACAGCAGCTGCCCAGGCACAATTCAACATTATGTTAAAAATCTACCAAATCTGCTGCGGATCCTTGCCAGTGCTATAAAGTTTGTGCACTGTGCTGAGATTCTCCAAAAATATGGAGAAGAATAGAGCACTTAGGGGTTAAACCAAGTGCAATGATGGTGATTCTATGACTAAAGTAAACTAATCATCCTAGCAAAATCGTACTTGGATCATCATGAAAAGGGTTGGAAAACAAAATCAACAAGGAAGTACATTTAACATCTTTATACTGGCTTGGAAGGCTCTGCTTCTTCTTCTTCGTTCGTTCTCAATCTCCCACTACCAAACCCTGAAAGGGCTTAAGAAGCAGAATGTAGTCCAGAGAATGGAATGCATTGTGTCGTAGTTTACAGCTTGGCTGCTATATTTGCACCTTTCGGTCCAACACATCCGACTTCAGCAAGCATTTTTGAGTACCAGGTTAGCATTCCCTCTTCGATCCCTTCTCCTTAGCCAGTCTGCCCTGCTGCAGCCTGTTATCCAGGATCATCGCGTGGAGGTGTAGAAGGGTCTTGTCAGCTATGATTTGCTGGCCCTGACGCTAGCAGTCAGCTATGGGTCGCTGACCACTGCAGCTCATGTGCTGCTCAGGATATTGATCCTTCTGTCTGTATACAACCAGTTTCATTTACATTTCCTTGCTCTAAAAGCTGTGCGCATAGAATCTATTCTTAAATGCATTAATTTTCCCCGTCTCCACTACTTCCTGTGGCAATGCATTCCAAGCATTCACCACTCTCTGACTACAGAAATATTTCCTAATTTCTAATATGACTCAGACAAGTTATAGACATCGCAAAGGTCCGAGGTATCACTTCCTTAACATTGCGTATGTTATTAAAAAGTGCAGAGTACAATGTCGACTTACGCACCTGCTTCATTCATAGACTACCAAGACTTTCGATTGTGTGCGATGTAAAAAAACCATGGAGAATGGGGTTTGGGACACATCTTATTCAACTAATTAAAACACTAAGGACGGCAAGTAAGGGTTAGAATAGCAGGAGAGACATCAGACTGGTTTGAGGTGTACAATGAAGTAGGACAAAGATACATATTCTTCCCTTCTCTGTTCATTATCTATGCAGAAAACGAGAAATGTCAAGAATGAATGAATGTTAAAAGTTTGACCCATTCAGTTGGCGGGAATGAAATACCAGAACTAGGATATGCAGATCTGGAAGAAAGGACTAATACTAAAATTAGCGGGCTGCCGGATAAAGGGGAAAATGCTTGACTGGATCAAAGACTACCTCCACTCACGATGTGCGAGAGTCAGGCTGGAAGAACACAGGAGTAAAATGGTCAAACTGCATGAGGGGGTTCCCCAGGGAGGATCACTATCCACTACCTTGTTTATCCTCTTCATTAATGATCTGCCAAAACAGTTCAGACCACACATCCACAAGGCACTCCATACGGATGACCTGGCCATATGGACCCAGGCAAAAAATATTGGAACAGCAAAAGCAAGAATGCAGGAAGCAATGAATGCAGTAAAGAAATGGGCAGACTCATGGGGTGTCACAATAAACAAAAGCAAGACCCTCTCAACACTCTTATCGCTCTCTACAAAGCCAGAACAGGTCGACCTATATTTAGAAAATAGCCTACTTCCTAGAGAAAACAATCCTACATACCTAGGAATGAGATATGACAAAAGATTAACATGGAGCCCACACATAGAGGATACTCAAAAGAAGGCCACACTCAGACTAAGGCTGATGAAAAAACTGGCAGGGACAAATTGGGGCACAGATGCAAACACAGTCAGACAGGTCTACACTGGATACGTACGGCCAACACTGGAATATGGCATGGGTGCCTATGCAACAGCGACAAAGACCAACCTACAGAAACTAGACAAGGCACAGAATACCGGACTCAGAATTATTACCGGAGGTCTGCCAAGTACCCCAATTAGAGAACTCGAAGCGGTAGCAGGCCTCCAGAGCCTCGGTGAGCGCAGAGAAGGAAAAATACTAAACCTGACAGAAAAATACAAGCGTATGAATAAACATCCAATGCAGGGAAAAGTCAATGAATTAACCAAACAAAACGCATAAAAAGAACAAGCCTCAATCATTTATCAAAAGCCCTTACAGCCAGGAACAGTGACATCATATCAAAATGTCCAACGACATGGGAAATGATACAAGTATATGAAAATACAGACCAACAGATAACGTCACGGTAGGAAGCGAAAATACCAGGTATCGATAGAAAGGTGGAAGAATCAGACCATGCATTGAGAGAAAAAACCCTAAAGCATATTGGAGATGCCTATCCTCAGCCCATGTGGACGCACGTTTACACAGATGGATCATCAGATGAAGCATTGAGGAAAGTAGGGGCGGGACTCGTTCATATTTCTACAGGATGGCACCGTTATAGAAAAAGCAAGTGCTGCCGGGGAGCCCTCGACAAATCTAAGAACAGAGCAACAGGCAATAATTGAAGCAGTCAAACTATTCGATGAAAAGGGGTAAAAGGATAACAGAATAGTGTTTTTGTGCGACTGCATGGAAATTTTGCAGGCCACACAAAGAGAACCACGAAATAGTATGGAAGGGGAACTGATATGCCAGCTAAACAAACTCTCAGACCACAATAAAATCATCCTCCAGTGGATCCCTGCTCACTGTAGCATACCTGGGAATGAATGTGCGGACAGGCTAGCCAGGGAGGGAAGACTTAACTTAACTTAACTTAACATCTTTATACTGGTTTAGAAGACCCTACAGAGTCTGGATACAACCAGTTACATTTACATCACCTTGCTCTAAAAGCTATGCGCATCCAGTTTATTCTGAAATGCATTAACTGTCGCCGCCTCCACTACCTCCCCTGGAAATGCATTCCAAGCAGACACCACTCTCTGACTAAAAAAATATTTCCTAATATCTAATCTGGACCTCTCTTTAGTCAGCTTGTAGCTATGCCCTCTTGTTATTGTGGGTGGCTGTATTTTAAAAAACTTGTTATAGTCTAATTTATCCATTCCTCTGATCATCTTATAAACCTATATTAAGTCACCACGAATTCTTCTCTCTTCGAGACACTGTAGGCCGGTTTTTCTGAGTCTTTCCTCAGCAGAGAAGCGACTAAATAAGTAAGAAGTTCATTTATATATATACAATTGTATATTATACAATATATATACACAGACATATATATAAACATTGCATTATTTGTTTGGTCTACTCTTGATTATTTTTTAGTTGTGACCATATTTGGATTACATAGATTCCTTGTTTAAAAACTGCATGGCACGGCTATCAAAGAGAACAATTCACCCACCCAGAAGTCAAGGCAAACATTAAAAAAAAATATAAACAACAGTGGATAGAGAGAATAAACATATATACCCACAGGACCCAATCAATAGACTGAATAGGAAACAGTATACCACAATGTTTGGCCTCAGAACAGGTCATTGCAGACTAAATGCACACATGTATAAAATGAAAGCAGCACAGACTGCACATGTCAGAGAGGATCCCAGACTCCAGAACACATCCTGCAAACATGTCCACTGCACCAAGACTCCTGTGAGAAGACCTGGTCCGAGGAGAGAAACATACAAGACAAACTGTGGGGAACCATTGAGGACCTGCGACTGACGTGTCACTTCATGGATGCAGCCCATCTGGTGGCATAAAACGAGCATACGAAACCAAACGCAAAGAAGAAGGATATGCAGATGATACAGTTGTTCTCTTGAACAGTGCTGCAGGACAGGAACGGATGATCCTGTCAGTTAAACGACACAATGAGGAACAAAATCTATTCCAAAACATCGACAAGACTAAGACAATGAGCACTGACAAAGTGAAAACCAGATCTAAATTTATCCTAGAAAAGCAAAAAGTTCAGAACACCACGAGTTTTGAATATTTCGGCTCGACGAAGCAGCAGCAGGGATTGCCAAAAATAAAATAGAAGAGGAATGGCCATGGCTCTACAAAGGCTAAAAGATAGCAACAAAGATGGCGCTGTAACTGCCTGTGGGTCTACATTGCTCTACTATTTTGGTTTATTATGGATGCCACCAGACCATGGATTTGCCCGGAATTCACACTAGTCGACGACTTACACTTGTGTTCACAGAAACGTGGTGTTGTTTTCCATTTGGACTGGTTAATTTGTTATCATCTTTCCACTGGCCAAAGGTAGCTCAGAACCAGAGAGTGAGATTGACAAAAGGTGCAGTTTCTTCCTCACTTTAATCCAAATCACTGCGCAGGTCACCCATTTCAGCGGACACAGCAAGAGAAAAGACTGTCCACACGGCTGAACTAAGAAAGTGGTCGTCATCACTTGTGATAGACAAACATCATCACAAAGGTTAACTAAAATTAAAAGCTGATGGCAGAACACTGACAGTATGACAAAAATACAAATCCTGAGGACTTGCATCTTCCTGGTGGCAATGTGCATATGTGAGACACAGTCAACCACACAATTCCTTTGAATAAGATTGAATCCTTAGGGTTAAAATAATAGAGGAGAGTGCTGAAAATACAGTGGAAAAGAACACAGAAATGCTACAGATGATGGATATAGATGAAAGATGAAACTGACTAGTATATAAAAATAGTTAGTTAAACTAACTTTCCACTTGAGCTGTGTGGTGAGCTTAAGTCGTCTGTCAATATGAGCCTGTGTCGCTGCACAATAACTTGTCATCTATCCCCCTACCTCGCTTCCACACCCTTGCTCTGTAGCCGAATCTACCAGCGTTGTAAGCCACCAGTGGAAGATGTTGAGGGTGCATTCTCATGAGATGACCAAACCAACTTATTTTCTGCCTGCAAATGTAAGATTACAAATTGTAAACATTACGTCTAGGAAATGAACATACTTTGGCCATTTAAAAAATCACAATGGCCTGGAAAAAACTATACTGGAAGGTATAGTACCTGGCATAACAGGCAGGGGAAAACCAATGAGAAGACATAAAGGACATACAGAGACTTTGGGGTTGACATCGACAAAGGTCGACAAAGGCAAGATCTTGCCAGGGATCAACTGTCATGAGAGCGACGTTCTGCAGAGGACATGCTACTTGATGATGATGAGCAAAATGTCTTAGTCGACCTGTACTTCTACAGGGCCAGATGCCCCTGTGCAGGTCCCAGCTCTGGCGTAGTCAGGAGGAGGATTTCCTGCTTAGTGTGCTAGACTCAAGCAGCTTTACTCCACTGCGTTGTTACTAAAAATGTATGTGTTTGTTTCTATTTCTGTCATTGCATATTTATGAAATTAAGATAAATATAAAGACAAAGGTTATGGTGATTGCAATAACCTTAAAAATAGCAAACCTAGTAATAGATAGACAAAGCATTGAACAAGGAACACAATTTCTATAGTTTTGGCAATTAATTACAGAGGATGTCCACAGCTGGAGAGATATAAGGACTAGAAGTGCGAAGGGCAAAACCAAAAGAACTATCAGTGAGAAATGGAGAATTGTAACATCAAAAAGCATGAGCATCTCTCTTCGTAGAAGAATTCACCATTGTTCATGGCACTTTATTGAGCAGAGACATGAACTATAGACAAGAGAGATGAGTATTTTAGGGTCTTTGAGAAGTGGTGTTATCATAGGATTGAAGAAATCAGCTGGACAGAAAGAGTCAAATTCTACCACAAAGAGGCATTGCAGACAACTGAAGACATTGGCGTGACATGATACACGGTCTATGGACTGAATAAATCATGTTGAAGGTCACTGTATAATCCTACAACATTCAGTTCAGCATTTAACCCCCCAAAAGAGTTCTGTTATGTAAATTCTCTTTTGTACCCTGGGAATTATTTCCCTCTAAAGCAAAAACACATATTTTTGGAGGGTGGAGTGTACTACAGATCGCCTTTAGTCTTCCTGGTGACGGGCATACACCTGCCTGTTGGAATACCAGAATTCCAAGGTTTCCAGGGGGACGCAGCAGCTCAGTGGTTAGTGCACTGGCTTCCCAGTCAGGCGATCAGGATTCAATACACCATTGGTGCAGGATTTTTTTCTGATCATAAACCGGCCTCTGTGGTCGACCAATAAATGCCTAACACATACTTCCTATGTGCCACAGATGTGATGGGATCTTTTTTATTTTTTTTAAGGTTTTCAGATTAGTGAATATTTCTATTCTATTCATTTACAATCTCTTTTGGAGTCTCTAGAGATAGGCATGTGGGTTCAGAAACCTTTTCGTCTTCTGTTTTACGTGAGCATTTTTTTAGTTGACTTGTTTTTTTTTTCAATCGTGGAATATTTTTGTTCTCACTAATTGCTCTATTTTTGTGTGCTCTTTTTTTCTGGTGTGAAGTAATTGTGGTGTCGGTAATAGCTGCCATTATCATTATGAGTCTGTGCGTGGTCCTGATTTTGGTGCGGTACCGCAAGCAGCGTGGAGACTACATGGTCAAGAAAGAGGGAGAGACAGATTTGGAGCTGAAACAACCCCTCAACCACATCAACAACTCCTCCCCATATCCCAACCCTGCTCCGTTCACCTCCCACACAATTCCTCGCTCCGGCCCTAGATTTCAGCCGCCTGGGGATGTCTATACCAGCTCCGTCCCAGCAGACCACCTGGCCAATCTTGATGAATTTAGCATGATCACTGCTATACTAGGACCACGAGGTTAGTCTAATTGCACATTGACTTTTATCCTGATTTTTTCAGCGTTTATTTAACTCGGACAAGACCGTGATCATTGCCTGTTTTCGTGGACTTCTATTTCTCCTATTTTAACCAACTTCCCTATAACCTAGAGAGCTGACATTGTGTACACAGCCTCTACTGGTGTGACCTTTTAATCCAGTGCAAAACATGCTTTCTCTGTACTAGCTCATTTCTAGCAATGTTCTTTTGTCTGTGATCAGTTTTAAGGCTTTGAGGAACTTATCTTGCACATAATTTCTAATTTCCAAGATCATTGTAAATTGTCATTGTACTTTCATTGCTAACTGAAAGCTGTAAGGCCAATTGTCGACTTGGGATGTGATAATTTTCACTAATAATGACATTGGCGGACATCGTCATGTCCGTGCTGGTGGCTGTACAATGATGCAGCTCCATCTATCCACTTCCTAAAACATTAGCTTTCTTAACCCAGCGTCTAACGGTGCTTCTATGGACTGCACAACTTGTATACACATCATACAAATGTTTGTGAATATCGCCTTCTTTTCTGTGCCACCAAGAATTCAATTACAGCTCATTGTTTGTAACGCTTGTCTCACACAGATGCCATTTTAATTAACTACTACAACAGCACTGTCAGTTGGAAAACCAGGATCAAGATGCTGAGCAGTGCATGAGCTGCAGTGGTCAGCGACACATAGCTGACTGCTAGTGTCTGAGCCAGTGACCAAGAGCTGCCAAGACCCTTCTACACATCCATGTGGTGATCCTGGATAACAGGCTGCAACAGAGCAGACTGGTTAAGGTGAAGGGATCGAAGAGGGAAGGGTAACCTGGTACTCAAAAATGCCTGCTGAAGTCAGATGTGTCAGATCAAAAGGTACCAATATCACAGTAAAGCTGTAAACTATGACACAACCCATTCCACTCTCCAGATAACATCTTGCCACTTTTCTGGGCTCAGTTGCTGGAGAATTGAGAATGAACGAGGGTGAAGAAGTTGGAAAACTGCACGGTTGCTCATGAGTACACAGGAAACAACAGTTTTGCAACCTGTCAATTTTCCCTTAGCTTTCTTTATTCTTGGATGACAACATTATTTGTGAACTTTATGAACAGCTCTTGTAGTATACAACTATGTTTTTGAAATGCTATTCCCTGATTTGATTGTGTTTGCTCTGTTTAATATCCAAATCCCTAACTTATATTTCTGATTGCTCTACATGCTGTTTGCTTCCGATATGTTTATTTTCTATTACAGGCTTTGTTCATACTAAAATATTTTATTTCGAGTATTTTCAACCAGAATTATCATCTATGCTATGCCTATGGTAATTAGTCTTGTTCACAATTGTCTGTCTTTTAAACATTTCTTGAACTTGAATTATAGCAAATCTGATGTGCGTTTGGTATAATTTTTAATTGATCTATTTATACAGCTCCGAAAGCTGATACCTTGCCACTTGACCTGTCCAAGAAAAGATGCAATCAAGGAAATCATGTAAGTAGAGATTGATTTGGTTAAATCATTGACACCTTGTCCTGCTGCTTTTGTTGAAGTCAATCTTTCTAGATTAGGGATGGGAAAGCTTCAGCCTGTGGGTCAGTTGTCACCAGTGAGATAAATATGTTATGTCTTGATAAACTAAATTGATAAACTAAATACAGCATGTAAATAATACAGCATGAAAATCAATGTAGAAAAAACTGAGGTCATGAAAATATCTAGAATAGTCGGAGACATCAATATCACCATTGAAAAACAGCAAATCAAACAGGTGAAATATTTCATATTCTTAGGATCTGGGGTAGTTGTCTCGCCGCCGCGATTCAATTTCAACCAGTGTTCGTAAAGCGATCTCAGTCCCGCCAGGCGGAGCGATAGCGCGGGCTTGTGGAAAACGCTCGCTCGCCTTTCCCCGTAGAGCTATTGGGGTGCGGTTTGTTTTGGCGTCTCCTCCACCGAGGTGCGCTTCTCTGGTCCGTATCAGGAAACGTCAGTCCGTGGTGATTTATCTAAGGCTTATAGCAGAGCTCGACAGTTCGTCTCGCTGGTGGCAGACTCTCGCAAAGAGCTTGTGACCGGCAAATGGAAAGCAGGAATCGTGCCTCAAGGCCCTGTGTTCTCCCGGGGACCAACCCTCAGGAGAAGGGCAGGCCAAATTGTCTCTAGTCCCAGTGAAATTCATCGCCGAGGTCGTTGGGATCCGTTCTGCACAGAGCGCTGCCATCCCTCCTCGAGCGAGCCCGGTCGGTCGGTCGTCTGGTGCGTGTAGGGGCCCCTGTCAGGCGGTTCTAGGTCGACGGAGTGAGGGACGGGTGGAACAACCGTCCGTCCGTTCCGTCAGTCGGTCCCTGCGGCCGTCCCAGTGAGGCTTTTTACACACCCGTCCTCCGCCGACCGGTGTGTGCGCTACGTACGTCTCCGACAGATATCTGGTTGATCCTGCCAGTAGTCATATGCTTGTCTCAAAGATTAAGCCATGCATGTCTAAGTTCACACTGTCTCGCGGGGTTGCGGCGTCCCCACTGGTGACTCTGGATAACTTTGTGCTGATCGCATGGCCTCATGTGCCGGCGACGCATCTTTCCTATGTCTGCCCTATCAAATGTCGATGGTACGTGACATGCCTACCATGTTTGTAATGGGTAACGGGGAATCAGGGTTCGATTCCGGAGAGGGAGCATGAGAAACGGCTATCACATCCAAGGAAGGCAGCAGGCGCGCAACTTACCCACTCCCGGCACGGGGAGGTAGTGACGAAAAATAACAATACGGGACTCTTTCGAGGCCCCGTAATTGGAATGAGTAGACTTTAAACCCTTTTACGAGGATCTATTGGAGGCCAAGTCTGGTGCCAGCAGCCTCGGCAATTCCAGCTCCAATAGCGCAGGCGGGCGGTCTGGCTCGCGCCGGTTCACTGCCCGTTGTCTCCTGCCCTACCGTCTGCCGGCTCTCTCCCACGGGTGCTCTTCGCTGAGCGTCCTGGGTGGCCGGCGCGTTTACTTTGAAAAAATTAGAGTGTTCAAAGCAGGCCTCGGCTGCCTGAATAATGGTGCATGGAATAATGGAATAGGACCTCGGTTCTATTTTGTTGGTTTTCGGAACTGGAGGTAATGATTAACAGGGACAAACGGGGGCATTCGTATTGCGGCGTTAGAGGTGAAATTCTTGGATCGCCGCAAGACGAGCTACTGCGAAAGCATTTGTCAAGAATGTTTTCATTAATCAAGAACGAAAGTCAGAGGCGCGAAGACGATCAGATACCGTCGTAGTTCTGACCATAAACGATGCCGACTAGCGATCCGCAGGAGTTGCTTCGATGACTCTGCGGGCAGCTTCCGGGAAACCAAAGTGTTTGGGTTCCGGGGGAAGTATGGCTGCAAAGCTGAAACTTAAAGGAATTGACGGAAGGGCACCACCAGGAGTGGAGCCTGCGGCTTAATTTGACTCAACACGGCCAACACTGAAATGACTGACATGCCGAGACCACTTTCCTTGGGTCTAATATGGAACTGGTGCTGGATTTAGACCCTCAGAAATCTGGGGTAATGCCTTCTGTGGCTCGGTTGGTCTGCATTCAGTGTTTGATAAAGGAATTGACGGAACAGCACTATCAGGAGTGGAGCCTGGGGCTTAAATTGACTTAACACGCCAATACTGTAGAACGACTATCAAAATGAGAGCACCTTAGTGGGGTCTAATAGTGAACATGTGCTGGTATTAGACCTACCCTAATGAAAGAGCGCCTGCTACGGTAATCTGGTCTTCACCCTGCAGAAATCGTAGGTTCCAGAAACTTGGCCATTGACAAACTAAAAGCCCTCTATTGATACGTTCTGGCTAATATTGAATGGGTGCTGGAAATAGAAATAGACCCTCGGAAGACAGGTCAGTTTTACCCTACTAATGACAGGGCGTTGCTACGGTAACCCTGCTAAACTCGAGAGGAGCCGCAGACATTTGGTTCACGTACTAGGCTGATAAGCCAACGGCGCGAGGCTACAAGGTGAGGGATTACGGCCGAACGCCTCTAAGCCAAAATCCCGCCCAAAAGCAGCTCAGCACGAATGCAAAGGGAGGCTTCGACATGGTGGGGACCTGGGGCCCCCGCTCCAGCCCCACCTGGTCAAGCCGCAGAATGAGGTCTCTGCCGTCCGATGATCAAAGCGGGCGGGAAGCTGCTCGATATTCACCCCATACGGCGATGAGGTATGAAACCATTTGTAGAAGACTTAATTCTCGGTCGGGGTGCCCTAAGCAGTAGATCAGCTACCTCACTGCGAACTGCTGAGACTCAACCCTTGACCATGAGATATGTCCGCTCTCCATGCGAACAACATCTCCGTGCAAGACCAGGCTTGTCCCCTGGTCAAATGCACTATTTCGAGAGGAATCACAGGTCGCTGACATTTGGTCCACGTGCTTGGCTGATAAGCTACCATCTGAGGGATTACGGCCGAATGCCTCTAAGCCAGAATCCCGCCCTAAATCTCAGCACCGCTGTGATGGGAGGCTACGACATGGCTGGGGCTTGCGTCCCGGCCCGATCGAGCCGCAGAAATGCACCTGGTAAAATGCACTCCTGCCTCGCTCTTTGCCTCTGTCTGCTATCAGTCATCCCAATGGACGCAGAAGAGATGCAGTCCAGCGGACATTGCACCTCCTGCCCTATTGTGACAACCTCCCGGGTGGCGGGGAATGCTAGGCGTACCATCACTGCAGATGAGCCGAGAAAATAAAGGGAGCAAAGAGATACCCCACTCACATGCATATGCTACGTTTCTGGCAGGACGTGACGATCCTGGGACAAAGTCACACTGGACTGCCTCTCTTCCGGGATAGTACAAACTAGTACATAGTCCATCATATCATTGCCAAACCCTATAGACACGAGTAGGGAAGACTCGATAGTCCTGCAAGACAACTTCCCAAGAGAGACAACTCTGACCAAAAACAACTGCTGCCTTGCAGTTAGGCTGGGGACAGCCAAAGGCTAAGGAGGGCAACCCTACAGAAACGCCTGTTGAAATCGGATGCACTGAGCCACAGGTTTAACAAAATAAAACAGTGCAACGTAAATATCGCTGTAAACAGCGTACGATGCTTAAGAAGATATTCTTAGGGAGCATGTTGTTAGCAAATGGAAGAATTATATAGAGGACGCTGACGAATATGTCTATCTGGGAGGGCTCCTCAACAGAGAACAACCTAAAACCTTAGATTACCAGACGGAAATGGGTGGGCTGGGCAGCCTTCAACTCCATCATGACAGCAACAGACGCCTCAAAGAACACCAGACTACGTGCGGTCATCTTTGACTTGGTAGTTCTGTCAGTGGTCTGCTATGGTAGTGAAACCTGGTCTCTAACCAAAACAGCAGAGAACCAACTGAGAACAGCACATAAATCTCTTGAAAGACATCTCATGACCTCGGTTTTCTTTGTGCTGACAGTCAAGCCAAAGTTGTCACAAGCAGCAGAGAACAGGACCGTTCCTTTCTGCATATTCAGTTCTGATCTACTATTCAGAGTACAGTCATTCACAAAAAAAAAAGAGAAGAAAGATCTCACATACCAATGAATGCCCATGTTGGACAGGTAGCCAGAATTCTGAACACATTCTACAGGAATGCCCACTCTATAGGGAAATGAAATGCCAGACCTGGCCAGAGGGTGCGGAGCTGAGACAAAAGCTGTGGGGCAGCCACTCCGACTTAGTGAAGACTAGAGACTTCATCATGGCGACTGGCCTGCAGATATAACGTGACCTAAAGATCCTGAATGCAAAGAAGAAAGTCATCCACAAATAAGAGTTTGCATATTTTGTTGCACACCAACTTGGTTTTTGCTTCAGTCTGCGGGGGTTGAATAGACTGTCATCTATGCATAACTTTATTATGCCATACTGACTGTCCTTGCCTGTGCCTGTTAGCATGGCTGAAAACATCATGCTGAATAGAATTGAGGTAAGTACACATGCCAGTGGTCTTGAGTTAAGGTGTTCACCTCAGGTGCTGGAGATCATGTGTTCAAATCATGGACACTGGAATATTTGGAGGTGGATCATCCTAATCTCTTGAGTAGTGAGATTAGACACATTGTGCAGTTGCATGCAAGTTAAAAATTCCTCATTAAAAGTAAAGTAAAGTGGAAATTCAGCAGAATTAACCGCTGGTTGGAAATGTTTTTTTGAAGACTCCATTGTACTAAGCCGCAGCCTGTGAGAGGTGGGTTGGCCAGTGCCCTTTGATGCTGTTTTTACTTTTCCTAACTCATGCGTCAGGTACCCATTTACAGCTGGGTTGACTGGAGAAGCGGTGCTCGATTAAAATCATGACCCTGACTTTTTTAGTCTCCTCATGTGATTCGAAACAAGGCACACTGTTACCACAGAAAATAGCAAATTACTCTATGAACTGAGCTAATGCGCCCCTCAAAATCCCCAGGCAGTTGGAAATCAAAAAGAGTAGGCCTAACGGCCGCTGCTTGGACAAAATTCAAGTTTAAAATCAACTCAAATTTTTCTAGGGATTCTTGCCCCACAGAGAATGTCACAAAAAGGGAACTGTGTGGCTATAACATCAGGTCTTGGTTATGTGGTTAGCAGAGCGGCATAGAAATCGCCTGACAGGCTGAGGGTCTACCTTGCTCTAATTTACATTTCCACCCCCACCAGTCCCAAAAATAAGCGATCGTATATTCCAGGGGCTACCAACCTAACGGTTGGTTACAGATACAAGGATTGACCTGGCAAGTCACCAGTGGATTTTCACCTGCAGAAAATATGAAACAAAGGTGGTCACATCTCCCCACGACGTCTGAGACAAGTGGGCTGAAGATAGATTGATTGTTTGATTGATTGATTGATGGATGGCTGGATGACAACAAAAGATGCAAAGGTCCTGCCATTGTCAACTACACATGCCTTCATATAGCTGTTTAAAGGGACAAATATTCAACTGCTGCCGAATTCGGACATGATTCATAGCTCACTTCTGTTTTTGTGAGGAATAAAACAGTATGGTGTGCAGATCACAGAATTTTATCGACATTTCTCCTGAAGCTGACATGCTGCAAATATGTCTATAGTTCCTCGACCAACCCTCAATCCACACGGACTCTCTAGGAGGTGATGGTCAAGCTTAAGATTTTTGTTCAATCAATTGAGCAGGACATCTTATTTTTCTTCTGCGTTCATTCTCAATCTCTCGCTACCAAGCCCTGAACAGGGCTTTGTAAGTAGCAGGATGTAGTCCAGAGAATGGAATTAGTTGTGTCGCTAGTTTACAGCTTGACTGCAATATTTGCACCTTTTGGTCTGACACATTCATCTTTGGCAGGAGCCGGACATGCACTAGAAAAGACAGCAAAGACAGATTATCTGACTGATCAGTTTTATACATTTCTTTTTGCTAGTATAAGAGTATGGATACACTATTATAATATTGTCTCAATATCATTGCATGTATTGCCTTTGCATTTTCCATCTTCATTAGGCTCAGTTGGATGACGAAGTCGACTATATAAATCCCATCTACAATGCCCGCAAACAGAGGCCAGCCTCGTCCATCTCTGAGGTGCTTGAAGAACTAGAGAGACGACAGCAGCCTCTTCCTAATGGTAGGTTGTTTTCTTCATTGGTTTCTTCTTCTCTTTAGTACTAAAAATAACATTGTGTCATAGTTTGCAGCAAGACTGATATCTGCGTCTTTCAGCCTGACACATCCGATTTCAGCTGGTTTTTTTTCATTATTGGTGTCGAGTTTGCATGCGGCCCTTTTATTCTTTTAGCATTAGTGGAGCATGTTTCTAGGGCCACCACTTGGAGGTGGAATAGGGTCTTGATCAGATCTGGTTTGCTGACCCTGGTGCAAGAAGCCAGCTATTACTCACTGGCTGCTGTCAGCTCATTCACTGTGCTGTCTTTAACTCCCCTATCATTGATATGAAATGTATCAATTATATTCAGAATAGGTACTAATACAGCTTTTCAACATACATCTATCAGTGACTGCCCGGAGAAAGGTTTCCTAGTGCAGGCTCTGGGAATGCTTAGAGAGGAAGAACATTCAATCACTCTTTATCTGCGCAACCAGAGTTTATATAAAACATAACCAGGTGCCCTGCCGGTTGACGTTGTCGATCATGGACCTCCATCCACTTCCATCATGTTTGTCGTTTACCAACTCTGTTGTTGATTGTTGCCTATGCCATTCTCTGATGCTGTCCATCTTCTCGCTCAGCCTTCCTCTGTTTCTCTTTCTTGCTATCTTTCCTGTTGTCACAACATGCTCCAAGCCACCTATTCTCATATCATGCCCGACAAAGGATGACTGTCTTGTTCTGATCTTTGCAATAAGTTTTCTTTGTGTTTATGCCTTTTCGAGTACTGTATCATTAGTCTTCCTTGCAGTCCATGTGATCCGCAGCATTCTTCTGTAAAACCACACCTCCATTGCTTCCAAAGATCTATGCGCTTACTTTCTGATTGTCCAGGATTTGCTGCCATATGTCAGTACTGCTTCCATGTAGCATCAAAGGACTCTCTTTCTCAGTTCCAGTGACAAAGTTTTGTTGCACAATATTCCTTTCATGGTCTGGAAGACCGATTTTGCTTGAACTATTCTGCATTTTATTTCGTAATTGCATCTTCCATCTGATATGTATGTGCCCAGGTATTTAAATGTGTTAACTTGTCTCAATTCGGTCCCCTTCGCTTTGGCGCAGCATTTTGGAGAGTCTGGTTTTCTTAGTCACTGCCATCACCTCCGATTTCTTTTTAAAAAAAATATAGAACATGCAGAAACTATACTTTGACAGGAAACCAGATGTTACAAAACCACCAGTGGCGTAAGACAGGATGATATAATCTTGCCATATCTCGTCCTGATGCTCATGGATAATGCCATTAAAGCCTGTGGTTCATTGCGAATGTCCACAATGAGTAGGTTACTTTTATGTGCGCCCTGAAAAGAACGTTAAGTGACAGGTTGCAGTAGCTTTCCTCGCATCCCGAGCAAGGTGGACCGGGGTCCTCCAGGCGGTTGTGCTGTGCTTGGCTTCATCTGTATGTCGCTCACTACCATGGAGATCATGTTGAATCTCACCTTGTTAGCCAGACTGTTGTCCTCGACAATAACCCGTTTCCAGGATGACCAACGAGGAGGACAGGTGAGGGTCTTGGCTAGTATATTTCTCCTGACCCTGCCTAACATTCTCTGATCAGTGTGTTTTGCCTGGCAAGACGTTAGCCTCATCGTCCCTTAAAGCCTGTTAGAAGAGAACCAAAAAATATTCAGTGGAGTACTTAGAAGATCAGATGAGTCTGTATATCAGAGCTGGCGTCTGTCATTGATATGGCCCTGATAACTCTTGGATCAGAGACACATCTCCAGACCAACCTGGAACAGAGGCACATCTCTAGACCTACCTGGAACAGAGGCACATCTCCAGACCAACCTAGAACAGAGGCACATCTCCAGACCAACCTAGAACAGAGGCACATCTCCAGACCAACCTGGATCAGAGACACATCTCTAGACCAATCTGGATCAGAGACACATCTCCAGACCAACCTAGAACAGAGGCACATCTCCAGACCAACCTGGATCAGAGACACATCTCTAGACCAATCTGGATCAGAGACACATCTCCAGACCAACCTTCAAATTTGGAAAAAGGAGCATGAGAAGAGAGTGATGACCGTTAGCATTTGAAAAAGAGAAACCATGCTGGTCTCAAGAAAAGAGACATCATATTACGCTGGGTGAGCAGTCTCTGGATTAGGTCAGGCAGTTCAAATACCTTGGAGCTGTAATAAACCAGAAGGACGGTATCAAAGAGAAGTTTGCAACTCAAAGAGCAGCAACTGTCAGACTTTTTCATTCCACAGAGGATCCCTCAGTAAAAGATAAATAGGCTAGAAAACTAAAATACATGTATACAGCTCTACGCATTTTTTACTTAGATATGAATCATAGCCAATGACTACAGCACTGAAAACCAGTATCTGAAATAAGAGAGGTGAGAGGTGGTCAAAGTAACAAGAAGAGACAGGGTCTGCAAGCAGACAGTACAACATCATCTTGAAATCCAACACTTACAGACTCTAGAGGAGCAATCTCTACTTCGTGGGGTCATGTCAGCAGAATAAAAGAAAATCTACCATGGCAGTCATTGGAAGCAAAGAGTCAAGAATCCGAACCCCCTGGATGACCCAAAGTCCGCTGGGATGACAATATGACAGTCAATAAGAGACTTAAGTCTAGACTGGAACCAGGTCAAGAAGAAGATGGCAGATAAAATAGTATGACACCCTTTCTGGCAAACCTCAACGTCCCAGGCTAGAAGATAAGTACGAGAGATGGTCTAAAAGTTTTTCACTTTAGTATGGAAGAGTCTGCCGAAGACAAGTGTGCAGACCGAAAGATGCAAATATTGCAGTCAAGCTGTAAACTAGCGACACAACACATCCTGTTCTCCAGACTACATCCTGCTACTTGCAAAGCCCTGTTCAGGGCTAGGTAGCGCAAGATTGAGAGCGAACGCAGAAATAGTAGTATGGAGAAGTCAAGGCCCTTGTCCAGAAATTGATGTGAACTTTATAGTCCTTTTCTATGTATTTACCGTGCAAGGCAATACACTTCTCCCATATATTCTTCACATTGTGGACTAGTGGTTAAGTGGCACGGCTCACAATCTGAAGGTGCTGGGTTCGATCCCGATCATGGCACCAGCCATTACCCCGGGAAAGCAAACACTTTAAAAAATGCAGGAGGAAGCAAGCCTTTACATAAAATGCATGCTGAAGCCGGATACACTGGGCCAACAGGCGCAAAATAAAAAGCACAGAGCAACGCAAACCGCCTTGGGGATTAAAGAAATAAGGCTAAAGAAGACAAAAATAGTTTTTCCCTATTCCTAATGTCATTATTGTAGAGCTTCTCCATCTGGGCCCAAAACCACATCTCCAGTTTAGTAACCCAGTCCTAGACATCAGAAAAATGTGCGGGTATGAAAACATACCCCATCTGCCATACTCACCAGACTTGGCACCTAGTGACTTCTTCCTGTTCCCAAACATGAAGAATTCCCTTCGTAAGACATAATTTTTTTAATGTCCATACTTTATTACTGAACTGGATACGTGGTTCCAGGCCCAGATGGAGTTCTACAACCAGGGCATCAGGGAGGCACAGAATAGATCGGAAGAGTGTGTCAACTTGTAGCGTGGATACATATTTCCAGGTAAGTGCCTTGACTCCATATATTGAAGTTTAAAACTTTGCGCCTATATCTCATAAGTACGTATGTAAGTAAACAATTAGTTATGTTTTTGAGACTAAGAAAACCTTTATGTATTATGGCAGACTTTTTGTATTATGGCTGATCATTTTATCTGTAGGTTCCACTGTTGTAATTGGAAGAAGTCATGGTGAGGGAGATCTGGAATGGGACCCACAAGCTGATACGACTAGTCCTGTCAAGAATGTGAGTTCTCTAAGAAAAACATTGCAAAGAGGGCTAGTCTGTTCTTTTAATGTGCTTTGCAGTTTCCATTTTCCAAATATTTATAAGTTTAACATTTGTATTTGAGGTCTAATTGTTTTCAACTCTATGGTTCAATGGGACCCATAATAAATTAGACTATAACAAGTTTTTCAAAATACAACCACTTACAAGAACAACAGGGCACAAGCTACAAATTAACTAAGGAAAGGTTCAGATTAGATATTAGGAAACATTTTTAGTCAGAGAGTGGTGAATGCTTGGAATGCATTGGCACAGGAAGTAGAGTGGAGGTAGGGACAATTAATGCATTTAAGAATAGATTGAATGCACATGTCTTTTAGAACAAGGAAATGTAAATGAAACTGGTTGTATACAGACTCTGCAGAGTCTTCTAAACCAGTATAACGACATCAAGCTAAATACATTCATTCATTTTGGGTTCTAAAACACTCCCCGACCACCACTATTAACTACAAAACACCACTACATTGTGATTACACATACAAATATTAATATTTAATATTTTTCTATTATTCCTTACAAAGACAATTATATCTGTATGTATCAACATGTGTTACGTTTATTAATTGTGAGCACAGTGGTTTGAAATATGAGATCATTATCAAATTCAATATGATACTTTCACTCGATCAAAACTTTCTGAGATACTAGTGTATCTAAAAAGATAAATAAAACATTCAGAAACTTGATAACAAGTATCAATAATTTTTAGAATAATTTCTTTACAGCTTAGATATTTTATCAAACAGTTTTCAAATAAATTTTGGCTAATGGCAGCCATGTTTGAGGCCAGAGAGCCAGAATCATATTTCAATATACATGCATTGTTGCACTGTGAGAAATGGATGTCTGTCATGGTTATTTCTACACATTTGCTGGACTTGTTTTTACAGATGTTATCAGTGTAGTGTTCACCGTGCTTTAAATAGCAACAACATGTTGGCAGTTTGAGCTCTCTAGCCAGTTATTCACTCTCATTATCTTTATAGGTTTAAGTAGAGTTTTTTATAGGATAGGTTTTGGTATAGGTTAAGGAGGTTTAAATATAGGTTTTGGTAAAGGTTTAGGTTAAGGTATAGCGATTAAGGTATAGCGATTAAGGAATAGGAAGTTAATATATATGTGGTTATCATATATGTTTAGGTAAAGGTTTGAGCACAGATTTATGTATAGGTTTAGGTAGATGTTTAGGTTTTTGGTAGATATTTAGATTTAGGTCGATGTTTCAGTTTTTGTTTAGGTTTTTGGTAGATGTTTAGGTTTTTGGTAGATGTTTAGGTTTTTGGTAGATATTTAGGTTTTTGGTAGATATTTAAGTTTTTGGTAGATATTTAGGTTTTTGGTAGATATTTAGGTTTAGGTAGATATTTAGGTTTAGGTAGATGTTTAGGTTTAGGTAGATGTTTAGATTTAGATACATGTTTAGGTTTTTGGTAGATATTTAGGTTTAGGTAGATGTTTAGGTTTTTGGTAGATGTTTAGGTTTTTGGTAGATATTTAGGTTTTAGGTAGATGTTTAGGTTTTTGGTAGATGTTTAAGTTTTGGTAGATGTTTAAGTTTTGGTAGATATTTAGGTTTTAGGTAGATATTTAGGTTTAGGTAGATATTTAGGTTTTTGGTAGATATTTAGGTTTAGGTAGATGTTTAGGTTTTTGGTAGATGTTTAAGTTTTGGTAGATATTTAGGTTTTTGGTAGATATTTAGGTTTAGGTAGATATTTAGGTTTTTGGTAGATATTTAGGTTTAGGTAGATGTTTAGGTTTTTGGTAGATGTTTAAATTTTGATAGATGTTTAAATTTTGGTAGATATTTAGGTTTTTGGTAGATGTTTAGGTTTAGGTAGATATTTAGGTTCAGGTAGATGTTTAGGTAGAGGTTATCGTAAAGGTTTAGATATGGTAAAATCAGAGCATGATAATTACATATAGCATAGCCCATCATCCTTTGTGTTAGTCTCCAGACTAACTAGCAAAACCATTGGCTATATTATGTTGTCAATCACTTGCAAAAGGGATTGTTCCACGAGATGGAAAGATGCAGGAGTGATCCCCTTAAACAAAAAGGAAAAAAAATCCGACCCAGAAAATTACAGACTGGTGAGTTTAACGAGCATAGTCTATAAATTGTTAGAGTTACTAATCAAAGAAAACATTGTAATGCATTTAGAAAAGTTTAATCTAATCAAAAATAGTCAGCATGTGTTTATTAGAGGGAGATCGTGCTTAACAAATCTATTAGAATTCATGGAGGAGGTTACTAAAATGATAAAGGAGAGCCAGTAGATGTTATTTATCTAGACTTTGAAAAGCCTTTGATAGAGTATTTCATCAAAGATTATTTAGAAAGTTAAAATCACATAGAATAGGTGAGGAAGTTGCCAAATGAATTGATAATTTGGTTAACGGGAAGAAGGCAGAGAATGGGCATGAATGAGTGGTGTGAAGTAAAAAGTGGAGTGCCACAGGGCTCAGTTTTTGGACCAATTTTGTTCTTGATATATAAAAACGATTTGGACATTGAAATGGGATCCATGATTGCAAAATTTGCTGATGACACAAAACTATGCAGTAGTGTCTCATCTAAAGCAGAAGTGGATATATTGAGGTCGGATTTAGATCAAATTTGAGAATGGTCTGTAAGCTGGTAAGTGAAGTTTAATGTAGATAAATGTACAGTCATCCACATAGGTAGTGTAGTCACTGTTTGCCCTAGGGTTATTTTAACTTAGAACATTATCACACTCATCCACATCGATCATGACCACACACTGCAAATAATATAGCACACAGCAGATGGCATATTTATTATATAATACTCATACCAGAAAAATTAGTAGTGAAATTACAAACACAATACAATACATATGATCTTAACTAAATATACCAATATTATATATATGTTAATATAAATATTAAACTAAAGCGGAAATTTTAAGCATTAGCTCTTGATGGAATTTTCAACTATCTAAAACCCGATTCTATTGCCTACACACGTCACACACACATCTCTTTAACTGCATCCTCAACACACCTTATCAAAAACTTCCTCACTCAAATCCCCTCAGGTGGGCGATCTGGACATACAAAATTCACACATCTATTCGAGCGATCCTGTTCTTTCACTAACATTCCTACAACAGTCCTCTTATCAAATCGGTGAGCTAAACGGACTCCTATCTACAGTCACTCATTCGCTCTCTTCTCCATCCAGCCTCTCTCATCCAGCCTCCTGAGCTCAACTTTAGCTAGTCTTATATACACTCAAGCAGTATCAAAGCTGACCAATGGATCTCAGGGGGATGGCTTTATTCAGTCTTATTGGAACGAAATACTTTGCACACCTGTCACTCATCTATAGCAGCAAGCTCCGCTACCATCCCGTCTGTCACTCATTCTCCCCCTACCCAAATCGGAACGCCAGTGGTCAGCTCCTACCTGTCCACATTCTTTGCCCCAACTCTGTTTTCCTTTGTTGAGACGGCGTGTGACCTAGACAAGCATTCAGGTACCTTTGTTCTGGGTCGTCAACCACATCACCCCTGCCCTAAACTCTCTTGCTCCGGCGGGAACTGTTACAGTAGATCCAATATGGAACATAATTACAGAATGGGTGAGAACAATATTAGGAAGATAGAAAAGGAAAAAGACCTAGGGGTTATAATAGATCATACAGGAAAGGTGAGTGAGCAAGTCCAAGCAGCAGTAAAAAAGGCAAATGCAATGTTGGGTATGATAAAAAGAAATATTAAACATAGGAGCAAGGAAGTGATTGTCAAACGTATAAAGCATTAGTTAGACCTAGATTGGAGAAAAGATAATTCGAGGTGACAATACAGGATTATAAGATAATTAAGCGAACAGATAAATTAGACTATAACAAATTTTTCAAAATACAGCCACCTATAAGAACAAGAGGACATAGCTACAAATTAACTAAAGAAAGGTCCAGATTAATTATTAGGAAATATTCTTTTAGTCAGAGAGGGCTGAAATACATTGCTGCAAGAGGTAGTGGATGCAGGGACAATTAATGAATAGGTTGGATGCGCATAGCTTTTAGAGCAAGGTAATGTAAATGAAACCGGTTGTATACAGACTCTGCACAGTCTTCTAAACCAGTATAAAGACGTTAAGTTGAGAGGGACAAACAAACAAATCTGTTTATCAGTTTCTTCTTGTCCTAACAAAGTTGTATACTTTAATCAATTATAAGTTATTGATGGATTAATATAGATGGAGGAACATTGCCCCAAATCTCTACTCATTTTTGACTGATTAATGTGGATTGAGGAATGTTGCCCCAGACATCTACATATTTTTTTACAAAATAATTTAGTTGTAGTATAAAATTGTTTAAAAAAATAAAAGATTGATACTATTTTGGGGTGAAATTTGGAGCATCCAATTCCTTCTCTGGCTGCCTAGCTTTTGCTATGTCAGCAACCAGTTTATAACTGGGTAGACTGAAGCATACCGTGACCATGGCACAGACCTGTTTCAGTTAAAATGAACTTCATTGATTAACATATTTTGCTGTGCATTTGTTTTCAAATTGCACATACTTGCTTCTTTGTGTTTTCACATTTTTTCTGTTGGTGTTTTACCGTTTGTATGTTCTTATGGTGTTGCGTGTTTTTCTAATATGCATTTTCAAAACAAACTTGAAAAAAAATCTCTTGCCTTCCTTAATTCTATTGGTGTCATCTTCTGGTTTTTAATTTTTATTAACTTACATTTCATTTTGTCTTTAATGTTTCTCAGGTTAAAGAAATGTGGAAATAAAAGTTGAATGGAAAAGATAGGGAATTTAAGTTTAAATTTGACTGTTTTTATTTGATTGTATTGTTGCTCCAATCAATAGAAAAACTGAAATGGTAATGAAAAATGTTAGTTGATTTTAACATCCATTGTGCAAACAGATAGATCAAAGCTGTGGTAGTACTGTAGGCGAAATGTTCATAAAACATATTATAATAGCTCAGTAGGACAAAAACAAAACTAATATTAGGCCTTATTATTAAACTAATATTAATATTAGGCCACTAATACAAGGCCATCCTCATAGACAAATTCTTTAAATTCTAATATTAATCAGGCACGTGTGTCTTATCCCAGGTAGCCAAATGTTTGGTAAAATCATTTCACTCTTTTAGATTAGTTGAAGAATCTTCATTACACATTGTATAACCCATAAGTGCTCCGTTCTTGTCCATATTTTTGGAGAATCTCAGCACAATGCATGAGCTCTGTAGCACTGGCAAGGATCCCGTAATAGATTGGGTAGATTTTTAACATAATTTTGAATTTTGCCTGGGCAGCGACCATTATTAAGTCTACTCTTTTTGATTTCTAACTGCCAAGGGATTTTTAACATGTCTGACACTGCACACAGGCGTCCTAACTCTACTACAAAGATATTCAGGGAAATACCAAAAAGTTTACATTCATAAATCCCGCTCTCCATCATGATTTGAACCCACTACCTCCAGAACCTGAGGCTGACGTCTTATACCTCAAGACCACTGTCTTTTTGCCTTAGTGTATCATGTTGTACCCAGGGCCTCTTTCTCCACCTGAACCTTGGTCGCCCACAAGCGGTCTGAAGTTGTAGGACCACCAGGACATCACTCTGCTTGTTCATCTGTTGCGCACCACATGGCCAGCCCATCTGTATTTTTGTAGCAGTGCAACATCTGTGATATCAGGGAAAAAAGTTGTCTTCTTTGACCTGTACTCCTGCAAAGGCAAATGATCCTGTGCAAGTGCCAGTTCTTGCATGAGCTACATGAAGAAATCCTTGTTCTTATTTCCATCTAAAGCTCAAAGGGCGAATATCAAAAATATACTAATAATGTTCTGGGACTTTGAGTAGAAACTACAAGCTACCAAAAAAAAAAGGTTTGTAGATTCCATGGTAGTCAAGTTATTACAATTAACTTATCTCAGAATGTTCACATTTCTTTTGCCTGATCATTTATGTGCTTTTATAATACCTCTCTTGTCACATTGAGAAAATCTTTTTCACCTGTTTATCCACGTTATGGAAGCATTTTTTTAACACCACTACTTTGCATGTTGTTCGTTTATTTCTAGAAGAGAAATCATTGTGACTGCATAATCTTGTTGCTTTCCCATCTTTGTTTGCTTTTCCTTGTTACTATCCCCCCATCCATGTTTTTTACTACATTCTAGGACGACATCATATTTTTTAACACTTTGTTACCGCCAATTCCTGATGAGCTGGAAGAGTCCACCTTAAGCAGCTTCTCCAGGCAACCATCCAGTTTTGGTGGTGACAGCTATCAGGTTTGTCGTGTGTCTCCTACTAACTACTAAGAATGTGCTTGACGATTGTGGCATTATTATATTTCATGTCAAGTGTAGTACTTGGAATCCTGGTATTCAAACAGGCATGTTAATGTCTGTTGCCAGGTAGCTGAAAGCTATTGGCTATCCGTAGTAGGTATTTTAAACTTCCTGCGGCTTACTAGGCCTGGGTAGATTTTAAACTAGAATTTTGAATTTTTTTGTCCAGGCAGCGGCCGTTAAGCCTATTCTTTTCTATTTCTAACTGCTAAGGGATTTTTAACCCAGAGATCAGTGGAATCTTTCCCAGAAGATTAACATGAAAAAAATATGTTTCTACCATGACCCCCAGCACCTGAGGTGGACACCTCACCTCGAGACCCCTTTGACTGTACCTCCTTTGTCAAGTGTAGTTGTCTTGAATATTATAATGCAGAGGGCGGATAAATGTCTTTCTTTGCACAACTAGAAATAGTAATTAAGATGACTGCATAATTTCACCTAAGCATTTATTAGAGGTTACTAAAGAGGGTTGTGCTTAGGGCAGGCAATCTCATCATGTAATAAAATACATTTAAAAAACTTTTTTTTATACTTTTACTTCAAAACGCACTAAAAAGTATACAATAAATCAGTTCTGTTAACATGGCTTTACTTTTGTGCCTTATGAAAATCACTCATGTTTAATCACAAATATTCAATAAAAGCCTGAGTAGCTGAATACATTTACACAACTAAATAGTGATGTTCGTTCATCACAAGTGATGAAGACCACTCTCTTTGTTCAGCCGTGTGGACAGTCTTTTCTCTTGCTGTGTCCGCTGAAATGGGTGACTTGCGCAGTGACTTGGATTAAAGTGAGGAAGAAACTGCGCTTATTGTCAACCTCTCTCTGGTCCTGAGCTACCTTTGGCCAGGAGCAAGATATTTATCGAGATGACTCGAGATAGCTTTTCCCTCAGGGTTTACTCCCGAAGCATTTCCCGTAAACAGGTATCCCGCAAGGCAGCGGATGGGGGAAATGACATCTAACATTGTGTGTCGTGCCTGTTCCATAACCACAAGAGGTTGTAGGGATATCACTCAGTGTGTGAGTGAGTCTGGCATCTCTACCCGTCTGTGTTCAGTTTCATTATAGTAGTGTCTAAATTTCTCACACACCAATTTCGTGAAGTTCGGCCGTGTGAACTAGGCCGTGAAATACGACACAGGTTTAAGCGTAGTGCCATTCATATAGCCGATGTCCAGACCAGGATACTACTGAATACACATCAGCATGCCTTACTTTTATTTCATATTCGTGATGTATTTGTTGAATGCCCACAAGGTTTGCCTTCCAACTGTGATCCCTATTATCTTAGAGTACATTAGTGCAGCCTGTCTCCATGGCCTCATCCTGGAAGCAGATCTTGTCTTGGTCGACTATGGTTCGCTGACCCCATTGCAAGCAGCCAGCTATGAGTCGCTGGCTACTATCAGCTCGTTTACTGTGCTGCATCTTTGACCCCCAACTTTTATATTTTAAAAACTTTTCAAATAAAATAAAAAGCTTTTTAAATTGGTAAAAGAAAGTTCAGTGTTTTATTTTCAAGAGGTCTCGCCGGCCGCAAACCATGATTGAGAGCCGTATATCAGACCAAGGACTGCTTGTTAGGCAATCTCGGTCTGTGACACGGAATTTACTTAATAGTGTATTGTTCAGTAGAGCAGTTAGGGTTGTTTCTTCTTCTTCGTTCATACTCAATCTCTCGCTACCAAACCCTGAAAGGGCTTAAGTAGCAGAATGTAGTCCAGAGAACGGAATGCGTTGTGTTGTTTTTTTACAGCTTGGCTGCGATATTTGCACCTTTCGGTTCAACACATCCGACTTCAGTAAGCATTTTTTGAGTACCTGGTTAGCATTCCCTCTTCGATCCCTTCTCCTTAGCCAGTCTGCCATGCTGCCGCCTGTTATCCAGGATCACCGCATGAGGGGTAGAATGGTCTTGGCAGCTCTGGTTCGCTGGCCCTGACGCTAGCAGTCAGCTATGGGTCGCTGACCACTGCAGCTTATGCGCTGCTCAGCATCTTGATCCCTTCTTTTCGTTTATCTTGTTTTGCTTTTTTAGTGTCAGGTTATGAATACAGTGGCATTTACTGCCTCAGATATTTCCGTAAGCCACTTTTTTTCTGGGTCGGCCTCTGGCAGTGAATCCGTTGTATCTAAATTGCATTTCTTGTTAGTTTACTAAACTAAATGTAGATAAACATTGAATCATTTTACCTCTGTTTCCTCACTTGGCAATGTTTTAGCAATAATTTCTTTAAACATGTCTTCAATGTGATTGATTTGTTACACTGTTTTTGTCTGAAATTCTTGCAAGGTCTATCTTTTCTTGGCATTTCTGCACCATGAATATTCCTGGTTGCACATGTAACATCATATATGTCAACTTGTATAGTCTACCAATGATATGTATTGTGGTTATTTTTTCCCACCCCACATTTTCTTTAGTGTACAGTTGTACACCGTTTTGTACAGGTTTTGGTTGGGTTGATGTACGGGGCTGAAGTTGACATGTATGCATGTGAATTATGTTGCATTTTTCTTATTGTACGTCTAATCTTGCATGAAGATGTTCTAGATACAGTTCAGCAGTATTGGCCAAAGCAAAATTTGAACAGGTGTGTGCCATGGAGCTTCTTAAGCCACAGGTGTACAAGATGTGGTTTTTTTTTGTGTACGAGGCGTGTTCAAATTAAACCAGACCAAACTGCAACAAGTAAACATACGTATGCTGCACATGATGTCACTTCTGGTATAAACAGCCCATATCAACCCTCAATGTTTGCAAAATTCCGTTATCCTCCAACTCATAGTTTCCTCAGCAGACCGTTGAAAACATGGCGGTGTGATACGGAATCCGTTCAGAGTTGATCAGCGAGTGGTGATTCGGTTACAGCTGAAGGATGTCAACTAGTTGACATTCATCGCAGAATACAAGCAGTGTATAGTGACATAAGTATGTCGAAGACAATAGTGAAGAACTGGACAATGATGTTTAAAGGAGGACGTGAGTTAACGAAAGATCTTCCGAGACCAGCCAGGCACATATTATTGTGTTAACTCACGTCTTTCTTTAAAAATCGTTGTCCAGTTCTTGTTCACCTCTGGACAGATTCTTTATCTCACCCGCCATGTTTTCAATGGTTTCCCGAGGAAACTATGAGCCGGAGGATAATGATATTTTGCCAACTTCACAGTTGGTATATGCTGTTTACACCAGAAGTGACATCATCATGCGCATCGTATGTATGTTCACTTGTTGCAGTTTGGCTCGGTTTCATTTGAACATGCCTTGTATAATACCCTCACATTAAGTGGGATTCATGTATAGAAACTTTGTATTTCCTTTTCGAAATTTGGGAATTAATGACAAACAATAACCAATTCATATAGTGATAGAGCACTCGTTTTTCAAGGCAAAGGTACGGGGTTCAAGTTCCACTACCGGCAGCTCCAGTCAACCCAGCTGTAAATGTATGCCTGACTTATGGTTAGGGAAGGAAAAGGCAGGGAGGAAGGGAGCTGGCCCACACCACCTCACAAGCTGAGGCTTTACTGAAGTCTAACACTTAATTCCTTATGAAGAGGACGGTGAGGGCTAGTGGTTAAGTGACACGGCTCACAACCAGAAGGTGCTGGGTTCAATCCCCATCACAGCATCGGCTGTTACCCCGGGGAAGCAAACCTTTAGAAAATGCACGCCGAAGTCGGATGCACTGGGTTGACAGGTGCAAAATAAAAACCACAGAGCACACCCCTTTGGGGATTAGAGAAATAAGGCGAACGCCAAACAAAAATTCCTGACCAGCGGTTAAGTCTTCTGAAGGACTATTTACTTTTTATAGAGGCTATGTGCATACATTCTCACAACATAATGTACAGTAATATTTGAGCAGCTGGTCCAGTAGTTAAGGATATCAGTCTTTGACCATGAGAACATATGTTCAAATCCTTGGTACAGTATATGCTATTTTTATATCGGAGGTTAAATTAAAAATCTGTACATTGCGTGGCAACTGTAGTGGCAAGCAGACTTTATTCTTCGGCCCATAAAATCCTCCCAGTGAACCTCAGCAAAGGGAATAAGTACTGTTGTGATTGAATAATAGATAGTATTTCTGTTTTGTTTCTAAGAACCAGCATCACTGCACTCTGGGCATTCCCATAGGTGCTCAGTCTCTCTCAGTTAATAGTAAAGGGTGTAGATACTGATGATTCCTGCAGCTCGTTAATTGTACACACTTCTGCTCATTCAATATCAAAGATCAGCAGTCTTAAATTACTGATTCACCTATTGCGGTGTCATCATCTAACAAGCGGTCATTAATAGACTTCAAAATGTCACTCCTAGTCATATCTTGAATACCTTAATTGGTGTCTGTGAAGGCAGGATGGCAGCTCTTTCGCTGCCCTGAACCCCAGAATGACCAGGGCAGTAGATCCACACCAGCCCCCGCAGATTTGATGCCTCTACATCTGCCATCCACTCATGTCTTAGACAATCTGAAGTAAGAATTGGGAATTTGACACGACGACTGCCCCTGTTAAAGAAGTCCCAGATAACCATCAGAGCTATAGTTGCTGCTTCCATCTCCATTCTCATACTGGAGGTTGCTGTTCCGGATGTCCCACTGTGTTCAGCAACAACCTGCCCTCTCACCCAGCTAGGTATCTCACTTCATAGCACCGATCCATCGGTATATATGATGGCACCACTATACTGCATGCTATCATTTGTCAGCTTGCTAACCTCAAGTTCTGTCCTATATATGAATAAAGAAATTAATAATATCGTCCCTGTAGATCAGTCAAAAGAAGGAAAGGAAACTCGCTTGGTACGGTCACATATCGAGATCAAATGGTCTTGCAAATACGATCCTGTACGGAAAGCTGCAAAGCAGATGACAATGAGGCGGTCTCAAAAAGAGGTGGGAGGACAACATAAAAGAATGGACCGATCTCCGACCAGAAGAGGCACAGGCAGCTGACGGAGAAAGGGTGGTGTGGGGTTGTGAGGATGTCTTCATGTGTGCCCCAACAACCTCACTAGTTACATAATGACCTGACATGAGATCAGTGCTTTTCAATCTGGATGCTGCGCCCACCAGTGGGCATTTTTAGCTTGTGGGTGGGCGGTAGCAGAATAATTACATGCTTGTATTAAAAACATTCCAAATAGACAGACTCAATGGACGATCGTGGAGTTTTCTTCAATTTAGATTTTAGTGAGGAAAATTTACCGTTATAAAAGTGGGTGCTAGGTATAAAAAGGTTAAAGAGCACTCTTGTAGATTATAGCAGAGATTAACCTGATTAAGATTACAACTGTGGAATACTGGTGCATTATTTAAATGAGTTGATTTGTATTGCACGAGTGGTTTCAGGGAGGGCATTGTGTGTGACATACAGAAGAATATGACCACTGTCACGCTGAAAGCATGTTGTAAGAGGCGAATTAACGGTGCAGTTTAACCTCTCTTGGGTATGGCACACCTAACCATTTATACAATTCAAATCTTGGAATAAAATAAAATGTTTTCCTGGAAATTGGAAGAAGTTGATTCTAGGAAGAAGTAATTAATAGGGAAAAAAGTTGATTCTCAGAGAATTTTAGCACTGCTAAATAGAGTATATTTTATTTCATTCTGGTAATGTGGCTTGGCTTCGTTCGTTCTCAATCTCCCACTACCAAACCCTGAAAGGGTTTAAGTAGCAGAATGTAGTCCAGAGAAAGGAATGCGTTGTGTCGTAGTTTACAGCTTAACTGCGATATTTGCACCTTTCGGTCCAACACATCCGACTTCAGCTAGCATATTTTGAGTACCGGGTTAGCATTCCCTCTTCGATCCCTTCTCCTTAGCCAGTCTACTCTGCTGCAGCCTGTTATCCAGGATCACAGAATGGAGGTGTAGAAGGGTCTTGGCAGCTCTGTTTCGCTGGCCCTGACTCTAGCAGTCAGCTATGGGTCGCTGACCGCAGCTCAGCGTCTTGATCCCACATAAATAAATGCAATGCGCTACAGCTCTATCATTCTGGTAATGTGCTTCAGTGAGTCCGATGGAACAGAAACATAATCATTCAAAGATGTAGAACAGTGAATAAGTTGGTTACTTGCATCCAGAGCTGACCAAGATCCTACTCCGCCTCCGCTAGTGTAGTGTGGCCAAGGGATAGGTATTATAATGAGAAGGCAAACCCAATACTAAAAAAAAAAGCCACCTGAAATCAAATGTGTTGGGCCGAAAGGCGCAGATATCCCAAACTTGTAAACTATGACACACGTCACAATGTCCTTTTCAGGACCAACACCAAAGAAGAAATAATATCTATTCATGCATTAACCCTTACCTTTTATGATATGCCTGAATAGCAAGGAGCATGGAATGAGCTGACAGCAGCCAGCAACTCATACCTGGTTGCTTGCATCAGAGTCAGCCAACCAGAGCTATCTGCCTCCAAGCGACGGCCCTGGAAACAAGTTGCACTAGTGTATTCTGGCTAACAGAGTAAGTATCGCAGTGGGAAGGCAAGAAGGCAAACCCGGTTTCCTCCCAAAAAGCCAGCTATAACCGGATTGGTTCAGCCAAAAGGCATGGATATCGCAGCTTCACTGTAAACTATGACAAGTCATATATCATATGTCCTATTCAGGACGAACTCCGAAGATGATTATTCTCTATAGATATTTATTGATGAACGACAGGAAGTTTTCTGTGTTTTCCCTCCAGGTTTCTGCTTTGTGAAGTATATATTACATTATTAGTATTTTAGGAGTTTTCTGATAGCTTTTTCATCGGCTTAAATATTCAAGCATTTCCATTTGCTGTTGCAGAAAACTGATACACTGGAGAGTTCCCATTCTCCGCCAGGTTCTAGTCACATGACCAGCGGAGCAGAAGGCAATGGTGACTCTGGCTATGAGGCCGAATCGAGGCCAGAGATTACCGAGGATGACATCACACCAGAAACGCTAGGCGATGACAATGAATCTGACCACCACCACAAATTCTTTTCATTCCATGTTCCTGATCTGCATGCAGACAGCTCTCCGGACCTGTCAGAGATCCGAGCAAGGGAGAGGTTACTGCGAGACGGAACAGAGGTGTGAGTTATATAAATATGTTACAGTCACGATTGTTTGGTAGGTTTGGTTTCAGACTCCTACCGAGCAGCAAAAATCAAACACTGAAAAGAGGACATAGCCTTTGTTTCATTTGAATCATATATGAATATATAATGTTTCCGTCGTCATATATTATTACCAATAGAATATAGTGTAGTAAGTTTAAAATACAGATTTCAAGCTGGCTGCTTGGATAAGCCACCAACTTGACAACCTGTAGGTTATGCGTTCAAATCCTATGTCTCTGCAGGAGAAAAAAATGAAACTAGTAGTAATGCCTGAAAAGGGCACACAAGGTATGAAAAAGCTAACAAAAATCTAATACTTTATCATTGGAGGGCCCACTTCTGCTGATTAGATTGCCTTCTGGTGCATTGCTCTGCATAGTTTTCTGTCACTGTGCTTAATCGATCTAGGGCTAAAAAAATGTTAAAATATTTTCATCCCAAGCTTATAACCAGTAATGGATATAAATGGGGAAAATACAGTATATTTATATGTAGGGAGGCTGAAGGAAATGGCACATTTTCATCATTTTCCTCATCAATGAATTTTTTTTGTTTTGATGGCAAATCATCGCTCTTCTTGGTTTCTCAGGCTCAGCTGGCAAGTGCATCATGCGAAACCCTGCAGAGAGAGCAGTACAACAACCAAACATAACAAACATGGACACAATTGATAACCTTCGTACTAGCGGAATGCCGAAAAGTGTGGCCCTAATGTGTATTTGTTCCAGGTATTTAAGACTTGGAGAGCTCTCTACATTCAGACAGTTTTAATCACTACTATTATATCCAGTACCATGTCCAACACAAATATTGGAGGAGAGAACTAAGCAGCATGCATTTGACGTTGTGGTTAATGTGCCATCACCAAAGATTATATGGTCATACAAAGCAACAATGTTCACAAAGACGAGTACATTTCTTCTCCTGCAATCATTGCTCATTTTGATTCAGACTTCGGATTCTTCAGTAAATGTTTTTAGGGCCTCAATACTGGCGTACAGTTTCTCTTGGAGGGGAGTCAGCATGGACCACATCCGTCTTAGATTTGTGTGCTGGGTGCAGTCTTAAAGCACATGTGCTGCTGTTATGTTTGCCTGTCCACAGCAAAATAAGCTGGTGGTACCATCTTGAATTCTAGTGTACAGGTGGTATCTCATTCTGTTGTGGCCTGTTCAGAGACGTAGTATAACAACCTGGATAGTTGGTAGTATCTGTCATCTGTGTGGTGTTTGGCAGTGTGTTCTTCTTGCCACTTTACAATGTATTGCCCTTTTATTATAGATTTTGCTTCTTCATAGTAGACCAGACATTTTTCCTGTATCAGTTTTGCTCCCTCTTTGGCTAGACTGTCAGTCTCCTTGTTTCCTTCCATGTTACAATGTGATGGTATCCACGGTATCTGCTTTCCGCCTATGAACATTTTCACCAAGGCTGTCCTCATTTCGTTCAGTGTTCTAGATATGTATACTTGAAGACTTGTCTTACCGATCGTTGTTGCTTCTGTGTTTTAAAATTTACTAAACTTTTTTCGCATGTTTAGCAGATTGTTGTTCTACATATGCATTGTGCCCACATTAGAAATAGGCATGATCTGGTCATGCCACCATCCTTTATACATCAGGAACATGTAGACAATACAGCATTTGGCTTCCTGGAGCCTGTGCTAAAGTATTTATGTGCTTACACAGTAGTGGTTTCTATGGCACTTTGCTTGCCAGCCTCATGCACTATTTTCTCCATTTCTAGTAGTTGTGCAGGGCACGCAAATCCTGGGTGCCAGGTCAGCAAGGCGCCACAAAATATTTCTGTGCTGCCTAACAGGATCGGTATCTTGTTTACTAACACAATATACCTCATCGCGTATATTCTCATTCTTAAGGGACAATAAATATATTTCCCAGAAAAATTTCCTCTTTCAGCTGATTATCAAGATCAGACTGCCAGTGTCATGTTATGTGGCAGCGAAGGCTTAACACAAATAAGAAATAGGTCAGTTTTATTTTGAAAATAAAACTAAAATTTGCACATTTAGAATTAATATTTTTTAAAACAGTTCGCCCATACCCTTCTACGAGGACACTTTCATCTAGCACTACGCCTGGCGCCTAGATACAAAACCAATTTGTTTCGCCTAGTGTAGTGGTTCTTTTCTTTTCCCAATAAGGTGCAAAATTTGCTGTTCTGGCAAATAATTCCTCTCTAACTTTATTATACACATGTATCGGCCTATGAAACGAAGGCTCCGTGACTTAGGGGTGAAACTCACTCAGTTTTCACAATCCCAACATTCCGGGTTCGATTCCCATTTGTGTCCAGTTTGGCAGACACTGGATTTTTTTCTCGGGCTAATGCTCCTCCACATACGGAAAGTAATGGCAACCTACCGTACTGCACACTTGCCAAGAAACTTATAACAGCCAAATAGGTGGCAGTTGTAAGAAGCTACGTTCTGTAAAAGGACATGCGACTTACTTTTTATCGGCCTATTGTACCTCTACTCCTCAGGTTTTATTCGTTCCATCATATTTGAAGACGACCACTTTGTCAACGTTCACTGTTGTTCGAAGATGGCTAAATAAGCCAATCTGAACCCGGAATTGTCTGTTGCACTTAGTACAAGAAAGTAGAACACTCCCTTGTACCGGGGTTGAAGAAGGGTTGATGTGAGCAGACTTGCTGAGCAATCGTCTCTGAATAGCCTCATCTATTCTTGATACCTGATGTCTCTGAACACCCTCTGCAATAGTGCTGCGCCAGTCTGTGTGATTGGTGGCGATTCTTTCCCAGTCATCATGGTTAATACTGCACTGGATCAGTGATTTCTTAAGCATGTCCTTGTACTGTTTCCGCTGACCACATCTTGCTTTCTTGCCATTTTGCAGTTCACCATGGAGCAGCTCTTTTGGTAGATGTTGATCTGACATGGCCAGCTCATCTCAGCTATGGTGTGTATACTGGACATGCCCGATCATGCTAGCAGAATTGTATTTGGCACCATGTCCTGCCAACTAATTCTCAGCAGTTTCCGCAGCCAGTGCATGTAGGTGGTTTAATTTCCCGACATGACAATAGATAGTATAGGTCTCACACGCATATAAGATGGTGGGTAGAACAACTGCAGGGCAGACCATTTTTGTTCTGATCCCTTGCCTATCCCACACCTTACTATGAAGTTTACCAAATACCTCAAAGTAGAAAAGAAGTGACTAAGTAAGCAAGAGGGAAAGTCAGTAAATAGATCACAAACTGAAATGGGATAGCTGGAAAATGTAGTTTCTAAAGGTGTCATTAGATGTCAACAACATTCAGCCTTGTTATTGCTGTAGGTGGCAAATGCTAGGTGTTGCATGCACAGTTCAGTTATAAAATGTTCAGTACAATACAATAAAAGAACAGCATGCTTTTGTGCGATTTTTATTTTGGCGCAAAAGATAAGGCAATGCTTATTATTTGAGCTAGCAAGGTGAGTAACAATAGGCAATGTAGCAAACTCAATAGTGTGTTTGCATGGTTTAGCCTACAACATAATGCAAGATGGATTGAATTTCCAGACAATATGCTCAAGGTGGGTACCAAGACCGCTGACTGACACACACAAAATGAATTGAATGGGCCTGTCCTTGCATTGATACAGCAATGGAGCATCAGTGCTGGTAGAAATTAGGGACAATATATGTGCAATAATAAATGGACAAGTTTTTTTATTTTCAATCGCCATTTGTGACCTATTTACTGATTTGCTCTTGTATCTTATTGTTCAGATTAACTTGGTTCCTTGTATAGACTTGAGTCTAGTCAAGATGAATACATCTTATATAAAGAGTGCTTGAGACATTTATTTGATCTGGTAAGCCTACAGATTTCATTGTAAGAGGCCCAGTTTTGTTTAGTCAGTTTCCCTCCTTTCGTGGTGGGCTACAGTGGTTCTAACATCTTGTGACATACTTGAGAACGTGGACTCCGGCCCCCCTGACTGTAGTGCAATGCGAGGATCCTCTGTAAGTTCACCACTAAATAGATGTCCTTGTTAGGTTAGTCATGTTTCCAGGAAGTGAGGTGTAAGGCTTGATCAGTGTGTTTCTCCTGATCGGTAATGTTTTTAATCGGTCAGACCAAACAGTTTTCTCTAAACTGGGGAAGGTAGATTGCATATTGGGTAGAAATTTCATTACTGTTTTGAATTTTTGCCCAGGCAGTGTCTAACAGCCTACTCTATAATAGTCTTGCAAACGGTAACAACAGCCATGTTGTGTTGCACCTCGTCAGAGAGTCTGATGGTGGCTGTATAGTCCAATTCCCTTCCCCAAAAAATGAAGTCATAGTTTGGACATGTCACTTGTCGATCCAGCGTTTCTCAGCAATGGAGAGCCTTCAATGCCATACCTGGTGGCCCTGTGCCGGATACTTCAATGAGTCTTTGAAGCACTTCTTTAGCCAACCGACCTGACACATGCCATCTTTCAGCTCGCCTTATATTAGTTGTTTGGAGGATGTGATTGTCTGGTGGTATGTGGCCGGCCAACCTGATCTGGGTCTTCTGCAATAGTGTCTCAGATTGTCAAAAGTGACTAAGCAGCGTCTGGTCTTCTATAAGATTACAAACACAGAAACTTGAAAAAGCATGGAAACAGTTATCACTTTGATGATGGTGCATTGTTTGTTGGTAAATAACGTTTATTTACCAAGTTCAATCAAACTGCATTCAGCCATGCCCCAAAATGTTACTATGTTATATTGATTGTGACATTTGATTTTTGTATGCTGACTTAAATTTGTATGACTGTCCTGTATGACTCATACGCCTTTGATTTCCTGGTATCTGTTTGCCACATTTCTTCATGGAAACCTACCAACTGTAAATATTTATGATTATTCATTGTTCCATTGTCTGAGCCAGGAATATCATGTTTCGTTATTGTCTGAGCCAGAAATGGAACTAATGTCCATGTTTGTGTATAGTAATGGTCAGGAATTTTTGGTGATCATGAGGGATTGCAGCTGGATTTTTTTTTTTTCAGGAACATTGCCAAATCTCTTGCACTGATGGCTACAGCAGCCTTTATTTTCCAAATAACCATCTATTTCCCCCCTCAAACAATAGTATTACCAGGGTCTAATTGGGGAGCAAAGAATAGTAACACTAACCTGCCAGGCATGTCATAAGAGGTGACAATGAGGGTTGGGTATGGGACTGGCTGCTCCAAGGCATAGGTTTCTACAGCAAACTGATGCTCCACAGGGAGCTGAAGGTTCTCACTGGTTGATAGATAAAATGGTCTGGAACTTGTCTCATCACCAGACACCCAAGCATGTCAACTGTTCTACCAGTGGCAAACGTAGCAAGATGTGTGAAGTGAGGGAGGTTATCAAATGTTGGTTGGCACTTCCAGGCAAAAAAATACGCTGGTTCAGTCATCTCAAAAGACTGCACCCTCAACTGCCACTGATGGCTTACAACACTGGTATATCTGGCAAGAGGGCAACCACGAGATAGCGGAGTGAATAAAGATGAGTTATTGTGCAATGTACACAGGCTTGAGATTCCCATAACCACGATGCACTCACAGGAACAGAAGCAAACAGTAACTACAGCTTAATTTCCACAATAACCCTGGACCTATTCCACAGCATGATTGGCCATTCAGTAGTTGCATTTAAATGTCTAAATAGTGTAGATATGACTTATGAGATGTTTTCATAATTGACCAAGTACATCATACGTTTATTTGTAGTTTCTGTTGTATGTATGGTGTCCGTCTTCCGACTGGCTCAGTTGCTTGTAATACGACATTTTGCTCCATTTCATTAATTTTGTCCCCTATAGGGCCGATTATGAATATGGCCATTCCAAGATGGAGGGAGGAGACCATAGGTCTTACTGGTGGGTCCCCTTGTTTTCCTGATAATAAGATCATTCTAGTAACATATGCTCATTGTTTTCTTAGAGCACACATGATCACACCTCTGGATGCATATCTATAGCCGACAGTACATTAGTATTGTAAATATGATTGTTCGAGGGGCATTCAGAAAGTAATACACCACATAGTTTTTCTCAGGAGCTGGTTATTCAAAACTCATGATATTTCTACACAATATACATGGATGTGACATCTTTATTAGTCATAATACCCATAAACTTGTACAGCTTTATGCCAGCATGTACCAGATTGTCTTGGATCATGTAGCCATTTCTTGGCTACATGAATCACTTCTTCAAACCTTGTCCCACAGAGTGCATCTTTGAGTGGACTAAACTGTTGAAAATTAGAGTCCAACCAAATTTGGTGATTGCTTCCTGTGTTGCCAGACTTGTGTAAGGGCGCACATTGTCGTGGAGGAGAAGCCGGTCTGCTGATTTTTGTCTTTCCTCTGGACCAAAAAAAAAACATGACCTTTCCAGCTGGAGTTGAAATTTAGATTTTTGGTTTGTTTGTTGGTCCTTTGGCAGTCATTTGTGAGACTGAGGAACCCATCTTGCACACAGCTTTGGTTTTTATAACTGGATTTGACAGCTGTAAGGCCAGTTGTTGAGTAGTGATTGACCTATCCGTAAGAATAATGCGTTGGTGGCTGTGACAGGACGTCCACTGCAGCCCCATATCTACACTTTGAACCCAGTGACTAACTGTACTCCTGTTGACTACAAAACTTCCGTGCACATCATAACGGTTTCCTTCTCTGCAACAAGAAATTCTATCACAATTTGCTGCTAAACATGGTTTAGTGTGGTCATATTATTTGACCGATTTTGGTGCACACATTTGACACATGTGAAGTGTGCAAAATTACATGCTTCTATTTTCATTATTAGCTGAGAAAAACGATGTGGTGCATTACTTTCTGAAATCTTCTCATATCAGAATGCACAAAATAGCCATTTTGTTGCTAAAGTCCTAAGGTTAAGAACTTGCTCTCCGTTGCTATTAAACTATGTGCAGAGGATGGCTTAATTATCACTAGCACCATAGAAGTCAAATACTCACTTGTTAAAAGTCCCAAATAGGTCCCCCTGCCATTGCACTTTAGATCGCCCTAACTAGCATACAGACACACACATGCATCCTAATATCACCTAAAAGGCTGCGGCCCAGGGTGGAAAGAATCTGTATTCTACTATACAGAGGCTTTACAAAATTACACCTACATATTTTCTAAAAGAATAGTTTGATTCCTCACATATTGTTTTTCTTTTATTATTTATGTACATATATTCTGAAATTTTGCACTTACACAATACTAAGTGAAATCTAATCTAAAGGTTTATATGCCAAAGATGGACTCTTAATCTGACTTAAAATTGTTTCGTGGTTTGTCTTTTGAATTTGGTATGAGAATAGAGAGAAATGGGGGTGTTTTAATTTTTTGTTAAATTTTTTTTTCTAAAAAATTTATTTGATAGAGAATCACAATTGAATTGTCCATACAATTAGGACATCAGTATTTTATGCGTTGTTTGTTTAAAATGCCTTATCAGATGTGTTAATGTTATGAAAAATGTACATTGTGTTGTTTAGCAGAATGCAGTGCAGAGGAGAATTCTGATGTTGAAAGATAGCTTGTACTCAGTTCTCATACCTGTCTACTTGTACGGGTTTATTTTCCTCCAGTGTACTGTCATATACTATTTTGTACGGGTTTTTTTTTTTTTTAATATTTCCATTTTTCAAATTTTGAGTGCATTTGTTTAGTCACTGAATTCTACAATTTAAAAAAAAAAACAAATTGATTCCGGCAAGTTATTCCCTACAGATTGCAAATAGATCTGGTACCATTGAAAACAAATAAGGTATTCAACAGTTTGGAAACCCGGTTTGCTTACACATTTCAAGGAACCACTTCTTCAATTGCTGATATTTGAAGAAATCATCTTCAAGTTCATACCAAAAAGGATACGGACTTAGTTTACAGCGATATCTGTCGCTCAGTCCAACATCTCCAGTCCAGTAATATGTGGAGCCACCACTTGAGTCTTGACCTGGCTTTCTACACCCCCTTCTTACTTCCTAATATGATCTAAACTTTTTACACCCTTTCAAAATTAATTTACACTACACACATTTCTTTAATGTACTGTTCTTTTGACTTGAATGAATTTTTTTTTTTTTTTTTGGTTTCACTTTGACCAGCCTATCCTTTTTTCTTTCTTAACATTCATTGTTTATTTTTTAAAACACACAAAACAAACCTGGGTATGTATAACAGCCACATTAAAATACAATTCATTGTATTGTGTGCTGTCTTCTCAAATGATAGTAATTATGCTTTTAGCACAAAATCCAGGCAAAAATGTAGAGACCATGTGTTGCCCATGCAGTATGGTCTGCCTTGTTTGCTCCAAGGTAAAGGTGATACCAATACATTTAGAACAAGTTTTGTTTGAAAGTTTATAATATAATCCGTGTCCTAAACTACTACTGATCCCAGGGACGTTTATACAAGCTTCAGTGGCTTTTTGTGTCAATGGTGGGGTGTTTTCTCTACCCTAGAGGGGTTGTTGGACTGCTCGTTAATCACCACTTAAAACAGGCAATGTCCTACATTAAAGGTGTAATAATTGTACCACAACTGGCAGTGCCCTACATGGGACACTCGTAATGATTGTACCACAACTGGCAGTGCCCTACATGGGACACTCGTAATGATTGTACCACAACTGGCAGTGCCCTACATGGGACACTCGTAATGATTGTACCACAACTGGCTGTGCCCTACATGGGACACTTGTAATGATTGTACCACAACTGGCAGTGCCCTACATGGGACACTCATAATGATTGTACCACAACTGGCTGTGCCCTACATGGGACACTCGTAATGATTGTACCACAACTGGCTGTGGATTACACTAGATACTTGTAATACTAGGCAGAAAATTGTAATGATTGTTCCATAATGGGCAGTGCCCCATGGTATTACTGTTACATCACAACAGTCCTTGACACTAAACCAGAGGTTTTTCAAACTGCTTCGCGGTCCTCTGCTAAGGCTGTTGCAGTGGTTTGGGGAAAAAGTGTTGGGCTCCATATTATGAACCAATTCTTTTTGGGTACAATTGCTTGCTTGCTTATATAGAGATGATCAGCAGTGATTTATGCACAGGTCAAAGGAGCCGTTGACCAAAAGTTTGAAAATCCTCTGCAGTAGACACATGTAATGATTGTTCCATAATAGACTGGTCGAAACACTAGACGTGTCCTACACTTCATCATCATTGGCTCTTTTCGTCGTGTCAGATGGTAGTAATTGTGCTTTTAGCACAAAGCCCGGGCAGAAATATAGAGACCATGTGTTGCCCATGCAGTATGGTCCCTCTGTCTGCTCCAAGGTGAAGGTAATACCAATACATTTGGAACAAAGGAAGCTGCTGGATCAGCAGAGCAATGCTCTATCTGTTCGCCTAGAGCAGCCACTAAGCACCCTGGTCTGCCTGCCACAAAACTTGGCTGAGGTCGTCTTTCCTTTTTCTAGGATAATGCACTCTTGCGTGTACTCCTTGACACATCGTCAGTTGTCAGGTCTGGAAGACGCTGACCAATTTTCAGAGTTATCAGAAAAAAGGTTGCACAGCCATCTGACAAAACTCAACAAGATACGCCAGTATCTGCAAGGCTTCAGATGGTTTGAAATCAAGAGTTTTCCTTCTCCTAGATGAGCTGCCATCCTAGGCTTTCGAGCCCCATCTGTCCTAAACATAATAATTGTACCATAACAGACACCCGGTGATGATGGTATGCCAAGTTAGATATTCGACTGTATGAGTTGAATTGATCAACTTCTTTCCTGACTAATTTCAAAGCGGGTGAGGGCCTGATGAACTAGGTCTTGTAAAGAGTGGGCTGTACCGATGGTTCAGTGGGTAGATAGACAATGCGGCTTCGGACACAAAGATCATGGGAGGACACCACTAGAAGATGATTATCCTGGGCTCAGAACAACACAAGTGAGGTTTGACAACCAGCGCAACCCTTCACTTAAATTCAAGTACAGTGCAAGCTACAGCCTCAGTGCTGTGGCCATCATTGCTTGCAATGGGTAAATAAATACACATATATTACACTGACAGCCACATCAGCACTGTATTCTCAAGCTTTGCCAGTCTTATACATAAGATCTCTGTGGTCAAGCCGGTGCCTCGTGTTCAGACAGTGGTAATTTTTTCGAGCGATCCCTGGTTTCATCGCTGGAGCTATGTGTTCATGCGATGCTTTGCAGAGAGAGAACGAGCCATATGGGGGAGACCTGTGGTGGAGAAGTCGAGCCCTAGCCTTTAATGGTCTGACCGTTCTAAAAGTTTCATGCACTTTTAAGATCCCCATTTACAATCTACTTCTGTCCATTAAATGCTCAGTGTAATTGTAAGCTGATCATTTTGCTAAAATGCCTTGTCAGAGATACCAGTGTTGTTCAATTTATCATTTTGTATACCTGATAAACATTACATTCATGTATTATCACACACTTCTTGCCAGATTATCATTACTTCATTTACATGAAAGACAATGTTTAAAACCTACTACTCCAACTGGAAGAGAAAAAAAATATATACCCTATAATATAGATTTACGTCTTTATACTGGTTTAGAAGACTCCATCTGCAGCTCTCTATAGCTGTGATGTCCCTACACCTGACAAGAATTTAACCAAAGTTACCAGCTGCTCGTATCTACAATACCAGACATCAGGGGGAGCAAGAGACAGACCACAAATAAAGTGGATAGATGGTGTCAGTAAGACACTGAAGCAACACGGAATGACAAATGACAGAAACAAACGATGTCTAACGACAAGTGGATAGAAGATGATTTTCCTAACCACTTGGCCAATACCAACCTTGTTAAATAATAAGGGAATTATCACATTTCAGATTCGTGAAGGATACAAATTATCCACTCTTATTCCTGTATCACCTGAAGCATATTGTATCTACAGTTTCTTACACAGCGAGACCTGTCTGCATGGTGGGGGTGTACAAAGCAACTGACGGTATGCTCAACAGGGAAATCCAAGGTTGGAAAGTCATGTCATGCTAAACGCTTGTTGCTAGAATCTGTGTCCTGCTGTGACGGGTTCACATTCTGAACACAGGATAATTTTGTTCTTCTTTGGGTCGGTAGGCTTTACATATAGCTAGACACTGGGACAAAATCTGCAGAATATATGATGTTGATATTGCCACATAAGTGTGAGTCAGTTACAAGTCATAAGTGGAAATTCATCTAGGCCATATATAACTGACTTAATCTACCTGCCACCTTGGAGGATGAGGACAGTCAAAGGCTAAAGAGAGAACTTGAATTTTAAAAAAAAAGCTTGCCAAATGGTGTAGATCCAATTATCTTTTAGTTTCCTGTGAAGCAGACCTTCCACAAATATTTGACAAGTTCCTGCTTGGTCTCATTTTCTTTGATTTGTCTCAAGATCTCTTCACCAACTGTGTTTGGTCTGCCTCAATCTTTTGCTTTGGAGGTTTCAGTTGTTGTTTGAATGCCCACAAAGAGTAGGCTTACTCTCTTGTGCACCATGAAAAGGACGTTAAGTGGCGGTTTGCAGTAGCTTTGCTCACATCATGAGTGTGATGAAAGTGGCCTGGGGTCCTTCAGGCGGTTGTGCTATGCTTGGCTTCATCTGTGTCACTCACACTATGAGGATTCCTCACCTCATTAGCCAAGCTGCCATGGAAACAGCCCATTTCCAGGGAGGGTTGCGAGGAAGCCGAGGTGAGGGTCTTGGTCAGCATATTTTGCCTGACCCTTACTAACATGTCTGATCAGTATGTTGTGCCTGAGCAGATGTTAGTCTTTCTTTCCTTGGGGGTTTCAGAACAGAGATTGTCTTGTAATGCTATCAACTGCTTTCTATAATTCGTTGAACACCGACCACCCGGTCCGTAAAATATTCTGAGAAAATACGCACAAGTTAAGACATTTGAATAAAGTTTATTTACTATGAAAAAATTATATGCTCTAATTTCATTATCCTATCTCAAATTGGCTCACCTACACTCTAAACCAAACAGCAAGAGAAAGCTGGAAAAACAAAACGGAAAGCCTCAACCTAGACAAAGAAGGGAACAAACTATGGAAGTTAGTCAGAGCCATGAATGACGAAACCCCGTCAAACAAACAAATTACCATCAAGCAGGGCGAAAACTTGCTCACTGGAAAAAAAGCCGCAATCGTCTTTGTTGAACACTATGCCAAAGCGAACCACATAGATGTCCCTGCAGATAGGCAAACGGACATTAATGAAGAGCAAAAGGGGCACGACAACATCAATATGGCACCAGAAGAGCATATGATGGCAAAACTAACATTGAGCGAAATGGAAGAGGCCATGAGAACATTAAAGAAAAGGAAATCTCCCGGAAAAGACAGGATAACAAACGAAATGCTGATGGGGCTGGGCCAAACAGCGAAGAGGAAACTGCTATCAGTCCTGAACCAAAGCTGGAAAAGGGGAATTGTACCCCAGGCATGGAAAGACTGTGTCGGCAAACTGATGGAACGTATGATAAACACCAGACTGATGTGGCATCTGGAAGAAAAACTGATACTAATTCCACAGCAAGCAGGCTTTAGATAGCACAGATCCACAGAGGATCAGGTCATCCTCATAGCCCAGGAAATAGAAGATGCCTACCAGGAACAGAAACACACAGTAGCAGTCTGGGTGGACCTGGAAAAGGGATTTGACAAAGTCTGGAAAGATGGACTTAGAGTCAAGCTAAGAAGAAGTGATGTTTGTGGGAAAATGTACAAGTGGATCAACCACTACCTCAAAAACAGAACGGCCAGAGTCCAAGTACAAGGGCAGATGAGCAAAAAGGTGACACTTGAGCAGGGAGTAGTGTCACCCACACTCTTCCTGGTGTATATAAATGATATTATAGAGAATATACCAAGAAGAGTTCATAGCTCAATGTTTGCAGACGATCTGGCTATGTGGACCTCTGAAAAGAATCTCACCATAGCAAGAAATCTGATGCAGCAGGCCCTAACATCGCTGGAAGAGTGGGCGAACTCATGGCTGGTCAAAATAAACGAGGACAAAACCACATGTACAATATTCTCGCTATCAATCAAACCCCAATACACCAAATTAAGTCTAAACGGCAAATACCTCCAGCCAAACAACAACCCAAACTATCTGGGAGTCCCATTTGATCGGCGCATGACATGGAAAAGTCAGATCGAGAGAAACCGAATGAGAGCCAGACAAAAAATGGCAATCATGAGGAAACTTGCTGGAACAAGCTGGGGAGCAGATGAAAGCATACTAAAGAAACTACACTGGAAGAGTTCTCGAGTATGGCATTGTTGCATGGACAACAGCAGCAAAGGCGAACTTCGATAAAGTTAGCAAACTCCAAAACCAAGCCATGAGAGTTATAACAGGAGGCATGAAGTCAACGCCAATTGTAGAACTTGAAAAGATTACAAAACTGCAATCCATGGCCGACAGAAGAGACTGCAAAGCCCAGCTGCAATCAGAGAAACTCAGAAGACTGACTGACCATCCAATGCACCAGAGACTAAACAATTTCGGAAATGGGAAGCTAAAGCGAAGAAACTTTGCAGAAATAGTCAAAGCAAAGGTGCACGAAGACCCTATGAACGCACTAACCACACCAAAGCCCATCCATACTGTACGAAAACCTACCTGGAGGCAGCACATATTTCCAGAGGTGGTAGAAAATATACCAGGTATTAGAAACAAAAACTGCCAGACTGAAAAAGAAAGAAGAGATACTACCCTGAGTTTCATTACGGGAAAACTACCCAAGCATGGACTGGACCCATGCATGCACCGACGGTTCCGTAACAAATACAACACAGAATGGAGGGGCAGGAGCATTCCTGAGCCTACCAAATGGCAGAAAAATAGCACTGTCATTCGCTACTGGAAAATACACAAGCAATTTCAGAGCGGAGGCAGAGGCAGTGGAAGAAATGGTGACAGGTAAAAGGAATGAAAGCCACATAGTCCTGCTTATAGATACACTGGCCGTAGTAGTCACAGCACTGAAAAGCCAGAAAAATACTGAACTTAATGAATTAAGAGCAGTACTATGCCAGCAGGCCGCACCAAAAAGAGTAGTGGTGCAGTGGGTTCCATCTCACTGCAACATCCAAGGCAACGAGGAGGCAGACAGACTGGCAAAAGAAGGTGCAAAACTACCACAACCTGATACTAGTATGACATACGAAGAGTCAAAACGGCTAGATACATGACCAAATGGGAAACCGAACATACTGGCTACTCCAAAAACGATGCCTATTACCAGTTGAACAGAAAAGAGCAGGTCGTGGTCTTCAGACTTCGCACTGGCCACAATAGACTCAGGTACCACCTATTCAACAAATTGAAGATAGGTGGCACCGACGAATGCCCGTGTGGTACCGGCAAAATGACCGCTGAGCATTTGCTGCAAAACTGCAGGATCAGAGAGAGCAGATGTGGCCATCACCAGTGGCAACACTAGACAAGCTCTATGGCAGTGTCGACAGCCTCAGGATGACGGCTGCTTTTTTCGAAAAAATAATGGTTACTGTCTGACTGCGTACGATGAAGAAGAAGAAGAAGAAATTGGCTGACCTGATCATGTCTAATGTTCCTGCTTGTTATGTCAGTAGATTGTGGAATACATTTATTTCAGACTATCTTGTCTTCCATCTTCTTCTTCGTTCGTTCTCAATCTCCCACTACCAAACCCTGAAAGGGCTTAAGTAGCAAGAATGTAGTCCAGAGAACGGAATGCGTTGTGTCGTAGTTTACAGCTTGGCTGCGATATTTGCTCCTTTCGGTCCAACACATCCGACTTCAGCAAGCATTTTTTTAGTACCGGGTTAGCATTCCCTCTTCGATCCCTTCTCCTTAGCCAGTCTGCCCTGCTGCAGCCTGTTATCCAGGATCACCGCATGGAGGTGTAGAAGGGTCTTGGCAGCTTTGGTTCGCTGGCCCTGATGCTAGCAGTCAGCTATGGGTCGCTAACCACCGCAGCTCATGTGCTGCTCAGCATCTTAATCCCAGACTATCTTGTATAGCATTTTCTCAATATATTAGGTGAATACTCTTTCCACGACCCAGTGCACATGGCTGAACTTAACAAGATTGGCACCCTTCATCCTGCTGACAGTGCAGTTTTGGTGTGGATAGGAAATTACACATGGGCAAATAATATGGGGGGGGGGGGGGTGTCCGCGGTAATGCAGTGGTTAGTGCACTGGCTTCCCAGTTGGTGTGAAATTTTTTCTGATCACAAGCCGGCTCCTGTGGTCGACCCAGCCACAGAAATTGGGTACCAGAAAAATCTGGGACGTAAAGATGGCCAATGTAATGCTGACCATATCATCCACTATGGCCAAGATACATCTCTCAGTGATCTCTTTAATCCTCATGGCTGCAGTCCTCCTCAAGGAGTCTGCAGGTACCTCTGTCAACACACTTGCTATGAAACCACAAGGGGCCAGGGCTTCATCCCAGGATACTGAAAGTTCAATGAGAATTGCAACTTGGAGTGCCATTTTTTTGCTGCAGTACATGATGGTCGATCAGTGCAATGGCTCACTGATGCCTAAGCAAGCTTTATATGTCCTACCACCCGACTTAGTTAAAGGGAAGGAAAAAGGCAACGAGGAAGGGAACTGGCCACCCTACCTCACAAGCTGTTTGAATACCAGGATTCAAAGACAATGCAAATATAGCTACCAACCTTACGGGTTTCTTGAGGTAAAATAATTCCATCATTCAGGATCCGTGTTGCTCCGAATATGGCAGAAGATTCCATTTGATATTTCTCTGAGAGGTTTTTCAAATCATCAGCCTCATTTGTTTCGTCTGGTCTACCTCTCTGTCAAGAAAGACAAATGATATTGTTTAAGAAAAATAAGGTCACTGCAACTTTCCAAGTATGTCATAAATGACAACTGAAGAAGGTGGGCATGAGACTGGCATCCTCATTTAAAACCATTACTAATTGAAACTTCCACTGCAATTACTCAGCCACAGACTTACAGAAGGCCACTTATATTCCGTGCTTTGCATGGAGTGAAAAGGTTAAATAAATTTACATAAACTCAAGAGAAGCAATAACAACAAATAATTTTGGAGGTGGATGGATATACTACTACTTCTGCGTTCAGTGACAGGATATTCTACTACTACTTCTGCGTTCGGTGACAATCTCCTGCTACCAAGCCCTGTAGCAGGATATAGTCTGGAAAACAGAATGCGTTGTATCACTAGTTTACAGCTTGACTGCGATATTTGCACCTTTTGGTCCGACACATCCGTCTTCGGCAAGGGTGATTGGATATACAATTAATTAACCCGTTCTTCAACAAGGTGGCTGGTCTTGTGCAGGTCCCAAGTGTTTCCAATCTTAATGGTCACAGACCAAAGTTTAACAATGGAAGAGCAAATTGGATATGGGTTGTGGATATTCTGTTTGTTCTCTAGTGAGCCCTACCATCGGGATAGAGGCCATCCGCGAGGTCTTCTCATTCAGGTACCATAGGGCAGTTCTGAAAACCCGGCACTCGTAATTTCTTCTTGTAACATGGCCTTCCCATCTATGTTTTAAATGATGTAGAATGTCTTTGACTTGTGGCCTTCTGTGGATGCATTCTCTGGATGTCACTGTTGTGAAGGCCCATTTGGCGCTACCGCCTGATTGTTAGTCCCATGACACGGCGCTCAAGTGAGGAATGCGTTGGCCTTGATTCGTCAATGTGTTAGTGCAATGTTTCACTACCTTAGCACAGTGCCTGCAGGATGACTGCCCCAAAACTAAAAGGATGTCTCCATCATATATTTTATTGCTAGATGGCCAAGTGAGTCATTCCATACCATATGACAAGGCTGTGCCAACCTATTTTTAAAACATTGACAATTACATTCATCCTCTGCTACAGAAGCTTAAAACTTTGAGACTGGCTTACATTTGTATAATTAATTTTCACTGCCTGTCATATTAAACGGCTGATAAATTTTAAACTGGTGGCTTGTTATAGCTGAGACAAAAGGTGTTTGCGCCTTAAGAAACGAACGAAAGTGAGAAAAGCTGGGATGTCTGAATCCCACAAGCTTCAAAGTGTACCCGATTCTAAAATTTTAAAAAAAAGGGAGTCCAGTACCTAGGCTTGTTTGAGACTGATGATGAACACCGAGGTTCCATGTAGATACTGCACATGTAAAATAATCCTTAGTAGTTTAAAAAAAATAGAAAGAGGAGACTATTAGCCGCTGTCTCGGCACAAATTCTAAAGGAAATCAAATGCATGAAGGTAAAAAAAAGTGGTGGGTCTACCATTGTGCAAAGTCAACAGGCCAGTCACCTGTTTGTCTTCACACTTGACTGCAAATGGCAGTCTGGCTAATAAGGTGGGGATTGATGTAATCCCCATAGTAGTGAGCAACACACATGAAGCCAAGCATTGCACAACCGCTTAGTGGGCCCTGGTCCACCTTCGTCAGCACGCTTGGGATGTGAGGACAGCTATTGCAACCCACCACTTAACCCATTTCCGGACACACAAATGAGTAAACTGACATGTGAAAAACTAACTTACTGTGGGCATTCAACAACAGACATTTACACCCCCTGGGTGGGGAACTGAGACGCTAGTCTAATCAGGCAAAACTGATGTCAGGTCAATACACTGACCAAGACCACAATCTCTCTGCCATATAGCGTTCCATGGAAACAGGCTGTTTTCAAGGCAGCCTGGCTGACAAGATGTGATCCCTGTAGTAGTGTGTGCCACACAGATTAAGCCAAGCATAGCACAACCGTCTGAAGAACCGCAGTCAGCCTTCATCAGCATGCTCGGGATGTGAGGAAAGCTACTACAACTCACCTTTTCAGGGCCCACAAAAGAGTAAACTTACTCAGTGTGGGCATTAAACTAGGCCAGTTTCTTATGGCTGAGGTGAGCAGCTCTCTTCCTTCTTTAACACCCCCTGGGTAGAAGAGGAGTGACTAAGTGAGAGAAATATCAAACTTTTAACTGCAATATATCTTTTATGGTGGCCTCATCCTTGTCTTCAACGCTCATCCTGAAAAGGACACTTGTGTCACTTTACTGCAACATCTGATTTAAGCTGGCTTTTTTTGGGTGCCGGGTTTGCCTTCTCACTGTGATTCCTACTCTCTTAGCCAGACTACACTAACATCACCTGTTTCCAGGGCCACCACTTGGTGGCAGAATAGGTCTTGGTCAGGTCTGGTTCACTGACCTTGACCTCTTTCATTGTGCTGCATTTTGGCCCTGCCCTTATTATATGCAGGGCCTCAATGCAACAATAAACACAAATCTGTGAGAAAAGATTGGACAACAATCACATGTATCTGGAAACTAGGGAGAGAAAGTGACAAATGATAATCCCTCACAAAGGAAGTTAACATAACCAGTCAAGAGCTACATTGGAACTCGCAGGAGAAGAGCAAGAAGGTGAAGGAGACCATTCAACTGTATCTATCTTCAGTCCACTTGTGTCATTAAACGTCGAAGGGAGGTGTGACTTCCTTTGTTTCATTTTTTTTTGGCAGACAAAAATTTGCTGGTGACTTGCCAGGTCAATCCTAGTATCTGTTACCAACCATGTTGGTAGCTCCTGGAATATACGATTGCCTATTTTTGGGACTGGTGGGGGTAAAAATGTAAATTAGAGCAAGGTAGACCTGCAGCCTGTCAAGCGCTATCTATGCCGCTCCGCTAGCCACATAACCAAGACGTGATGTTATAGCCACACAGTTCCCCCTATTTGCGACATTATCTGTGGGGCGAGAATTCCTAGAATAATTTGAGTAGATATTTAACTTGAATTTTGTCCAAGCAGCGGCTGTTAAGCTTACTCTTTTCGGTTTCCAACTACCAATGGATTTTTAACATGCGCGCCACTGCACACGTGTCTGATCTCACGACTCAGAGATCAGGGGAAATTCTTAATGGATGATCCAAGTGAAAAAATCTCGGTCTTCACCTTGATTTAAACCGTGACCTCCAGCACCTAAGTTGAACACCTTACCTCAAGACCACTGGGTCTGTTACATCCCTATATTCCAAGGGAAACCAGATGGATTAAATCAAGTCAGTTCAATAACTTGGGGCCAAAGATATAGCACAGTGAATGATCTGACAGGAGCTAGCAACTCATAGAACCACAGCTCACCAAGACCCTATTCTGGCTCCAATCGGCAGCTATGAAAACAGAATACACTTATGTTTTCTGACTAAGAGAATAGGGATCACAATAGAAAGGCAAACTCAGTACCCAAAAATGCCGTGCTGAGACCGGATCTATCAGACCGAAAGGCGCAGATATTGGAGCCTCTTTGTAAACTACGACACAACATCCTTTTCAGGACGAATGCTGGAAGAAGTGTAGTTCAATCACTACAGAAGTATTTGCTTGTCAAATCAGAAACATCTCTACATGAAATTCATGTAGATAGAGGCATAAGAAACAAGTTTTACCTCCCAATATCAATAATATCAAATATGCTGATGATACAGTTAATGGCAGAGGATCCAGTACATCTGCAGAACTTAATGGATAAGATGACCAGCAAAAGTCAGCATTATAGGTTAGAAATCAACATCAAAAAGAGTAAAGTTATGGTGTTCAGCAAAAAGAAAGTGTAAAAGCTTTCAACCACATAAATAGAGAAATTCTGGAACGAGTGTCAAGTTATGTATACTTTGGCCAACTCAATTCGGTTAATGGCAAATGCGAAAAGGAGATCATTAAAAGAATTGCAATGGCCAAAAATACATATAACAGCATAATAGATACACTTCTGTCAAAGCTATGTGCATTCAGTTTTATTGTGTGAAGTAGAAACCTGGACCATGACAAATAAAATGGAGAAGCCTTTGAAATGCGGGTATTCAGAAGACTTGGACGAGTTTCTTGGAAAGATAGGAAAACAAATAGTGAGGTTCTGGAACAGTCACTTCTGAAGAAAATAAAAAGTGGAAAAAAAAATATTTTGGTCATGTCAAGCACCATAACAGTCTGCTGAAGGTTATTTTGGAGGGAAGAGTGGAGGGCTAGATAGCTAAAGGGTGACAGATGGACAGACATCATCAGGATGTGGCCAGGACACAGTTTTACTGCGTGTACCAGCCTGCGCGAGACAAACAGATGGAGATCCATTACTGTCAACCTACCTTGTGAAGACGGCATTTGATGTTACCTCCCAGACATAGCTAGCATGTGGCCATTTTTGTTTACACAGCCCCCTGCAGTGCATCAAAACTAATTTTCTTTTTCCCCCAAACCACAGAGAGTGGCTTCAGCAAGTGTACAAATATATATATTTTCTTCCGATCTCAAGAAATTCATGTTTTTCATTCTTGTTTTCCTGTTTATTATATGAGGTATTGTTTCTTAAGCTTTCTTCTTTCAAACCCTGACAACTACTAATGCAAACTCAGCAGGCTTTTGACCTGTGTGAATTTTTGGTGTGTAAATCCATGATTTGGAGTTTTCTACCTTAGGAGTTGGTAATAGGGATATCAAAGTTAATGGTATGAAAGTTAACGCCATCAAATTTGCAAATGATCAAGCCATAATGGGAGGATCAGTTGCAATGGCTGCTAGAAGAAAATAACAGTACAGCCGAATACTTTGGCTTGAAAATAAATAAACACATTGAAGACAAAGACTTTGGCATGAAAACAAAACCATTGAAGACAAATACTTTAGAATGTAAATAAACACATTGAAGACAAAGACTTTGGCATGAAAACAAAATCATTGAAGACAAAGACTTTGGCATGAAAACAAAATCATTGAAGACAAAGACTTTGGCATGAAAACAAAACCATTGAAGAGAAATACTTTAGCATGTAAATAAACACATTGAAGACAAAGACTTTGGCATGAAAACAAAACCATTGAAGACAAATACTTTAGCATGTAAATAAACACATTGAAGACAAAGACTTTGGCATGAAAACAAAACCATTGAAGACAAACACTTTGGTATATAAATAAACACATTGAAGACAAAGATGGGTAACAGTCAAGCAACAAATGTACAGTCATTACTTACTATAGGATAATGCCCCATTGAAGTGATTTTGTTGTTGTTCCAAGCGACATAGGCAAATGAATACAATCAATGGAGAAATAATTGTACAAGTACAGAAGTTTACATATTTGGGGCAAACCATTACAGAAGATGCCTGCAATGAGACGTAAATTAGGACAAGGATTGCACTGACAAAAAGGGCATGAGAAAAACAAATTGCTTACCTCAATGAACTGAGGAAAAGAGTAATCACTACTCATATATGGCCAATTGCATTGTATGAGGTTGAAACATACTCTAGCAAAGAAGGATGGCAAAAGTTTTGAAGCATTTAAAATGTGGTGCTATCGAATGGAAAGAGTTGGCAAGAAAGAAGATCCAATGACAATGTCCTCACTGAGGTAGACGCACAAATACAAAATTTTGAAAATGATACAGAAAAGAAGATTGAGTTAGCTGGGACACAATATGTGACCAAGACTCACCTTTACATCTCAGAAATCAAAGAACGAACATGTGCTGAAATTAAGAGCTGCAAAGGATAGGGTCCAATGAAGAGACATGCTCAGACAACCTTGTAACCAGTTTTAGGACTGATGAACCAGAAGATAGGGTCCAATGAAGAGACATGCTCAGACAACCTTGTAACCAGAGGATAGGGTTCAATGGAGAAACATGCTCAGACAACCTTGCAACCAGTCACTGATGAACCGAGGATGATGGTGACCTTGGACAGGTATGCCTTAACTGTTAGTCAACTCTTACGACGTGCTCAGAGTGTGGCCCTGGTCCAATAATCATCTCTGCACACAGAACTCTGACACACACATACAGAAATGCTATATATGCCATTATTACCTCTTTAATTATGGTCTGTGCCAATTTCTCTGGTTGCATCATAGCCACTTGAGCATTTGGCCATGCAAACAGGAAATTGGGACTTACAGCACGCCCTCCCTGAGAAAATAAGAAATGACGTGGATAAATTAGACCATAAAATACGACCACCTAAAAGAACAAGAGGGCATAGCTACAAATTAACTAAAGAAGGGTCCAGATTAGATATTAGGAAATATTTTTATTTTTCTTAGTCAGAACGTGGTGAATGCTAGGAATACATTGTTACAGGAAGTAGTGGAGGTAGAGACAATTAAAAATAGATTAATTAATATATAAATATAATAGATGAATTAAACTTGTTGAAGGGGGACGGCTTGGCCTAGTGGTTAAGTGGCACGGCTCACAACCCAAAGGTGCTGGGTTCGGTCCCCATCACAGCACCGGCCGTTACCCCGGGGAAGCAACCCTTAAAAAATGCAGGAGGAAGCAGACCCTTACATAAAATGGATGCTGAAGTCGGATGCACTGGGCCGACAGGCGCAAAATAAAAACTACAGTGCAACGCACACCGCCTTGAGGAATAGAGAAATAAGACGAATGCAAAACAACAACAACAAACAAACAAATTGTATACAGACTGCAGAGTCTTTTAAACCAGTACAAAGATGTTATGACATTGTTCAGTTTTATATATATATATATATATATATATATATATATATATATATATATATATATACACACACACACACACATATATATCAAGGTTAAAATAATCAGGAGAGTGATGTCACAGACGAGAACGATTGGTCACAGGTAACCATAGCAGTGACTATAAACAAAGGAGAAAATGGATTCACATTGGAGATAAAATGACAGACTACCACTGCTGCCGAAGATGGATGTGTCAGACCGAAATGTGCAAATATCGCAGTCAAGCTCTAAACTAGTGACACAATGCATTCCGTTCTCCAGACTACATCCTGCTATTTGCAAAGCCCTGTTCAGGGTTGGTAGCAGGAGAATGAATGCAGCAGAAGAAGAAAATTACCACCAGGTCATTGAAAAGGGCGTTAAGTGGCAAGGTGCAGTAGCTTTCCTTACATCAAGAGCGCGCTTATGAAGGTTGACCGGGGTTCTGCAGGCGGTTAAGGTATGCTTGGATTCATCTGTGTGCAGTTCAAACTACGGGGATCACATCAATTCCCCACCTCATTAGCCAGGCTGCCATGAAAACAGCCTGTTTCCGGAGAGAACTACAAGGAAGTCTTTGCCAGTATATTTTGCCTGACCAGATGGTCTCTTTTCCCCATTACTCTTGGGAGAGATTGCAGAGCCTGGTGTAACGAGAAAGCGGACTTTTGAGGTTAAACTAAAAAGTGAAAATGCCTAGAATTCTGATGCTGTTGATGATGATGTACCAATAAATCTGTGCCATGATGCTAGAGTGAGAGGCAGGGTTGTTGCTGAGAGGATAGATGTATATCTAACAACAACATCTAGTATCAGAATGGAGATCGAGACTGACTTTGGCTCTGAGGTGGCTATCTGGGACATCTTTAATGAGGGCCATAATCGTCTGACAATTCTTGTTTCAGAAGGTGCAGAAGGACTGATGGTGGCAAGAGTGGATGATGAATGTAGAGGCCTCAAACCTCTGGAAATGTGCAGATATACTGTTCTGACCATGCTCGGGTTTGTGGGCCTAAAGAGCACCTGCAGTGAAAACACTGACAATGGATGGAGTAGACATTTTGAAATCGATCAACAGGGTTCAAGATGCTGAGCAGCGCATGAGCTGCAGTGGTCAGTGACCCATATCTGACTGCTAGCATCAGGGCCAGCAACCTAGAGCTGCCAAGACCCTTCTACAGTTTCTCACGGTGATCCTGGATAACAGGCTGCAACAGGGCAGACTGGCTAAGGACAAGGGATCGAAGAGGGAATGCTAACCCGGTACTCAAAAAATGCTAGCTGAAGTCGGATGTGATGGACCGAAAGGTGTAAATATCACAGTCAACCTGTAAACTACGACACAATGCATTCCCTTTTCTGGACTACATTCTGCTACTTAAGCCCTTTCAGGGTTTAGTAGCAGGAGATTGAAAACGAACGAAGCCAAGCCAAGCCAAATTGATCAACTAACACCTTTTGAATGAAGACATTACAATCGATGAACCAGCAATGCACAGATTGCAGGATTTTTAAATCGTGTGGGGTCCAGGACAGAAGGGCGCATGAGAGGATGGATCAAGAGTGTGTACAACCAGCGAGCTACAGGATCCATCTTTACTGAGAGAGACTGAGCACCTATTGGTCCACCTGGAGTGCAATGACATGGATTCTTAACAGACCATAACATGCTTTAATCAGCGTGATCGGCGGCACCAAATCTGGGATTAGCCCTGATGAGTCTTTATCATGCTGTAGCCAATCTTGGATTAACCTAAATAAGTCTTGATTATGCTGTAGCCAACCTTAGATTAACCTAAATGACTCTTTATCATGCTGCAACCAATCTTAGATTAACCTAAATAAGTCTTGATTATGCTGTAGCCAATCTTAGATTAACCTAAATGACTCTTTATCATGCTGCAACCAACCTTAGATTAACCTAAATGACTCTTTATCATGCTGCAACCAATCTTAGATTAACCTAAATAAGTCTTGATTATGCTGTAGCCAATCTTAGATTAACCTAAATGACTCTTTATCATGCTGCAACCAATCTTAGATTAACCTAAATAAGTCTTGATTATGCTGTAGCTAATCTTAGATTAACCTAAATGACTCTTTATCATGCTGCAACCAATCTTAGATTAACCTAAATAAGTCTTGATTATGCTGTAGCCAATCTTAGATTAACCTAAATGACTCTTTATCATGCTGCAGCCAATCTTAGATTAACCTAAATAAGTCTTGATTATGCTGTAGCCAATCTTAGATTAACCTAAATGACTCTTTATCATGCTGCAACCAATCTTAGATTAACCTAAATAAGTCTTGATTATGCTGTAGCCAATCTTAGATTAACCTAAATGACTCTTTATCATGCTGTAGCCAATCTTAGATTAACCTAAATGACTCTTTATCATGCTGTAGCCAATCTTAGATTAACCTAAATGACTCTTTATCATGCTGTAGCCAATCTTGGATTAACCTAAATAAGTCTTGATTATGCTGTAGCCAATCTTAGATTAACCTAAATGACTCTTTATCATGCTGTAGCCAATCTTGGATTAGCCCTGATAAGAGCTGATTATGTTTTTACTATACAACACCAATGTATGAATCTGATTGGTGTGAAGTAATAAGTGGAGTGCCACAGGGCTCGGTTTTGGGACTAATATTGTTCTTGATATATATAAACGATTTGGACACTGATATGGGATCCATGATTGCAAAATTTGCGGACGACACAAAACTATGTTGCAGTGTCTCATCTGTAGCAGAAGTGGATATATTGAGGTTGGATTTAGATAAAATTCGAGACTGGTCTGTGAGATGACAAATGGAGTTTAATATAGATAAATGTACAGTCATCCTCATGGGTAGATCCAATATGGAACATAATTACAGAATGGGAGAAAACAATATTAGAAAGATAGATAAGGAAAGGGACCTAGGGGTTATAATAGAGCATTACAGGAAAAATGAATGAGCAAGTCCAGGTAGCAGTGAATAAGGGAAAATGCAATGTTAGGTATGATAAAAAGAAATATTAAATATAGGAGTAAGGAAGTGATTGTCAAACTGTATAAAACATTGGTTAGACCTAGACTGAAGTACTGTGTACCTGTGTGGACTCCTTATCGTAGAGGAGATTCAAACATGCTGGAAAAGATTCAAAAAAGAGCAACAAAACTGATAGTGGGATTTCAGAATTACAGTTATGAGGAAAGACTCAGAAAAACCAGCCTACAGTGTCTAGAAAAGAGAAGAACTTGAGGTGACTTAATACAGGTTTATAAGATAACAAGTTTTTTTCAAAATACAACCACCAACAAGGACAAGAGGGCACAGCTACAAATTAACTAAAGAAAAGTCCAGATTGGATATTAGGAAATATTTTTTTAGCCAGAGAGTGGTGAATGCTTGGAATCCATTGCTCCAGGAGATAGTGGAGGCAGGGACAGTTAATGCATTTAAGAATAGATTGGATGCGCATAGCTTTTAGAGCAAGGTAATGCAAATGGTTGTATACAGACTCTGATGAGTCTTCTAAACCAGTACAAAGATGTTAAGTTAAGTTTAGAACATTAATATAAAAAAATAAGATAGTATGGCTGGGGTTTTATTCTCATCTTTATAATATAGTCCCCTGCTGCAAATCACTATGGCTTTATAGTCTCTTAGAGATTAAATTAAACTATAAACTGTAACTTTTGGGCAGAGGGCCAGCTGCCCCATTCGAGAGAAACTAAATCATTAGAAAAAGAGACACAAAATTCTACATTTCAAAGTAGAATAGGAATTTTTTAAAAGAGGGATGACTAAGTCAAATAAATTTTTACCTTTTAACACAGTGAATCAGATATACTGCACAATCGTTACATACCATTATGTAATGCCCTGAGCCAAAGCTGTTTCCTATGATGATAGTGAGTTTGGGAACTGCTGCACAGCTGACAGCTGCCAACATCCTTGCTCTGCACTTCAGAGATATGCTTGTGGCCATCGCTGGTAAAAAAAAAGTAAAGATCCCATTAACACACCAGTGTAGCATATTGGGAATATAGTGTTAGACCCATATTTTTCTTGACCAACTACACACTAGAGGAGATGTGGTATACATCATGCCAGCCACCTTTACTTTCCTAGATTATTCTGGTACCCAATTTTTGTATTGTGGCTGGGTCGACCCCACATGTACTCCTGTGATCATCAAATGGGGACGGAACCCCTGATAGCTCGGCTGAAAATCCAGTGTATCATCACTTGTGTCACTAGACGTAGTGGGATAGTGTAGTTTTCTGTCATGTGCCAGCTTTGTCATTGATGCTGTTGTCATTCTATGTTTCTTCGGCGTCTCACTGACATCATCTATCCATCTTTTTTGTGTTCTGCCTCTTGCTCTGCAACCCTATTGTTTGGTATTGTAGATACGAGCCCAGAGCAAACCCCATTGATGTTCCTACAAATAGGCATACAGACATTAACGAAGAACTAAAGAGCCACAACAACATCTATATGGCACCAGAGGAGCACATGATGGCAAAACTAACAATGAATGAAATGGAAGAGGCCATGAGAACGCTAAAGAAAAAGAAATCGCCCGGAAAAGATGGCGTAACAAACGAAATGCCAAACAGCAAAGAGGAAGTTACTATCAGTCCTGAACCAAAGCTGGAAAAGGGGAATTGTGCCTCAGGCATGGAAAGATGCTGTAATTATACCAGTACCAAAGAAAGAAAAAGATAGAGCAGATCCAAATGGATACAGGCCTATCAGTCTGCTGAGCTGTGTAGGAAAACTGATGGAGCGTATGATAAACACCAGAGTGATGTGGCATCTGGAAGAAAAACACATACTAATTCCACAGCAAGAAGGCTTTAGACAGCACAGATCCACTGAGGACCAGATCACTCTCATAGCCCAGGAAATAGAGGATGCTTACCAGGAGAAAAAAAACACAGTAGCGGTTTGGGTGGATTTAGAGAAGGCATTTGACAAGATCTGGAAAGAGGGACTTAAAAGTCAAGCTGCAAAGAAGTGAAGTTTGTGGGAAAATGTACAGATGGATCAGCCACTACCTCAAAAACAGAACAGCCAGAGTTCAAGTACAAGGGCAGATGAGCAAAAAGGTGACACTTGAGCAGGGAGTACCCCAAGGGGGAGTACTGTCACCCACACATTTCCTGGTGTATATAAACAACATCTCAGAGAATATACCAAGAAAAGTCCACAGCTCCATGTTCGCAAACGATCTGGCTATTTGGACCTCTGAAAAGAATCTCACCATAACAAGTAATCGGATGCAGCAGGCCCTAACATCGTTGGAGGAGTGGGCGAACTCATGGCTGGTCAAAATAAATGAGGAAAAAACAACATGTACGATATTCTCGCTTTCAAACAAACCCCAAAACACCAAAATAAGTCTTAACGGCAAATACCTGCGGCCAAACGACAACCCAAACTACCTGGTAGTCACATTTGATCGGCGCATGACATGGAAAAGTCAGATCGAGAGAAACCGAATGAGAGCCAGACAAAGAATGGCAATCATGAGGAAACTTGCTGGAACAAGCTGGGGAGCAGACAAAAGTATACTAAAGAAACTGTACACTGGAAGAGTGAGACCAGTTCTCGAGTATGGCATTGCGGCATGGACAACAGCAGCAAAGGCGAACTTTGACAAAATTAGCAAACTTCAAAACCAAGCCATGAGAGTTATAACAGGAGGCATGAAGTCAACGCCAATTGTAGAACTTGAAAAGATTACAAATCTGCAATCCATGACCGACAGAAGAGACTGCAGAGCCCAGCAGCAAGCGGAGAAACTCAGAATACTGACAGACCATCCAATGCATCAGAGACTAAATAATTTTGGAAATGGGAAACTAAAGCGGAGAAACTTAGCAGAAATAGCCAAAGCAAAGATGAGCGAAGACCCTATGAACGCATGAACAACACCAAAGCCCATTCCTACTGTACGCAAACCTACCTGGAGGCAGCATATATTTCCAGAGGTGGCAGAAAACATACCAGGTATTGGAAACAAGAACAGCCAGACTGAAAAAGAAAGAAGAGACATAACCCTGAGGTACATAACGAAAAACTACCCAAACATGGACTGGACCCATGCATACACTGACAGTTCTGTAACAAACACAACACAGAACAGAGGGGCAGGGGTATTCCTGAGCCTACCAAATGGTAGAAAGATAACACTGTCAGTGGCAACTGGAAAATACTCAAGCAATTTCAGAGCGGAGGCAGAGGCACTGAGAGCTGCAGTAGAAGAAATGGTGACAGGTAAAAAGAATGAAAGCCATATAGTCCTGCTCACAGATGCCCTGGCCGTAGTCACAGCACTAAAAAGCCAGAAAAATACTGAACTTAATGATTTAAGAGCAGTACTCTGTCAATTATGCCAGCAGTCTGCACCAAAAAGAGTAGTGGTACAGTGGGTTCCATCCCACTGTAACATCCAAGGCAACGAGGAGGCAGACAGACTGGCAAAAGAAGGTGCAAGACTACCACAACCAGATCCTAGTGTGACCTATGAAGAGTCAAAAAGGCTTATTAGAGCTAGATACATGACCAAATGGGAAACAGAACATACTGACTAAGTAAAAAACGATGCCTATTACCAGTTACCAATAGACTGAGGTACCACCTATTCAATAAATTGAAGATAGGTGGCACTGACAAATGCTCGTGTGGTACCGGGAAAATGACCGCTGAACATTTGCTGCAAAACTGCCCGACATACGAGGATCAGAGAAAGCAGATGTGGCCACCACCAGTGGCAACACTAGACAAGCTCTATGGCAGTGTCGACAGCCTCAGGATGACTGCTGCTTTTTTCTAAAAAATACAGGTTGACGTCTGACAGCGTACGAAGAAGAAGAAGAAGTAGATACAAGCAGCTGGTACCTTTGCATTCTTGTCAATGCACGTCATAGAAATTATTTCTTTTAAAATGTAGCAAGGGAATATGTGGAAGCTGCAAGACAGCGAGTTGTAAACAATGAATGTTAATGACAACGAGCCTCCTCTTCCTCTTCTGCATTCATTCTCAATCTCCTGCTACCAAGCCCTGAAGAGGGCTTTGCAAGTATCAGGATGTAATTTGGAGAATGGATTGCATTGTTTCGCTAGTTTACAGTTTGACTGCAATATTTGCACCTTTTGGTCCAACACATCTGTCTTTGGCAGAACAATGATCCTAACCTTCCTATCATGACTTTCTTTTCTCTTGTTTGTTACATGTTACCCGAGTGCAGATAAATACTCGTCTTGTGATCGTTGTTATGAACAAACATTCTTCAAATGGATGATTTAGAAAATAACCACATATAGTTCTTATAATTATCTGGATAAGGTACAGTCCCAGGCTATTTCTTCTTCCTTCTTTATGTAGTTTTCTTTTCTTCTTCCGTCTTTATGTAGTTTTCTTTCAACTTTTCGTGAAGAGCGCAACCCTTTGAACCCGTGACACCGATGCACCGGTGTGTATAAATACCCCACTTCCCGAGACACCTATGAACCAGTATGACGGGTGAACCATAATTCAAAGGCGTATTTCGGGCTGTACTGCTTAGATATTGGCCTATCTGTCGTGATGTCTACAAAGGACACACATTTTTGTTCATGTGGATCTTCTGGTAAAAATTTCCCTGATCTCTGGGTAACGAGATTGGACTCCCGTGTTCAGTGTCGAGCACGTTAAGAATTTCTTGACAGTTGGAAATCGAAAAGAGTAGGTTTAATGGCCACTGCTTGGACAAAATTCAAGTTAAAAATCTACCCAAGTTATTTGTACCTTTCTCCGGGTGGTTTGTTTAGAGCAGCTATAGATGGCGCCTAACTGGCTGCGAGTTTACTTACGTCTAGTGTTTGAGTCTATTAGGATGGAACCGTGCATTGGTTAAACCACCCTCCAAGAAACTGGTTGTATACAGACTCTGTAGAGTCTTCTAAACCAGTATGAAGACGTTAAGTTATTTCTGAGGATAAATATGGCGGCATCCACAAAATATAAAAACTGTGTCAATGAATGTGATGGAAAGTAGTTTTGAAAATTAGGAAAACAGTCGTTCTAAAAGGGTAATGACAGAACAAGCCATTGAAAGTATTCTCAAGGATTTGGAGGCCAATAAATTGGATTTAGATGGTATTTGAATTACACGTGCGAGGGAGCTAGTAAAATCTGTCATGCCCTTCGGAGAATCAGACTACGGTCCGGGCAGTGTATGTGACGTAATGTACATTTGATAATTTACTGGTATAACAAGTAGAAACATTGGAGATGATCAGATCAGTCAATTTGAGACAGAATAATGAAATTAGAGCACAACGTTCTGTCATAGTAAATAGATTTCTTCAGATGTCTATGATTCTGGGGATACTTCTGCTTTATTACCCTTTGCATACAATGGCCCAATTAATTTTTTTCTCCATATGTTCATTGCACATTTTCCAAACAAAAATTTGGTGATATGACACGTGGAGTAGGATGCTGAGCCCATGATATGACTATGTGTGGCTCTGCCTAGGGAGCGTTTAGCTAGAATTGAGACCTTAACCTCAATTCTACCTGTAGCTATGGCAGTATTTTCCATTCTTACCTTCATCTTTAGTCTGAGAAGAAAACTCTACATCTGATATTGTGTTCTGCAGGAACACTAAAGGCACATCACGCTCACAACACAACTGGACAAAATGAGCTCCCTTTGCAGCTTCCTTGTCATTTATCTCTCCTTGGTTCGCAATGATACCAACTAGATGACTGAATGGAGAGAGGGGGATAAAAAAACTACATTGTTTATGTTCGAACAGCAAATTACTTTTATCAATATTGTTTTCACAAGTAGTTATTTCTTCTGTGTTTGCCATGAAAAAGACATGACTGTGTTGTAGTTTACAGCCAGGCTGCAATTTCTGCCGTACTGTCCGATACATTCAGTTTCAGCTTGGCATTTTTTAAACCTGGCTTGCCTCCCTCTGCAATCATATTCTCTTAGCCAGACTACCTTGCCGCCATAGAAACAGGAGACTTAACATCTGGTCAGGCAAAACATGCAAATCAGACAATGTTAGTCAGGGTCAGGTGAACATACTGATCAAGACCCCCACCTCACTTCCATGTAGTTCTCCCTGAAAACAGGCCATTTCATGGCAATCTGGCTAACAAGGTGGAGGTCGACATGATCTCTGCAGTAGTGAGCAGCATGTAGATGAAGTCAAGCATAGCATAACAGCCTGGAGGACCCTGGTCCACCTTCATCCGCAGGACCAGGATTTGAGGTGGAAAGGATATTGGTCGACTGACCCCAATGCCTGCAGCCAACTATGATTTCACTAGCTGATGTCAGTTCATTCAATGTGCGTCATCGGCCCCACAAATAATTTTATAAACAACGTAGATCACTAGACATAGCATTTTAAATTTGGTGTCAAATTTATTACGTAGTTGCTCCTCTTCTACCCTGGTGTGTAAAGGTTTTCAGAGAGAACAGTAGGTTCTTCTATTTGCCATCTTCCTTATGACCTGGTTCCAGTGTAGTTGTCAGTCTCACAAGGACCATCATCTGTTGCCACCCCAGTGGACTTGGAGTTGTCTTATAGGTCAAGATCGCTGGCTTTTCCCCTCCTATCGTTGTAGCTGATCATTTTTCATTCTCCAAATGTGGTCAACCATCATATTTGGCGTGATAAAATGAAACTCGCTCATGCTGCATCACGTGCACACACGAAGCATGATGTCATCCAGTTGCTCAGTATACGACTAAATGCAAAGCCCTTCAATATCACGGTAATACAATGCTATGCACCTACCTCAGATTACGAGGACAGCGAGGTTGACAGCTTCTACGAGGAATTGCAGGCGTTGGTGAACGAGGTACCGAAGAAGGATATACTGGTGGTACAGGGAGATTGGAATGCCAAAATTGGCGAAGACATGGTACGTGACTGGAAAGGTTCATGTGCAGCATATGGAAATGTGACCACGAATAGAGGACTGAGACTCCTAGAATTTGCGTATTATAATAAGCTTATAGTAGCGAATACGCTGAGACCACATAAAATGTTGAGACGGTGGACGTGGCACAGCCCAAATAGTACGCTTCATAGTCAAATAGACTACATTTTGGTCCAAAGGAGATTCAGATCTAGCGTCAATAGCGCCCAGACAAGAAGTTTCCCAGGGGCCGATATAGGGAGCGACCACGACTTAGTACTGATGACCATGCATCTCAGACTAAAGAAAGTTCTGAAAAGAGAGATAACTAGCCTGAGATTTGACTTGCAGAAGTTGAAGTACCAGGATACTGTGGAGACCTTTGGGGCGGTGATGGGGAGAAGATTCGCACTTCTCTTGGTTCTTAACGAGGAGGCAGATGTTGAGACAATGACTGAAGCCCTGAATTCGGCATTAATCTCCACGGCATCTGAGATTCTAGGCAGGTGCAGGATTAAGAAGAAAGCATGGATCACAAGTGAAATACTAGATTTATGTGAAAAGAGACTACAAATCAAGAGAGCGAAGAAAACACTAGATGGGATTCAGCAATATAGAGAGATAAATGGAAACATAAAGGCCAAGATGAAACAGGCCAAAGTGGAATGGATAACGACTCAGTGTGCAGATATCGAACAAAATCTAGGAAGAAATGACGCCAAGGGGGCATATAAATTAGTCAAGAACTTAGTAAGGCCTGCACAAAGTCGAAATACAACGATTCAGGACAAGAGTGGGAAATGTCTCACAGAAGCTCAAGACATTCGTGAGCGATGGACAGAGTACTGTTCGGAACTATATAAGCATGAAGGTTGAGGTGACCCAAGAAATGCAATGTCTCCTGAAGTGAGTCTGATAGAGGAAAATCAAACGATAACAAGGGAAGAAGTATATGAAACCGTGAAAATGCTGAAGAGAGGGAAGGCTGTAGGTGTGGATAATATCCCAGTAGAGCTCCTACAAGGGGGAGATGAGGCAACAATTGATACCCTGACATACATCTGAAATAAAATTTGGCAGACAGGAGAGTGGCCCACCAGCTGGACAAAATCAGTAATCATACCACTGCCTAAATCAGGAAACCTAAATATGTGTCAGAACTATCGAACAATCAGTCTGATAAGTCATCCAAGTAAAGTTCTCTTGAGAATAATACTTAAAAGACTGAAACCACAGGCAGAGAATATCATTGCCGGAGAACAAGCGGGCTTTCGAGCGGGAAGGAGTACCATCAAGCAGATATTTAATCTTCGGCTACTGAATGAGAAGTACTCAGAGTATCATCAACAACTCTACCATGCCTTCATTGACTTTAGAAATGCATTTGACAGAGTGTGGCATGCGGCGCTATGGTCAACAATGAAGCATTATAAGTTCAACAGTGATATTGTGAGGGTAATTGCAAACCTTTATTAGCAGGCGACAAGCGCAGTCTCTGTAGAGAGAACGCTAGGCGATTTTTTTCGTACAACGGTGGGTGTGAGACAGGGATGTATACTCTCCCCAACACTCTTCAATATATTCTTGGAGACAATAATGGAGACGACCTTAAACGGACATGTTGGCAAGGTTAAAATAGGTGACAGGCTTATCACAAACTTCCGATTTGCTGATGATATTGATGTATTGGCAGGCACAGAAAGGGAACTCCAGGAGTTGATTGGTAGATTGGATAGAGCGGCCCTGAGTTTTGGTATGGAAATAAATGCAGATAAAACAAAGCTCATGACCAATAACATAGCAGGGTTTTAATCTGTAATAGAGGCAAATGGGCAGGAACTTAAGGTTGTAAAACGTTTCAAATATCTGGGATCATTGATCAGTGAAGAGGGATCGAAGCCAGAGGTAATTGCAAGAATAGCACAAACAACAGCGGCGCTGACTCGGCTGAAACCTATATGGCAAGACAAGCGGCTCGCCCTCGGCACAAAAGTTAGACTAATGCGCTTTTTGGTGCTATCAATATTTCTGTATGCCTGCGAGACCTGGACCATTACAGCAGATATCCAGGGCAGAATACATGCAATGGAAATGAGGTGCTATAGAAAACTCCTAAATGTTACATATAAAGATCGTGTCACGAACGTAGAAATTCGTCAGAGAGTTGAAGACGCTATTGGTCCTTTTGAAAATCTGTTCACAGCTATCAAAAGACGGAGGATGGACTGGTGCGGGCACGTCGCAAGGTCCAACGGAATTACCAACTCGATACTCTTTGGTTCCGTACCGGGACAGAGAGGGCGAGGACGTCCAAGGAAGAGATGGGTGGACAACATCACTGAGTGGTCAGGCCTTCGTCCCGGTGAGATACGACAGGCGGCGACAGACAGAGAGGGATGGCGTGGAATTTTGGGAGTGTCTTCATGTGTGCCCCAACGACCTGATGGGTTACGGGATGAACTGAACTGAACTGATTTTTAGCTCCAACTGTAGTGGCCTCTCTTTGAGTACACACATCTTATTCTGCATCCGGCTGTGGGTATGGGACAGAAGAGCCAAATCATCTGCAAAGTAGAGATCTTCAAGTTGTCTCATTGATGTCCATTTAATGCTGTTGTCGCTTGGCGATAATGTTGACCATAATCCAGTCAATGGCCAGCAGGAGGAGTAATGGTGATAGCAGACAGCTAGCCGAAGCCCCGTTCTTATTTCAAAAGGTTTAGAAAGCTGAAATTCATATAGCACTCCACATTGCGTTGCTTCGTATGTTTTCTGGATTATAATAAAGAACTTTGGGGGCACTCCATAGTGTCTCAGCAACTTCCATAGTGATACTCTGTCCAAGCTGTCAAAAGCTTTCTCATAGTCCACAAATCCTATAATACGCAGTGAGTTCCATTCCACACTTTGTACGACTGATAATTGTCAGTGTTTCTATCTGGTCTGTACAAGACCTGTTTTGACGAAAGCCAGCCTGCTCATCCCTTAACTGGTCATCTATGGCCTTTTTAAATCTCTCTAAAATGATCTCGATCAAAACTATTCCGGATACCGATAACATTCTTCTTTGATATTTTGTACACTGCTGTAAATCTTCCTTCTTTGGCAACTTTATTACATAGCCTCCAGTCTTCCAGTATTTCTTCCATCTCCCAGATTTTTCAGAATAGCATGTATAACATCATTGCTGAATGACATCATTGTCCGCAGTGATCGCTTCTGCGGAGATATCATCTGGACCGGTAACTTTGTAGTCTTTCAGAAACTGAATGGCTTTCTAAATTTCCATTGCCAAGATTGATGCAGCAACAAGGAGGGACCGCTGTTGGAGCTTGTGTTCGTTAGGAATTCGCTATATCATTTAGGACAGTTCAAATGATGGTTCCGAAGAAACTAGTATTAGAAGGTTTTGTCACAATGGGTCCCATGGACGCTGACTAACCACCATATGGAAGAATGCAATGGGTGGGGTTCAAATCACTTGCTGCATTACAAAGTGAAGAGTGATGCATTTATATTGCACATGATACCACTTTGAGCTGTGCAGCAAAACAGCGAGCATGCAATTGAAAAATTAAAGATCACCAAAATTTAACAAAATTCTAGTCACACATTTCCGCTGGTAAGGTTATGCTGAAGGGCTATTGTTGGCAGACTTTAAGGATCCTAGCAAGAACATCAATGCCATCCACTACAAGGACACTAAACATACTACATAAAGTCATCAATTTGTGTAATTTTATTGCACAATAATGGTCGTCCACATTGTGTTGAAAGCATTAGCACGGAAAAGGTGAGAAGTTTTGCCACACCCAACCTATGGGACCGGTCTGTCATCATGTGACTTTCATTTGTTTGAACACTTAAAAACTCTAAAGGTACAATGATTCAACTGCGATGTACTGTCAAAATAGTTCAATGACCAACCAAAGTACTTTTTCACGGATGGTATCTGACATCTCCCCAAACAATGGTATGTGGAATGCATGTCTGAATGCCTGCGGCGACAGCAGCTTCTAACGACCACCAGTGCATTCTTGCTTCCTATAAATTATTTTGTTTTATTCTGCCACACCTGCTGATGTACATTTCATACATCTTTAATAAAGCTACTGGGACAGGCTTAATTTGATCGCGCCTCATCACAGCATGAAGGTCTGTAGCACTTTATATGTCTTCTTCCAGTGGTGAGGACTGTAATGCTTTGTTTTACATGATGAAATACCAACTCCTGGCACAACCCTTAGCTGCTTTTTAGGACACAGAAGGGTATAAGGGATTCACCAGCCCAATAAAGAGCTTGGGTTTCAGATATCGCACTTTGAATGTGTGGGTGTGCACGTTTCTATGGAGGAAGGGGGAGAGAGACCAGTGGACAATGATGACGTAAGTGGTCTCGAGGTAAAGTGTCCGCCTCGGGTGCGGAGGTTATGTGTTCAAATCACAATGGAGACCGGGATTTTTTTCAAGTGCATCTTCTTGCAAAAATTCCCCTGATCTCTGAGTAGTGAGATCAGACTCAGTGTAGCAGATCCTCTAATTCTTTGCCCTGGCCGTGATCTAACTTAGAACATTCTCACACTCATCCACATCATCATGACCATACTCAGTAAATGACATATCACACAGCAGGTGGCATATTTATTATATCATACTCATATCATACAATGAGTAGAGAAATTACAAACACAATATAATACATATCTTAACTAAACATTATACTAAAACGGGAATTATAAGCATTAGCTATTGATGGAATTCCCAACTAACTAAAAACCCAGTTCTATTGCCTTACAATTGCATCACACACACATCGCCTTAACTGCGTCTTCAACACACCTTATCAGATACTCTTCCTCACTGAAATCCCCTCAGGCGGGCGATCTCGACATAACTCGTTCACAATGTGTCCTTGCTTACAAACACACTTTCAGATTATCCATTAAAGCAAAACTCACACACCTATTTGAGCGATCCTGTTCTATCACTAAACATTCGTCCATCAGTCTACCAATCGCTCCTCTATCTAAGTCGGTGAGTTAAACATACTATCCACATTCAGTCTCTCTCTCTCCCATACAGCCTCTCTCTATCTAGCCTCTCCATCTCTCATCCAGCCTCTGGAGCTAAACTTTGTCTCGAGTTATATATCCTCAAGCAAGACCAGAGCTTGACCAATCGATCTCAGGTATGGTCATCTTCAATTCCAATTGGAACGAAACACTTTGCACCCCTGTCACTCATTCTCTCGCAGCAAGCCCCGTTGCCAATTTCGTCTGTCAATCAATCTCCCCCTACCAAAATCGGAAGGCCAGTGGTCAGTTTCTACCTGTCCACATTCCTTAACCCAACTCTGTTCTCCTTTGCTGAGACAGTGAGTGACCTTGACATGCATTCATGTAGCTTTAAGCTTTAACATGTTCAGGCATCCTAAACTCCCCTTGCTCCGGCGGGAACTGTTACATTACCTCCCTAAACTACAGACCGAAACATGGATGGTCATTTTTTTCATCTGGCAAATGACCACCATTTTCGTCTCTACTATCCAAAATGTAAACACTACTCCTGTTTACAACTTCACTCACATCGTACATGCATAAAAAGACATGTCATTTGATACATATAAACTTTTTGTAATACATACACAATCAATACAAGCAGAAGAAAAACACTGTGGCTGGGCGTTTTTACAACACAACACTTTTACATCGTTTTGCAGTCAAATACACCCAAGTCTGTCCCTGCGGGACCTTTAACTCATCAAAACAGAAACACCTTAAGGAATTCTCCTTACTCATTGAGGTAAACATACCTCGCCCTGTTCCCGTGCCTTCCTCTAAGGACACGAACCTTCATTGTTACACTCGACCAGTTCAGGTCAATTTTCTCAGGCGGTCTCATTACACGCCTGGCCGACGATTCACTTCATACTAACTCCTGTGAGGCCACGAATTTACGTGGGTTATCCTCAGGCTAGTTATCATTGTCTCTCTTGACAGCTATCCCCTCTCAAAGAAAACAGCAAAATTCTTTATGTTTCCCACAAAAACGATATTTGACAACATATGTCATAGTCAATATTAAAACTTCTGATCAATATAGTCTTCTCTGCAAAGACTCCACATACATGTGATTCTGGAACTCGTGGTGACTTGTGCTTGCGGAGGCCTACAGTCTGGATGAGATATACTGCTCTGTAGATCACCTAAATAACCTGTATCAAATACCTGTAAACATGATGATTCAACAACAACAACAAAAAAACAACAACAAAATAAAGAAAAATTCAATGCATACTATATCGACCATACAACCCACTAAAAATGCAAGTAATACCATTAGTCAAAATCCAAATATCAAAATATTTACACACATAAACATGACCAAGTGCCATCAACTTTCACTCCTGCTCGTGCCCCACAGATGAGCACCTGTTAATGCCCCCTTTATAAGATACTAAACTACGACTACGTTCTAACTTAATCAGGTACTAAACTATGTCACTAAACTATGACTAAGTTCTAATTTAATCAGATACTAAACTATGTCTGAGTCAAAAGTCAAAAACCGAATCGTCCACCTGTCGAATTACGTCCTGCTGTAACCCTACTAGTCCAGGTGCAGTCTTTGTCCCGAGGAATCAAAACCGAGTGTTGTGATCTAACTAATTCACCGCTATTTCCCCAAATTCTCCGCATCAAAGCTACCTGGTCAGATATTGACCGAAACATCGCGTCCACGTGTTACCCTTCGTCGCGTAATCATTACCTGGCGCATCCAGCTATCCTGCGTCTCTTGTCCGTTCTGTCCGTTTCTCTGGTCGGAAATGTCCCTTTGATCTCGGTCAGTCTTCGCTTCAGACTGACCGTCCGCTCATTGTCTGGCGTGTACTTCAGACAACGAATTCAAAGGAATTTTTAACATCTGGTCATTCCTCCTTCTCTATACCCTACCCCCTAATTATCCAAATCTCCGTTTCCCAAGGATAACGGTAGATGAAACAAATTTTATGCAAATGCATACATTAACTGGAGTTTCACATGATAGCCCATGTGTGTAAGTACTCCACACGACTTTACCTAATTCCATTTCTGAATTCCATGTTTTTGGCTAGCGTCAGTAAACATTGCATCAACCGTTCCTTATCACTACTGCTTATTTTAACCAGACTATGCGTTGACCCATCAGCTGTCTCTGATTGCTGCGCGATTTCCTCCTGTAAAACGCCCATCGTCTGGTCTGTTTGTTTCACGGCTGTTTGGTTCGTACCCACCGGTTCTCTGGTAGTGTTACGTACACTTACATCGTCCGCTACTTCAGCCTTCCGTCCATCTGTATTCACTATTTGTGGGAAAAACTTTTCACACTGTTCGTTTGACTGTTGGCTTATCTCGAACTGAGATCTTTTCATCTTTGCTTCGATGACTGGTTCGCTGTCCTGGCTGTGGTTAACCTGTCTTTCCCTTTTCTTCGTTTTCCTTAGAAACTCTGTTCCTCTTTTGTTGGCTGCTGTTGGTGCGTCCGTTTCGCATTCCAACTGTGCGTCATTCCCACTTCCTTCCTCGGTGGCCGAAGGGTTGTCCCTTCTTTCGGTCTGTTCAACAACTTCTCCCGCATGGCTAGGCCCTGCCACCATTCCTCCTCCTCTCCTTTCCTCTTTATCTGACGAATCTCCGACTATTTCCTTGTTCGATTCTTCGTCGACTTTAACTAATGTTCTACCAGGCTTGACCACACGTTCCTGGTAAACTTGGCCCATTTCAGCACGCCCGACCATGTTAATCGACGAAATACCCTCTTCCTGCATTCTCGGCCTACACTGTCCGATGCGGTAACATTTGATCTGGACCTCTGAGCGAACGTTTGTCTCGTTTGCATTGCGTAACCTGCCCTCCGTACCTAACTTTTCTGGATACACAAAACCTGTATCTCTTTCTTTCCGTCCATCCGCCTCGTGCTCAAAGTCTCTTTGATAGCTCCTGTTCTGCCTCTCCATCTGTAACCGTGCAAAAGGCCTCTTGTGGGCTAAGAATCTGCCCGATTCAAACTTCTGCCCAACCATTCCTCCTCCTCTCACTTGACTTGGCCTCTCCACCTGGGTCAAACTCCTACCCTTTTCGGTACCTCTTTCCAGTCGTTCACACACGTCCGTCCTGAGATTTCCACCTCTGTCCCTCCACGGATCGGAATGTGGAAGTTGTACGGGCTTCCTACTCACTTTCCTACCACTCTGTCCCCTTCTAAAATACTGGGCCGTGTTTACTTCTGTGATTTCTTGATTTCTTCTCTCCTTCCTAGCTGGTTTGAAAGCTCCGTTTTCAAACTGTTGCAACAGCTGTCGCAGCTTCCACTGGAGGTCGCTTTCCTGTTTTTCCAGCCGAATGACTCTGCCTGTTAGTTCTCTTAGCTGGTTTTGTAGTTGACTTTTGTCCTCCCACTTATCGCTGAATGTAGCTCGTGCCATGAAAGGCTTGTTTTTGACAAACAGTCCTCCTCTTCTCCAGGAACTGTTAATATTCCGAAGAATATTAGGGCATCCGATAGACAAATGTCCAAAAGCTAGACAATGATAACATTGTTTAACATTGTCCAACCTCGACATACTGAATAAACCCGTCTGGCCCACCACAAAAATTTACAAGACTGTCAAGTACGCACAAAGTCTTGTCAATAATACAACAATGGGTGGAAAAAAAAACGTCACACTTACCAGTCAGATGATTGGAAAAGCTGTCTATGGTACTAACACTCTAACCACTAGCTACTCCTCTATTCCTAACTACACACACACAAGTTATATTTAACTGCGACACTTGTGTTAAACATGCAAATCAAGATCTATAGCTACACACGCACTATATTTATAAATCTATCACGACTATCCTGGTCACGGCACCAAAATAATAATAACGTGTAGCAGATCCTCTAATTCTTTGCCCTGGCCGTGATCTAACTTAGAACATTCTCACACTCATCCACATCATCATGACCATACTCAGTAAATGACATATCACACAGCAGGTGGCATATTTATTATATCATACTCATATCATACAATGAGTAGAGAAATTACAAACACAATATAATACATATCTTAACTAAACATTATACTAAAACGGGAATTATAAGCATTAGCTATTGATGGAATTCCCAACTAACTAAAAACCCAGTTCTATTGCCTTACAATTGCATCACACACACATCGCCTTAACTGCGTCTTCAACACACCTTATCAGATACTCTTCCTCACTGAAATCCCCTCAGGCGGGCGATCTCGACATAACTCGTTCACAATGTGTCCTTGCTTACAAACACACTTTCAGATTATCCATTAAAGCAAAACTCACACACCTATTTGAGCGATCCTGTTCTATCACTAAACATTCGTCCATCAGTCTACCAATCGCTCCTCTATCTAAGTCGGTGAGTTAAACATACTATCCACATTCAGTCTCTCTCTCTCCCATACAGCCTCTCTCTATCTAGCCTCTCCATCTCTCATCCAGCCTCTGGAGCTAAACTTTGTCTCGAGTTATATATCCTCAAGCAAGACCAGAGCTTGACCAATCGATCTCAGGTATGGTCATCTTCAATTCCAATTGGAACGAAACACTTTGCACCCCTGTCACTCATTCTCTCGCAGCAAGCCCCGTTGCCAATTTCGTCTGTCAATCAATCTCCCCCTACCAAAATCGGAAGGCCAGTGGTCAGTTTCTACCTGTCCACATTCCTTAACCCAACTCTGTTCTCCTTTGCTGAGACAGTGAGTGACCTTGACATGCATTCATGTAGCTTTAAGCTTTAACATGTTCAGGCATCCTAAACTCCCCTTGCTCCGGCGGGAACTGTTACATCAGTGTTCAGTGTCGAGCACATTAAAAATTCCTCGGTGGCTGGAAATTGAAAAGTGTAGGCTTAATGGCCAGACAAATTAAAAATATACCCAAGTTATTTGTACCTTTCCCCGGTGGTTTGTTAAGAGCAGCTATAGATGGCACCTAACTGGCTGCGAGTCTACTTAGCTCTAGTGTTTGAGTCTATTAAGTTGACTCGCACATCAGTAAAAACTACCCTGCAAGAAACTGGTTGTATACAGACTCTGTAGAGTCTTCTAAACCAGTATAAAGACGTCAAACAAGTTAACATATTGAGGGCCAAAATATATAAATAATTACTACAAAAATATTCTCCAATTCGACAAAAGAATCATACCACAAAAAATTATATAGAATTTCAAGTGAGAAACTAACAGAAGCAATGAATGAGCTATAAAATATGTCTCTGACCCTTGAATATGAGCAAATCCTGTGAGCAGCAATCTCCCATACAATGCTTTAAACTCATGAAACCTGCTTCCATCAACAAGTCGAGCAATAATCTAAGAAAACGGAAGGAAAAATACAAACAAATTCATGGCGTGACATGACTTGTTTTTGTGTTGTAGTTCAATAAGGCTGTGTCTGATTATGGCAAAGCATGCCTCTCTTAATCACAGACAGCTTGAGGGATTTCCTGGAGAGCTCTGTATGTGACAGTGACATGAAAAGAGCCTCCAAGTAGATAAATTTAAAACAGAAATTGGGTGTCCTCTGAAAATGACTTTCCAGTCGCCCAATCATTTCACTACCAAAAATGGATCATAAAACAGCCCTCTCAACAATAAAGGTCTCTAACACAAGACCCAGACCACCTGACTATCTGCCAAAACCTTTTGGTGACATGCACTATGAATGACAAGTTGATGAAGAACGACATGGTAATCCACATGGCTGAACACTGAAAAAATGTCCGACGTACTGCCCAGGACATGGAAAGTAAGAGTGTCGAAAGATGTGACTAACAGTGTGGTCAAACCACTCTAGGGTAGAAGGCTCTCCAGCTCATGAGACTGCACATCCTACCATTCATACAGGTCAAAGCCTGCATAGTGTGAAGTGTACCACAAGACCAGTCAATCTGTATTTTCATAACAGCAAAACATTTATGTTGTCAGTGAACGAAATTTTCGGATTTGGTCCTGAAGGAAGATCAATATTCTTCGCTTCATCGCTCGTTGGACAATGCAGAATTAAAGATTAAATATGTTTTCTTGTGTGTCAGAAGAAGTAGATAACAGAGCCCTAAACAAGATACTTGCTTATTGGTTAGTGCATTGGCTGTCCAACCAAGCAGTCTAGATTCAATCTCTAATAGGTGTACGATGATTTTTCTATCTCAAACGGACCTGGGGTTCAAAACAAGTTTAAAAATTGGGTACCAGAGCAAGTCTAGGAAGTAAAGACGGCCTGCATGATGCTGACCACATCACACAGAGTGTGCCGCTGGTCAAGTAAATATGGACCTAACAGCATTTGCCACATGCCACAAAATGTGCAAGCAAGATATTTACTATTACTTTTAAGCAAGATACTCATTCATCTAGTTCCCCTTCAAGGTTGATGATGATATTCGTCCATTAAAAGTGATGAAAACCACTCTTTGTTCAGCCATGTAGACAGCCTTTCTCTTGATGTGTCCGCTGAAATGGGTGACTTGCGCTGTGATTTGGATTAAAGTGATAAAGAAACTGCACCTTTTGTCAACCTCACCCTCTGGTCCTGAGTTACCCTTAGCCAGTGGCAAGATTTTACCGAAACGACTGGAGATAGCACAGGATGCCGATTTTCCCTCAGAGTTTACTCACGAAGTCTTTCCCATAAACAGGTATCCGGCAGGGCAGCGGAGGGTGGATGAGATCTAACGATGTGTGTCATACCTTTCCCATAACCACAAGAGCCAAGGCAGTGTACCAGTCCATTATAGTTGTGTCTAAATTTCACACAACAAAACCGACACCGTTTGCAACTAGGGCGAAGGGCGCCAATCTCGTAAAGTTCAGCCATGTGAACTAGACCGTGAAATACGACACAGATTTAAGCCTAGTGCTATTCATATAGCCGATTTCCAGGCCAGGATAATTGGATGGAAGTAATCACAAAAAAACAAACAAATTAACCAGTCCAAATGGAAAACAAAAACATGTTTCCGTGAACACAACTGCAAGTCATCGACTAGTGTGAATTCCAGACAAATCCGTGGTCTGACGGCGTCCATAATGAACCTAAAAAGCAGAGCAGTGTAGGTGTTCAACCAGCTACGGTGCCATCTTTGCTGCATGGGTTTAAGCATAGAGCTGCAATGACTGCTCTCTCTCTGTTCCTATTCTGAGCCGTCCTCTTGAGTTCTGCCCATGAGATTAGAGTTGCTCTGGCATCTGTCACCATTCTATTCACCTTTTGTTCCATGACCTCACTCAACTGCTTCACAGTGATGCACATTTATGATTATATAGCATGACTCCATTGTGAAGGTGTGTTATCTTCTCCTTCTCTCCACATTTACTTACATCAACACCGAAATCAGCAAGATCAAGTCGCATTCAAAAAGGCACATTCGTTCATTGAGTTGAAAATCACAATCCACCAGAAGTAAACATTGAAGATGATGCAGGAAAAGAGATCAACATAAACAATGATCATTTTCAAAACATTAAAGTCAGAAAATATTGACCAACAACAATAAATGTCATAAAACCAAAAATGCCAACACACCAAAGAAACACCAAAGTAAAAACAATTACACTTTTGTAGTCCTAACAACAAAAAACATTTGTCTTAGTATTAATAAAAACTTTTGCCAAAACAAAGTTTTTAAAAATCAAAACCACAGTATTAAATTGTTTATATTGCCTGCTTACATGCTGGCTTCCTCTTCTGCATCTTAGTGGTAGATGCAGTTAGCCTGCTTGTCTTTTACAGTAAAGGAACCTTGTTTGATCTGTTGTCAACAGATTCAAATCTACCCAGCTGTAAATCGTTCAGTGGTGGTTTCTTTAACTCTTGTGCAAGCTTCCAATGGTGGTTTCTTTAATTCTTTTATGCGAGCTTCCAATGGTGGTTTCTGTAACACTTTTGTTCTTGATTCTTCTTTATTCTAGAAACTAACATCACACAGGGGACATTTCCACAAGTGCTCCATTCTCCGTTACAGCATTCAGTCAAGCATATATACAGTCCCTATGAGCAGCTGATTTTGTGTTTAATCTGATCTTTCCAAACAGGACACACTTTCTCCCCTCTCCCCTAGTCACTCCCAAATCTATCATCCTCTGCACATATGCATTTTCCCGACCTTCTGTCTCTTCATCTTTCTGTAGAGTATTCATAACTGCTCTGATCATCTCAACCCTGTCTCTCGTCATCAACGCGTCGTACAGCACAGCTTGCCCCGCTACTGTATCAGCTCTTTCAATGCCCTGGACGTCTGGATGTCCCGGGCAGTGAATCCATGTGCCACCTTGTACACTAGAGTTGCTCAGAAGAGAGGTCCACTCCCTTCTTAACATACACCTTTCTATCTTACGAAGCATAGCCTACGAGTCTGACAGTATCACTGAGGGTGTCACCAGTTGCATCATCAACCAAGTTAGGGACGTTGTTATCACCTCAATGCCCATCATCATACCTGATGTGATAGTGGAGTAGACAGTTGATTTCTCCACCACCTTCCTGCCATTTTGGTAGCCAACAAAACCCCAACAAATCTTGTATTTCCAAGATGACGGACTGATAAGCTGGACTTAATGTGCTGTGCTTTGTTTTAGTTTTTCTTGGAGTATCCTGTCATGACAACCTCTGATAACGTTGCCATGGTGTTGTCTAAGCTGAAAGCCCTAACTAAGTAAGCAATCAAAAGTGGTAAAGTTAAATATGTAACACTTTTTTGCGAGCTTCCAATGATGGCCTCTTTAGCCCTTTTATGTGAGGTTCCGTTCCAATGGTGATCCTGTAATACTTTTATGTGCTCTATCAATTGGTGGTCCTGTAATTTTTTATTTTTTATGGCTTTGTTTTATTTGTCTATTCCTCAAGGCAGTGTGCATTTGCACTTTTGTTTTTTATTTTGCGCCTGTCTGCCCAGTGCGTCCGACTTCAACATGCATTTTATGTAAGGGTCTGCTTCTTCCTGCATTTTCTAAAGTTTGCTTCCCTGGTGTAATGGCCGGTGCTGTCCTTCAACACCTCCATGTGGTGATCCTGGATAACAGGCTGCAACAGAGCAGACTGGCTAAGGAGAAGGAATCGAAGAGGGAATGCTAACCCGGTACTCAAAAAATGCTTGCTGAAGTCGGATGTGGTGGTCCGAAAGGCGCGAATATCACAGTCAAGCTGTAATCTGCAACACAAGGCATATCATTCTCTGGACTACATTCTGCTACTTAAGCCTTTTTCAAGATTTGGTAGCGGGAGATTGAGAACAAATGAAGCCAAGTCACGAAGCCAAGCCAACTCAATTCAGTACGAGTAGGTTCGAACAACCACACCAAAATACTGGGGAATGCTCTCCTATAGAATTTCATAGTATTATTACTTACCTGATACATGTTGATACTTTGTGGCATGTGTGGAGATGGTAAAATTCCTGGAATGTCCCCTATGTCATAAACTGGGTCATCATAGTCGTCAAGGTCAGCACTGCTAGATAAATTTAAACTGGCCACAATGTTCCGCCCTATTTGGAATGCTTCTGCCTCATTCTTAGCAAAGTAATCTGTGCAACCACTTGTACTGAAAGAAACAAACAAATTTTGAGATTAAAACTATAGCAACAAATTGAGATTAATTATGAAGTTTAATTCTTCGGCATTTGCCCTGAAAAGGGCACTGAGTCATAGTTTACAGCAAGACTGCAAATACCTGCAACTTTTGGCCAGACTCATCCAGTTTCAACTGCATGTTTTGGGTACCAGGTTTGCCTTCTCACTATGATCCATATTCTTCTAGGCAGACTGCACTACTGGCTACTGTCAGCTATGAGGTGTTGGCTACTGTCAGCTATGAGGTGTTGGCTACTGTCAGCTATGAGGTGTTGGCTACTGTCAGCTATGAGGTGTTGGCTGCTGTCAGCTATGAGGTGTTGGCTAATGTCAGCTATGAGGTGTTGGCTACTGTCAGCTATGAGGTGTTGGCTACTGTCAGCTATGAGGTGTTGGCTACTGTCAGCTATGAGGTGTTGGCTACTGTCAGCTATGAGTTGTTGGCTACTGTCAGCTATGAGGTGTTGGCTACTGTCAGCTATGAGGTGTTGGCTACTGTCAGCTATGAGGTGTTGGCTACTGTCAGCTATGAGGTGTTGGCTACTGTCAGCTATGAGGTGTTGGCTACTGTCAGCTATGAGGTGTTGGCTACTGTCAGCTATGAGGTGTTGGCTACTGTCAGCTATGAGCTGGGGACCGCTGTCAGCTATGAGGTGTTGGCTACTGTCAGCTATGAGGTGTTGGCTACTGTCAGCTATGAGGTGTTGGCTACTGTCAGCTATGATGTGTTGGCTACTGTCAGCTATGAGTTGGGGGCCGCTGTCAGCTATGAGGTGTTGGCTACTGTCAGCTATGAGGTGTTGGCTACTGTCAGCTATGAGGTGTTGGCTACTGTCAGCTATGAGTTGGGGGCCGCTGTCAGCTATGAGGTGTTGGCTACTGTCAGCTATGAGGCGTTGGCTACTGTCCACTATGAGGTGTTGGCTACTGTCAGCTATGAGGTGTTGGCTACTGTCAGCTATGAGGTGTTGGCTACTGTCAGCTATGAGTTGGGGGCCGCTGTCAGCTATGAGGTGTTGGCTACTGTCAGCTATGAGGTGTTGGCTACTGTCAGCAATGAGGTGTTCTCTACTGTCAGCTATGAGTTGGGGGCCGCTGTCAGCTATGAGGTGTTGGCTACTGTCAGCTATGAGGTGTTGGCTACTGTCAGCTATGAGGTGTTGGCTACTGTCAGCTATGAGGTGTTGGCTACTGTCAGCTATGAGGTGTTGGCTACTGTCAGCTATGAGGTGTTGGCTACTGTCAGCTATCAGGTGTTGGCTACTGTCAGCTATGAGGTGTTGGCTACTGTCAGCTATGAGGTGTTGGCTACTGTCAGCTATGAGGTGTTGGCTACTGTCAGCTATGAGGTGTTGGCTACTGTCAGCTATGAGGTGTTGGCTACTGTCAGCTATGAGGTGTTGGCTACTGTCAGCTATGAGGTGTTGGCTACTGTCAGCTATGAGGTGTTGGCTACTGTCAGCTATGAGTTGGGGGCTACTGTCAGCTATGAGGTGTTGGCTACTGTCAGCTATGAGGTGTTGGCTACTGTCAGCTATGAGGTGTTGGCTACTGTCAGCTATGAGTTGGGGGCCGCTGTCAGCTATGAGGTGTTGGCTACTGTCAGCTATGAGGTGTTGGCTACTGTCAGCTATGAGGTGTTGGCTACTGTCAGCTATGAGGTGTTGGCTACTGTCAGCTATGAGTTGGGGGCCGCTGTCAGCTATGAGGTGTTGGCTACTGTCAGCTATGAGGTGTTGGCTACTGTCAGCTATGAGGTGTTGGCTACTGTCAGCTATGAGGTGTTGGCTACTGTCAGCTATGAGGTGTTGGCTACTGTCAGCTATGAGGTGTTGGCTACTGTCAGCTATGAGTTGGGGGCCGCTGTCAGCTATGAGGTGTTGGCTACTGTCAGCTATGAGGTGTTGGCTACTGTCAGCTATGAGGTGTTGGCTACTGTCAGCTATGAGGTGTTGGCTACTGTCAGCTATGAGGTGTTGGCTACTGTCAGCTATGAGTTGGGGGCCGCTGTCAGCTATGAGGTGTTGGCTACTGTCAGCTATGAGGTGTTGGCTACTGTCAGCAATGAGGTGTTGGCTACTGTCAGCTATGAGTTGGGGGCCGCTGTCAGCTATGAGGTGTTGGCTACTGTCAGCTATGAGGTGTTGGCTACTGTCAGCTATGAGGTGTTGGCTACTGTCAGCTATGAGGTGTTGGCTACTGTCAGCTATGAGGTGTTGGCTACTGTCAGCTATGAGGTGTTGGCTACTGTCAGCTATGAGGTGTTGGCTACTGTCAGCTATGAGGTGTTGGCTACTGTCAGCTATGAGGTGTTGGCTACTGTCAGCTATGAGGTGTTGGCTACTGTCAGCTATGAGTTGGGGGCTACTGTCAGCTATGAGGTGTTGGCTACTGTCAGCTATGAGGTGTTGGCTAATGTCAGCTATGAGGTGTTGGCTACTGTCAGCTATGAGTTGGGGGCCGCTGTCAGCTATGAGGTGTTGGCTACTGTCAGCTATGAGGTGTTGGCTACTGTCAGCTATGAGGTGTTGGCTACTGTCAGCTATGAGGTGTTGGCTACTGTCAGCTATGAGGTGTTGGCTACTGTCAGCTATGAGGTGTTGGCTACTGTCAGCTATGAGGTGTTGGCTACTGTCAGCTATGAGGTGTTGGCTACTGTCAGCTATGAGTTGGGGGCCGCTGTCAGCTATGAGGTGTTGGCTACTTTCAGCTATGAGGTGTTGGCTACTGTCAGCTATGAGTTGTTGGCTACTGTCAGCTATGAGGTGTTGGCTACTGTCAGCTATGAGTTGGGGGCCGCTGTCAGCTATGAGGTGTTGGCTACTGTCAGCTATGAGGTGTTGGCTACTGTCAGCTATGAGGTGTTGGCTACTGTCAGCTATGAGGTGTTGGCTTTTGTCAGCTATGAGGTGTTGGCTACTGTCAGCTATGAGGTGTTGGCTACTGTCAGCTATGAGTTGGGGGCCGCTGTCAGCTATGAGGTGTTGGCTACTGTCAGCTATGAGGTGTTGGCTACTGTCAGCTATGAGGTGTTGGCTACTGTCAGCAATGAGGTGTTGGCTACTGTCAGCTATGAGTTGGGGGCCGCTGTCAGCTATGAGGTGTTGGCTACTGTCAGCTATGAGGTGTTGGCTACTGTCAGCTATGAGGTGTTGGCTACTGTCAGCTATGAGGTGTTGGCTACTGTCAGCTATGAGGTGTTGGCTACTGTCAGCTATGAGGTGTTGGCTACTGTCAGCTATGAGGTGTTGGCTACTGTCAGCTATGAGTTGGGGGCCGCTGTCAGCTATGAGGTGTTGGCTACTGTCAGCTATGAGGTGTTGGCTACTGTCAGCTATGAGGTGTTGGCTACTGTCAGCTATGAGGTGTTGGCTACTGTCAGCTATGAGGTGTTGGCTACTGTCAGCTATGAGGTGTTGGCTACTGTCAGCTATGAGGTGTTGGCTACTGTCAGCTATGAGGTGTTGGCTACTGTCAGCTATGAGGTGTTGGCTACTGTCAGCTATGAGGTGTTGGCTACTGTCAGCTATGAGGTGTTGGCTACTGTCAGCTATGAGGTGTTGGCTACTGTCAGCTATGAGGTGTTGGCTACTGTTAGCTATGAGGTGTTGGCTACTGTCAGCTATGAGGTGTTGGCTACTGTCAGCTATGAGGTGTTGGCTACTGTCAGCTATGAGGTGTTGGCTACTGTCAGCTATGAGGTGTTGGCTACTGTCAGCTATGAGGTGTTGGCTACTGTCAGCTATGAAATGTTGGCTACTGTCAGCTATGAGGTGTTGGCTACTGTCAGCTATGAGGTGTTGGCTACTGTCAGCTATGAGGTGTTGGCTGCTGTCAGCTATGAGGTGTTGGCTACTGTCAGCTATGAAGTGTTGGCTACTGTCAGCTATGAGGTGTTGGCTACTGTCAGCTATGAGTTGGGGGCCGCTGTCAGCTATGAGGTGTTGGCTGCTGTCAGCTATGAGTTGGGGGCCGCTGTCAGCTATGAGGTGTTGGCTGCTGTCAGCTATGAGGTGTTGGCTGCTGTCAGTTATGAGTTGGGGGGCCGCTGTCAGCTATGAGTTGGGGGCCGCTGTCAGCTATAAGTCGCTGGCCTCTGTCAGCTATGAACTGAAGGCTGCTGTCAGCTATGAGTTGGGGGCCGCTGTCAGCTATGAGTTGGGGGCCGTTGTCAGCTATGAGTTGGAGGCCACTGTCAGCTATGAGTCGGGGGCCGCTGTCAGCTATGAGTTAGGGGCCGCTGTCAGCTATGAGTCTGGGGCCGCTGTCAGCTATGAGTCGCTAGCCTCTGTCAGCTATGAACTGAAGGCTTCTGTCAGCTATGAGTCAGGGGCTGCTGTCAGCTATGAGTTGGGGGCCGCTGTCAGCCATGAGGTGTTGGCTGCTGTTAGCTATGAGTCACTGGCCACTGTCAGCTATGAGTCTGGGGCCACTGTCAATTATGAGTCTAGGGCCGCTGTCAGCTATGAGTCCGTGGCTGCTGTCAGCTATGAGTCACTGGCCACTGTCAGCTATGAGTCTGGGGCCGCTGTCAACTATGAGTCGCTGGCTGCTGTCAGCCATGTGTCGCTGGCTGCTGTCAGCTATGAGGTGTTGGCTGCTGTCAGCTAAGAGTCGCTGGCCACTGTGAGCTATAATTCATGCATTTTGGCCCAGACTGAAATATATTAAAGGACAAAATTAGCCCAGACTGAAAAGGGTTAAATGTCTGGGAGATCTTGTGGACCTGTTCTACTTAAATTCTTTGGAAATTTTCTGCACATGTCTTGATCTGTTCAGCTGCATTACAAATGAAATTTACTTTCTTATCTTTAATAAAACGAATTGCTTAATGTTTCTGTTAATTGATTTGTGCTGCTGTATAGTTCTTTCATATTTCTTTTTGATGCAGCCTTCTCTGCTTATTTTACAAACTCAATAATATATTTCTACTTCTTTGCTGGCTTCAATGTTTATTTCCCGAAGCTTGGGTCTAGCATGTCTGGTTATGTTTCTATTCAAATCTGTCTTTTTCATTTCTTTATCTTTGTTGTAGTTTTTCTTGTCATTGATGCTTTATGTTGCCACATCTGCTCCTCTACATACATTTACATCGTTAATGACAATCTGAACTACTTATTTATACATATATAGTCAATCTAGTTTTCTGCCCTGCAATCTAGTGACACCAATCTTGTTTTGTGAATTTATATATATTTCATATGGAGTGAATTATACTAGAATTTATTAGAAACCAACATGTGCACTTTTGATTTCATGGCTTTCTTCATATCCTACCTGCAATGCAGATTTGCACCTCCCAACTCCTCTGCTTCAACAATCTCACCAAGAGCAGCCTGAACCAAAGGTGGTCCTCCCAGAAACAATGTTCCAGTTTTATTCACAATGACTGCCTCATTGGCCATAGTAGGGACATAGGCTCCACCTGCTGTACAGCTTCCACATACAATAGCAATCTGCGGTATTTTTGCTGCAGACATGACAGCTTCATTGTAAAATACTTTCCCTCCTAGAGTGAAGATCTCTGCCTATAAAATAAAAATGCATTTTAACATGACGGTTTAAATAAATATAATTGCTATAGCACCCAGCTTCACCAAAGAAATACCATATTATTTTAATATACACAATTCAGTAGTAAATACAAATGTAGCCAAAACTTTTCATTCAATAAATATTAGAAAAATATTTTGAATTTTCCTGTTAAAATTGGCTATGGTGCTAGTTCACCGAGTGAATATTTGTCCGTAAACAATATTCTTCATGCAACCATATAATCATATTTCCATAACTCCTAAAGGGACTGACATAAAAATTGAAACACCCAAGTTGGAATCCTTAATGCCAAATTTTGTAGGCAATGTTTTAAAAATTTATTTGGTCATGTTCCATGTTATGCTAAAAAAAAATTAAATTCCACGTAAATAGAGAAATGATCATATGCCCATATCTCGCGAGGGAAATGACAGTGACTTGATGTAAGTTGCGATGATCTGCAAATTGACCATAGAATGTTCCGGAAAAATTTCAGCTCAAAATGTTCTTCGCTCTTCTTCGTTGTTCATTCCCAAACTCCTGCTATGAAGCCCTGAAAATAGCTTTGTAAGTAGCAGGATGTTGTCTGGAATGCATTGTGTCATAGTTTACAGCTTGACTGCGATATTTGCAGCTTTTGGTCTGACGCATCCGACTTCAGCATGACATTTTTCAGTACCAGGTTAGCCTTCCCTCTTCACTCCCTTCTCCTTAGCCAGTCAGCCCTGTTGCACTCTGTTATCCAGGATCACCGTATGGAGGTGTATAAGGGTCTTGGCAGCTCTGGGTCACTGGCCCTGACGCTAGCAGTCAGCTTTGGGTCATGCACTGCTCAGCATCTTTATCCCACCTCATTATGTCTTATCGCGAGTTATGGGACTTAGACATGCAAATATAAAAACTTGTAGAAATATAGTATAGATTGAAATATCAAATTACATCAGATTTGAAAAGCAGCTTAGAGTGCAGATATTTCCCTATTTGTTTTCTTCATAACAAAACAATTAATTTTCTTTGCATTATTGTAATTCACTCAAATTATCAGATTGAGCAAGATCAATTTCAATCTTGCAATGTGGTACTGACAAATGTGCATTTCATAGATGTCAAGTTGTACACGCTAACCACTATGTGTACAGCTTCAAACCATTTATTTCACCGTACAGCTGTGCATTGTTATGTCAGTGTCTTTCTCCTTAAAAGTACTGGGTAATGCAAATTATGTCATCTATTTTTTTTTTAATTGATTATCTAGACTGCATTTTTTTTTCACAGTTATGCTCTCCTAAAACAATCAGACAAATCAATCTAAAATGATGGGTTAAAGATGCAGCAGTTGGCTGCAAAGCATCAGGGTCAGTAACTCATAACTGACCAAGACCCTATTCTGCCTCCAAGTAGAGGCACTGGAAACAGGCAACCATGCAGCCTGGCTAAGAAATTAGGAAAGAAAAAGAGAAGGCAAACCCGGCCCCTGAAATACTGTACTGAAATCAGATGTGTCAGGCTGAAAAGTATCAGCCTCACTGTAAACTACAACACATCATCACAAATGTTCTTTTCAGTATGAACGCTGAAGAAGAATTCAAAATGCACTTTCTAATAACATATTTATAACAGCAATTAAAAATATACTAGTTGTTTTGCTATCAAAAACAGGTAGACTACATTAAATACCTTGCTATCTGGGGTAGTTGTCTCGCCGCAGCGACTCAATTTCAACCAGTGTTCGTAATGCGATCTCAGTCCCGCCAGGCGGAGCGATAGCGCGGGCTTGCGGAAAACGCTCGCCTGCCTTTCCCCGTAGTGCGAATTGGGTGCGGTTTGTGGTAGTGGCTCTTCCACCGAGGTGCGCTAGTCTGGTCTGTATCAGGAAACGTGGTCCGTCCGTGGTGATTTATCTAAGGCTTATAGCAGAGCTCGACAGTACGTCTCGCTGGTGGTCCGACTCTCGCAAAGAGCTTGTGACCGGCAAATGGAAAGCAGGAATCGTTGCCTCGAGGCCCTGCGTTCTCCTACGGAGAAGGGCAGGCCAAATTGTCTCCAGTCCCAGTGAAATTCATCGCCGAGGTCGTTGGGATCCGTTCTGCACAGAGCGCTGCCATCCCTCCTCGAGCGAGCCCGGTCGGTCGGTCGTCTGGTGCGTGTGGGAGGCCCCTGTCAGGCGGTCCTAGGTCGACGGAGTGAGGGACGGGTGGAACAAACCGTCCGTCCCGTCAGTCGGTCGGTCCCTGCGGCCGTCGTCCCAGCGAGGCCTTTTACAAAAACACACCCTTCCTCCGCCGACCGGTGTGTGCTGTACACAGTACGTCTCCGACAGATATCTGGTTGATCCTGCCAGTAGTCATATGCTTGTCTCAAAGATTAAGCCATGCATGTCTAAGTTCACACTGTCTCACGGTGAAACCGCGAATGGCTCATTAAATCAGTCGAGGTTCCTTAGATGACACGATCCTACTTGGATAACTGTGGCAATTCTAGAGCTAATACATGCTTACCAAGCTCCGACCCTCGCGGAAAGAGCGCTTTTATTAGTTCAAAACCAATCGTCGTTTCCCCTAGCGGGGTTGCGGCGTCCCCACTGGTGACTCTGGATAACTTTGTGCTGATCGCATGGCCTCATGTGCCGGCGACGCATCTTTCAAATGTCTGCCCTATCAAATGTCGATGGTACGTGACATGCCTACCATGTTTGTAACGGGTAACGGGGAATCAGGGTTCGATTCCGGAGAGGGAGCATGAGAAACGGCTACCACATCCAAGGAAGGCAGCAGGCCACTCCCGGCACGGGGAGGTAGTGACGAAAAATAACAATACGGGACTCTTTCGAGGCCCCGTAATTGGAATGAGTACACTTTAAACCCTTTAACGAGGATCTATTGGAGGGCAAGTCTGGTGCCAGCAGCCGCGGTAATTCCAGCTCCAATAGCGTATATTAAAGTTGTTGCAGTTAAAAAGCTCGTAGTTGGATCTCAGGCGCAGGCGGGCAGTCCGGCTCGCGCCGTTTCACTGCCCGTTGTCTCCTGCCCTACCGTCTGCCGGCTCTCTCCCACGGGTGCTCTTCGCTGAGCGTCCTGGGTGGCCGGCGCGTTTACTTTGAAAAACTTGGAGTGTTCAAAGCAGACCTCGGCTGCCTGAATAATGGTGCATGGAATAATGGAATAGGACCTCGGTTCTATTTTGTTGGTTTTCGGAACTGGAGGTAATGATTAACAGGGACAAACGGGGGCATTCGTATTGCGGCGTTAGAGGTGAAATTCTTGGATCGCCGCAAGACGAGCTACTGCGAAAGCATTTGTCAAGAATGTTTTCATTAATCAAGAACGAAAGTCAGAGGCGCGAAGACGATCAGATACCGTCGTAGTTCTGACCATAAACGATGCCGACTAGCGATCCGCAGGAGTTGCTTCGATGACTCTGCGGGCAGCTTCCGGGAAACCAAAGTGTTTGGGTTCCGGGGGAAGTATGGTTGCAAAGCTGAAACTTAAAGGAATTGACGGAAGGGCACCACCAGGAGTGGAGCCTGCGGCTTAATTTGACTCAACACGGCCAACACTGAAATGATTGACATGCCGAGACCACTCTTCTGGGGTCTAATATAGAACTGGTGCTGGACTTAGACCCCCAGAAACCTGGGGTTATGCCCCCTGTGGCCCGGTTTTGTCTGCATCCAGTGTTTGATAAAGGAATTGACGGAAGAGCACTATCAGGAGTGGAGCCTGAGACCTAAGTTAACTAAACACGCCAATACTGCAGAATGACTATCAAAAGTACACCTTCGTGGGGTCTAATAGAGAACATGTGCTGGAATTAGACCCTCGAAAATCTGGGACTACCCCCTAAGAAACTTGATTTTCTCGCTAAGGGAATTGACGGAAGGGCACCACCAGGTGTGGAACCTGCGGCTTAATTTGACTGAACACGCCAATACTGTAGAACAACTGACAAATCGAGAGCACTGCCGTTTGGGTCTAATAATGAACGTACGCAGGTGTTAGACTCACGGATGACAAGTCAGCTCTCAAACACTCAAATGAAAGAACGCTACGGAAATCGTGTTTAACTCCGCAGAAACCGCAGATTTCAAATACCTGGTCATTGACAAACAAAAGCCCTCAATAAATTCGTCTGACCAAATAGTGAACGGGTGCTGGAAATAGATCATCTGAAGACAGGTCAGTTTTACCCTACAAATGACAGGGCGTTGCTACGGAAAACCAGCTCAAATCGAGAGGAGCCGCAGACACTTTGGTTCACGTACCAGGCTGATAAGCCAAGGGCGCGAGGCTACCATGTGGGGGATTACGGCCGAACCCTTGTAAGCCGCAATCCCGCCCAAAATCTCAGCACCACTGCAATGGGAGGCTCCTACATGCACGGGACCTGGGGCTTGCGCCCCAGCCCTATCAGGTAGAGCCACAGCAAGAGGTCCTTGCCGCCCGCCAATTAAAGCGGGCGGACAACTGCTTGATACTCACCCTAAACGGCGATGGGGTGCGAAAACACCAACCAAAGACTTAGTACCTGGTCGGGGTGTCGAAAACAGTAGAGCAGCCACCTCACTGTGAACTGTCAAGACTCAACCACTGACCATGAGAGTTGTCCGCACACCAGGCGACATCACCAGGCTTGTCCTCTGGCTGAATGCACTCCGGCTACGATATCTACCTCTGTACGTTATCAGCCATATAACTATCATACTGGACGCAGAAGAGATGCAGACCAGCGGACATTGCACACCTGCCCCACTGTGTCAACACCCCAGATGGCGGGGAATGCTAGGCGTACCATCTCTGCATAGAAGCCAAGAAAATAAAGGGAAAAAGAGATACCCCACTCACATGCAAATGCTACGTTCCTGGCAGGACGTGACGATCCTGGGACATAGACACACTGGACTGCCTCTCTTCCGGGTAAACCAGTCCATCTCATATATCATATCATCATTGCACCCTATAGACACGAGTAGTGAAGACTCGATAGTCTGGTAAGACAACTTCCATAAGAGAGAAAACTCTGATCGTAAACAACTGCTGCCTTGCAGATAGGCTGGGGACAGCCAAAGGCTAAGGAGGGCATCCCTACAGAAACGCCTGTTGAAATCGGATGCACGGGGCCGCAAGCCTAACAAAACAGTGCAACGTAAATCACAGTATGATGGCAGTACAACCTATTCGAAAAACGTATGGCGCTCATCCTGCGGAGTCCCGCCAGGCAGCGATAGTGCCGGGCCTCACGCCTCGAAGGGGCCCACCCTTGACTACTGGTGGTCACCCACCCATGTGTCGTGGAGTCAAGGCACATGGCTATGGGGCAACGTCTATTGGCCAAAACCTCAAGACCCTCAAAATACTACAGTGGAATGCGGAGGGAGTCATTAACAAAAAACTTTCCCTAACACACCACCTGCATGAAGGTAAGATTGACGTGGCATGTATCCAGGAAACGCACCTCAACAATAACCATAAATTCTCAATCAGAGGATACCAGACCTTCCGCCTAGATAGAGAAGGCCACAAAGGAGGGGTCCTGATACTGACCAGAAACAGCATACCGAGTAGCGCGGTACCTGTCAATCACACCGGACAAGCAGAAATTGTAGGAGTTGACATAATGGCTCAAGAGACGCAGCTCCGCATTTTCAATCTGTACGGACCACCAAACAGAGACCTATCGCTCTCGAGTATGGAGGTCAGAGACTCCAACTGCATAGTAGTTGGAGATTTCAACAGCCACTCAGAGAGATGGGGATACTCTGACACAGACAGCAGAGGTGACGAAGTGGAAGATTGGGAGATAGATGCAAATCTCTCCCTAATCAATAGGCCGGAGGATAGCCCTAGCTTCTATTCAAGAACATGGCATACCACCTCGACTCCAGATTTGGCCTTCTCCACACAGGACATACACCATAAAATAGACCGCCAGGTGCTAAACCAACTGGCAGGTAGCGACCACAGGCCGATCAGGCTAACCATTGACATGGAAGTAGGCCCACAGGAAACAAAACCGCTCCCACGTTGGAATTACAAACGAGCCGACTGGGACAGATTTGCAATCCTGACAGATGGGCTGTGTGAAACCATCAACACACGAAACACCAAAATGAAGCCCATGGTAGAGAGCCTAAGCAAGGCAATAATGCAAGCCGCCACTGAAACCATCCCAAGAGGAGCTAGGAAAAACTATAAGCCCTACTGGAATGATGAGTTGCAGAAAGTGGAAGATGCAGTAACAAATGCTAGGAACATGGCAGAGCGAGAAAAATCCATGGAGGCAAACATCGCCCTCAAAGCCGCTGCGGCGAAGTACAAACACACTCTCAAACAAACAGCAAGAGAAAGCTGGAAAGACAAAACGGAAAGTCTAAACCTGGACAAAGACGGGAACAAGCTATGGAAGCTAGTCAGAGCCATGAACGACGAAACCCCGTCAAATAAACAAATTACTATCAAGCAGGGCGAGAACTTGATCACAGGTAAGAAAGCCGCAAACGCCTTTGTCGACCACTATGCCAGAGCAAACCACATCGAGGTCCCTGCAGAAAAGCATACAGACATTAGCGAAGAGCTAAAGGGACACGAAAACATAAATACGGCTCCCGAAGAGCACATGATGGCCAAACTAACAATGCGCGAAATGGAAGAGGCTATGAGAACACTAAAGAAAAGGAAATCTCCCGGAAAAGATGGGATAACAAACGAAATGCTGATGGGGCTGGGCCAAACAGCGAAGAGGAAACTACTGTCAGTCCTGAACCAAAGCTGGAAAAGGGGTATTGTACCCCAGGCATGGAAAGATGCAATACTGGTACCAGTACCAAAAACAGGAAAGGATAAAACAGATCCAAATGGATACAGGCCCATCAGCCTACTGAGCTGTGTCGGCAAGCTGATGAAACGGATGATAAACACCAGACTGATGTGGCATCTGGAAGAAAAACGAATACTAATTCCACAGCAAGCCGGCTTTAGACAGCACAGATCCACTGAGGACCAGGTCATCCTCATAGCCCAGGAGATAGAAGATGCCTACCAGGCACAGAAACACACAGTAGCTGTTTGGGTGGATCTGGAAAAGGCATTTGACAAAGTCTGGAAAGATGGACTTAGAGTCAAGCTAAGAAGAAGTGATGTTTGTGGGAAAATGTACAAGTGGATCAACCACTACCTCAAACAAAGAACGGCCAGAGTCCAAGTACAAGGGCAGATGAGCAAAAAGGTGACACTCGAGCAGGGAGTACCCCAAGGGGGAGTACTGTCACCCACACTCTTCCTGGTATATATAAACGATATTACAGAGAATATACCAAGAAGAGTCCATAGCTCAATGTTTGCAGACGATCTGGCTATGTGGACCTCTGAAAAGAATCTCACCATAGCAAGAAATCGGATGCAGACGGCCCTAACATCGCTGGAAGAGTGGGCGAACTCATGGCTGGTCAAAATAAACGAGGAGAAAACCACGTGCACAATATTCTCGCTTTCATTAAAACCCCAAAGTACCAAATTAAGTCTAAATGGCAAAATCTTGCAGCCAAACGACAACCCAACCTATCTGGGAGTCACGTTTGATCGGCGCATGACATGGAAAAGTCAGATTGAGAGAAACCGAATGAAAGCCAGAGAAAGAATGGCAATCATGAGGAAACTTGCTGGCACAAGCTGGGGAGCAGACGAAGGCATACTAAAGAAACTGTACACTGGAAGAGTGAGACCAGTTCTCGAGTATGGCATTGCGGCATGGACAACAGCAGCGAAGGCGAACTTCGATAAAGTTAACAAACTTCAAAACCAAGCCATGAGAATTATAACAGGTGGCATGAAGTCAACGCCAATTGTAGAACTTGAAAAGATTACAAAACTGCAATCCATGACCGATAGAAGAGACTGCAGAGCCCAGCTGCAGTCAGAGAAACTCCGAAGACTGACGGACCATCCAATGTACCAGAGACTAAACAATCTGGGAAATGGGAAACTAAAGCGGAGAAACTTTGCAGAAATAGCCAAAGCAAAGATGCACGAAGATCCCATAAACGCACTAACAACACCAAAACCCATCACTACTGTACGAAAACCTACCTGGAGGCAGGATATATTTCCAGAGGTGGTAGAAAATATACCAGGTATTGCAAACAAAAACTGCCAGACTGAAAAAGAAAGGAGAGACACTACCCTAAGCTTCATAACGAAAAGCTACCCAAGCATGGACTGGACCCATGCATACACCGACGGTTCTGTAACAAACACTACACAGAACGGAGGGGCAGGAGCATTCCTGAACCTACCAAATGGCAGAAAAATAACACTGTCATTCGCTACTGGTAAGTACACAAGCAATTTCAGAGCGGAGACAGAGGCACTGAGGGCGGCAGTGGAAGAAATGGTAACACACAGTGAAAATGAGAGCCATATAGTCCTGCTGACAGATGCTCTCGCCGTAGTCACAGCGCTAAAAAGCCAGAAAAACACTGAGCTTAATGACTTAAGAGCAGCACTCTGCAAACTGTGCCAGCAGTCCGCACCAAAAAGGGTAGTGGTACAGTGGGTTCCGTCACACTGCAACATCCAAGGAAACGAGGAGGCAGACAGACTGGCAAAAGAAGGTGCAAGGCTACCACAAACAGATACCAGTATGACGTACGAAGAGTCAAAACGGCTTATCAAAGCCAGATACATGACCAAATGGGAAACAGAACATACTGGTTACACCAAAAACGATGCCTATTACCAGTTGAACCGAAGAGAGCAGGTCGTTGTCTTCAGACTTCGCACTGGCCACAACAGACTGAGGTACCACCTATTCAACAAATTGAAGATAGGGTGTACCGACGAATGCCCGTGCGGTACTGGTAAAATGACCACTGAACATCTGCTGCAGAACTGCCCGACATACGAGGATCAGAGAGAGCAGATGTGGCCATTACCAGTGGAACTGCAAGACAAGCTCTATGGTAGTGGCGAGAGTCTCAGGATGACCGCCGCTTTTTTCGAAAAAATAATGGTTACTGTCTGACTGTGTACGCAGAAGAAGAAGAAGAAGAAATACCTTGCTGAGGATATAGTTAGTTGCACATCGCTAACAATGATGGTGACACTATCAGACGGTTTTGTCTTAATGATGCAACTTGGGCTGTATTTGGGTTATAGTGAGGAAGAAACTGCACTTATCAACCTCACTCTCTGGTCCCAAACTACCTTGGGCCAGTGGCAAGATATACGTCAAGACTCTGGTCCTACCTCCTTTGAGACCAGGGGTCGCTTGAAACCTGACGGGCTCGAACCCACACCATTTCAGCTCATCATTTTGAGAGGTGAGTGTCTTACCTCTCGACCACAGCGACCCCTAAGAATTTAAGTACCTTACTGACGATACAAGTTCCCAGAAATAAATGTTGCTAATATTTCTACAATCGTGTATGTTATATAGATAGAATTATAGTTACCTATCAAGACATGAGCTACTGGGATACAAACGAGGAGCACATATTAGTAACACTGCAGCCTGCCTGGTATAGAGACGACTATGAATCCCCTTACCCGTAGAAACTTTCTGATTAATAGGTATGGACAGGTGAACATTTGATGACTTGATATGCATTTGTTGAAGACGAAGCTGAAACTGTCTGTCATAATTGGGGGGCTTAGACTACGCAGACGATCTAGTACTTTTGTCACACAATCATGGTTAAATGCAAGAGAAACACGATATAGTGAAGGAATAATCAGCCAAATTGGGACTGAATTATATTTTTTAAATGCCTAAAAAGAATTCAGAAGGAACTAAGATTAAATGATTACACCTGAAGAGAGGCAGAATGACCAGCCCAGGACTGTGTATGCCGACGGAATGTTCTCAATAGCCTATGCACCGAGAGGAGAGATGGGATTTGACTGATTTGAATGGTTTTGATTAAGACAAGCTCTTGCCCATTGTTTCACCCTCACACTATTCCCTTTTAGTGTGGCTTACATTGGACTGCTCTGCAGATTTTCACCTTGTAAACATTTACTATGGTTGATGATAAATTCAACAATCTAAGCAAAGAGCTAGTCATGCTGGGACACTGAAAGAGATGGAAACCAGCACATATTTTGACACCATTGATACTTCAAGGGGCACAAAGGGAGATGTACAGCTCAAAATTGAAAAGGCAAGGACAGCATTCCTGTTACTGAATTATATATGAAAATCCTGGGAAATGACTAATACCAAACTAAGATTGTTTAATTTCGATGTCAAGCCAGTACTCCTATACGGAGTAGAAACTTGGAGAACAAAGGCAACATAGAGGAAATAAGTCGTTCGTCAATAAATGTCTACCAAGGATAAACGGATATAGGCTGACAAGACATCAAGACATGGTGAGGAACAAAGACCTGTGGGAAATGAGCCAACAATAACCAGTAGAGCAGCAAATAAAATATAGGAGTTGAAAAGGACACACTACAGATAGCACCATCAAATGTAACCAGACAGACCTTGACATGAAATCCAGTGGAAGAGGAATAGAGGTAGAAACACCTGTAGAAAAGACTGAAAATGAATTTCCATCCCTAGACCTCAACTTGAGAAAGGACAACTCTAGATCGAACTTACCTGAGGAGGGTTGGTTTATGTTCCAAAAGAAGCGACGTGCATTGATTGATTGATTGTTCATTGATGGATCTACCTCTGGTACTTCTATTTTATTTCCTCACTGTTATCTTATATAATGAGAAATGTCTAAAGCACAAATTAGAATAATTTACCTGCAGAGGAAGAAACGCTCCAGCAGAGTCCACTATAAAAATGCAGGGCAGTCGGTTCTGCTGAGCTATCTCATGAGCTCGAAGCTGCTTTTTGAGTGTTATAGGATAGATTGCACCTGCTTTGAAAGCTCCATCAAAAGCAGTGATCAGACAATAGTGGCCCATCACTTTGCCTATACCTGACACAAAAATATCCACAGAAAGTCAGCTTGGCTGAACATTTTGACTAAAATAAACAGCTATAATTAAACATATGGAAAAATGTTTATGTTTCTTAGAATATTTAGAATTCTTGTATTCAAACAGGCAGATGTATGCCTGCGGCCAGGTAGCCAAAGGCTATCTGTAGTTAAGTTTTGTTATATTTGCAACTTACTTCCTTCTGCTTACTAGGTCTGGGGAAAGGCAAATGGCATATTAAGTTGAAATTTTATAATTTTTTTAAATTGTGTGACTGGACAATGGCTAACAATCTGCTCTTTTGGATTTTCAACTACCAAGGCTTCTTTTTACTTGAATAGCATGTATACAAGACTTCTTAGTTTATCATCCATCTCCGAAAGTACCATGCACTTAATCTCACCACCTTTGAGTATAGGGGTCACTTTAAACTTGCAGGTTTCAAACACCCACTGTTTCATGCTTTTGTTTGTTCCTTGGAAGGTGAGCGGCTGACTTGCCTCTGTAGTAGCTTCCTACATGTTTCCAAATCTGTAATATTAAGCTTACAATTATTCTTTTTTTGTTCATGATAAAATCTTATCCCAATGTTCATCTTGACCCATTCCTCAGTGTAGCTGCAGATCCCAACTTCGTCTCCAGTGAAACCTGTCTTGGGCCACGGAAATCCAGTGCGCGGTAAGTGCTCCTCTAGAAGCATCTCAGATGTTGCAGTGTACAGGAAGGGAGTCTGACCAATGCATTGGAGGTCTTCCTTACAGTCTCTTCTTGCCTCGGGGGTTCCAGAATGCTGTCGCTGTGCTCCATCGACCATCGTTTCATCACAACATGTGACCTGCCCATCTATGTTTGCCTTGTCTGCATGGGTTACCACATCCTTCACCAGGGACAATCGTCTAATGTTAGAATTGTGGAGAATTTGCATGTGTTGGTTCCAGAGAGTGATTCCAACCAAGCGTCTCTCGAGGCTGGCCTGGGACACTCTCAATTTGTCCTCTAATGATTTTGTTAGTGTCCACGTCTCTGCATCGTAGCACATCGCAGGGAGTACTGTGGAATTGAAGAGGGAGGCTCGTAGGTCTTGGACATAACAACTGTCCAGGACTGTGTTAATAGAGAAGAAGGTTGCCCAACCCATCTTGTCAATTCAGGTTCCAGGTTATTCTCCATATTGAGAAGACTCAATGTCCGTATTTAACATAATTCCAATTTCCAACCCAGGCAAAATAACATTGACATAAATATTTAAAATTAGATATGGGCCGTTATTTTTCTTCTTAGTTCTCAACAGGAACATTTAAAAAAAATCAGGATTCACTTGAAAACCGATTAGGTATTTATTAACATAAATCATACAGTTATAACGAATTTGATCATCCTCCTTAACCAATTCAAAAAGCAGCAGGAGACCATAACTATTAACTGCAGTTGATCACTTCAGCATCAATGTACTCTTGCTGTGGAGGTTTCTGCAGTACTTGAATTACATGATAAGGTTGCCCACCCGAAGCACAACCCTCCCTATTCCTGCTTGATTACATGCATTCTAGGGTGTAGAGGTTCCATTCTTTGCTCCCCAATTCTAGAAATCCATTCAGTGGAAGTTATGCAATATGATGATTTACATTGTTTTACAGTGATTGTGTCATAAACAGATATCTACATTTACTGGCCTTGAAGAATAACTACCCTCAAAATTATAAATATACTAATCAAATGTAAACATGACATGTAAGTTTATTTTTATTTACAAAATACATATGAAAATTAATGATTACCTGTCAATAAGTTTGCTCTAGGTACATGCCCATATTCCATATTGATGCCAGCTATGATAGAAAGCTCTAGGAACTCATCAATATTATCAACTAATGCCTTTACCCTGTCAGTGACCAGCATTTTACCATGGCGTTTAACATGTTTTTCTATAGCCTTTTCGCCAGCCCCAGCGAGAGATATGTCCAAGGCCTGCCTGTATCTCTGTACAATCTTTTCCCACTGTGCAATATTTCTTGTAAACTGCTCTGAACTTCGGTCAACTACCGCTTCATCTCCAATAACCGTGAAGGATTTATTCTGGAGTCTAATCCTGCTATTATGACTGAAATACCTTCTATGTTCCTTTGGATCATTTTCGTGATATTTCCTTGAAATGTGGTGAGATTTCTGACTTTCTACTTGTACTAGTACTACACAACTGCTTTCTTGTTTAAAATGTACGTGAGCTACTAGTTGGGAAAGTCCACTTGCACGTCTGCAAGCATTTCTAGCACTACTAATAAGCATGTTTACTTATGGTGGAAAAGACTAATAATAAGGCCATAACTATCGACACTGAACAATTACACAAAATCAGCTAGATATTTTAATCCTCGATAATCGTGGGGGTGAGGAACTTTGATCTTCCCGTCTGCTGGTTTTCATAACAGTTTCAAGCGGTGTAAAATCATCAGTAAATATCACGGGCGGTGTTGTGTCAATATTGTTTTGGGCGCTTTTTTTTCCCAAACGAAAAGCAAGTTTCTTATACTTTCATTGAAAGTAAAGTTTCAAAAAAATAGTGGTTAGGTTTATAATATTTCTCCTCTCCACGGAAATATGTAGTAAATGTATTATAATTTTGTAGAAAATTATGTATTGCACATGTTTTTTTTAATTTGCACATAATAATGGTAAATCCTAAAGGTCATACAACACGCTGTTTGAAGTAAGGTGAAATGACGAGATTTACAATATGTAAGTTCCATAGTGAAATAAATCGATGCTTCCCCCTATTTTATTTTATTATTAAATTGTGGTACCCGACTCCTGTCGCTGTGCTCCATCGACCATCGTTTCGACATGTTCGACAATATAAGATGATTGATATAAAATGATTGTTTTAATTGAGAAAGTCTTCTTTCAAGGCGACTTTCCCATGGGGCTGGTAAAAAGTAAGGTGAAAATAAATGACCCAGCTTGGAAAGTTCGAAAGAATATTTTGTAGGGTCCTGTGGTGGGGAGGAAGACTAACATTTGTTCAGGCACAACATACTGATTTGGACATGTTAGTTAGTGTCAGACACAACATACGGGATCAAGATGCTGAGCAACGCATGAGCTGCAGTGGTCAGCGACCCACAGCTGACTGCTAGCGTCAGGGCCAGCGAACCAGAGCTGCCAAGACCCTTCTACACCTCCACACGGTGATCCTGGATAACAGGCTGCAACAGAGCAGACTGGCTAAGGAGAAGGGATCGAAGAGGGAATGCTAACCCGGTACTAAAAAAAAGCTTGCTGAAGTCGCATGTGTTGGACCGAAAGGTGCAAATATCGCAGTCAAGCTGTAAACTACGACACAACGCATTCCGTTCTCTGGACTGCATTCTGCTACTTAGACCCATGTCAGGGTTTGGTAGTGGGAGATTGAGAACGAACGAAGCCAAGCCAAGATACAACATACTGATCGGACATGTTAGTTAGGGTCAGACACAACATACCGATGAACATGTTAATCAGGGTCAGACACTACATACTGATCGGACACGTTGGTCAGTATATTTTGCCTGATACTGACTAACGTGTCCGATCAGTTAGTCAGTATCAGGCAAAATATACTGACCAAAACCGTCACCTCGACATTCTAGTAACCCTCCCTTGAATCGGACTGTTTTCATGGCAGTCTGGCTAGCGGGGTGAGGGATCGACGTGATCTCCGTAGTAGTGAACAACACGCAGATGAAGCCAATCATATCCCAACCGCCTGGAGGACCCTGGTCCACCTTCATCAGCACGCTTGGGATGTGAGGAAAGCAATTGCAACCCGCCACTTAACGTCCTTTTTCAGTGCGCACAAAAGAGTAACCTACTCATTGTGGGCATTCGAAACAACAACAAGGTCATGTGGTGATATCTTTCGTCTTCACTAAGGAGGGATGCTATAAAACTAGAAATTTTTTTTTTAAACTACCGTTTTCTAGTAAAAGCTTTTAATTAAAATTAAAACATATTTCACAATTCGATGAATCACTAATTTCCAATTTTACTTTCTCACTAATTTCAACTTTTCCAGATTTAAGGCCTTCACTAAAGATTACATCCGTCTGTCACAAAATGAATTGATGGACTGATTATTTTGTCAACAACCCGTATTTCTATACGACACCTTTCTGACTTTTCACACTGCGACGAAGAATTCAGTGCCAAGCTCGAGTGGCAAATTTTTTTCGGGATTCGACTGAACCGCGGTCACATTATTGAACAATATACATATTTGTTAAAACTACGGTTTTCTGTAAAATCTTATGAATGACCTGTCGAATTTCCATCAAAATTTGAAGATTAACTTGTCACACTAGTTGGAGCTATGTACATCATTTTGTATGTTTAAGTTATCGGGAAGTTGGTTAAAATTGGAGACAGAAATCAACGTATTCCGACAACGAGCATGTCAAGTGGAATCAAAAGTTGTTATTAAAAAATAACGGCGATGCGTATAAAATGAGTATTTCTAGAATGACTTTTACACAGTATGCTCACTGAAGATCAAATATGCAATTGTGCTGCTCTATCAAATATAATGAATTTAACGTAACAATCTATAAAAGTGCATTTCGTAACACTAAATACGCTAATATATGCTCTCCATAATAGTAACAAAAACTATTGTGACAGATATATTGGAAATCGACCGGTAAACATTAGTCACAGCCTTGCAAGACTGCAGGAGACAGACCAATCGAGCGATGAAATAAGAGTAAACGGGTGTGTGTAAAACAACTTATACCAACTTATATCAGTGATGTCCCACAATCGGGGCCTAGATGAAACTACATTTGGACACATCAATTCAACAATTGGTAAGTGTTTTGGGGACCATTATCTGCGCCTCCTAGCCGAACTGCACCGGGCCTTCAATCGTCCCTTGTACGCTGCATACAACCGCCTTCGACTCGGTTGATCGACCAGCTTAATGGAAAGCCCTCCAGGGAATAGCCCTCTTGAACCTGATCAAGGAGCTATACAAGGACACCGGCGCCAGAATTCGACTTCGGGTGTCAGACAGGGATGTGTTCTTGTCCCTGACCTATTCTGTCGGGCAGTCGACTGGCTTCTTGACCGCATCAGCGCGCATCAGGAGGGTATAGCTATTGATCAGTCAATCTTCTCTGATCTCATTTACGCGGACGACATTGTCCTGTTCGGCACACACAGATCTGCGCTGCAGCGCTCTCTGGTAATGTTTAGACAGTGAAAGGCCCTCCCTAGGCCTATCTATATCCTGGTCCAAGACTAAAGTTCAGAACCCCATTTCCGACACAGCATCCCAGGATATTGAAACTCAAGGTCACACTGCGGAGGGCACCAACGAACTTATCTATCTCGGTAACATGATATCATCCGATGGGTGCAGCGGTCCCAATATGTCAAGGCGGATCAGATTAGCTGCGTCTGCTACGTACGACATTCTTTTGCGCAATGAAAAGGAGGCTAAGTGGCAGGTTGTAGTAGCTTTTCTCCCATCCCGAGCGTGCTGGTGAAGGTGGGCCGCGGTTCTCTAGTAAGTTGTGCTATAATTGGTTTCATCTGCGTGGTGCTCACAACTAACTTAACTTAATTTTACTGGTTTAGAAGGCTTTACATAGACTGTATACTTTCTTCTTCTTCTTCGTTCGTTCTCAATATCCCGCTACGAAGCCAATAAAAGGACATTGCAAGCCAGGATATTGTGAAGGGAACGGAATGCGACGTGTCGTAGTTTACAGCTTGACTGCGATATATATATATATATGTATACACTAAAGTTAGAATATTCAACGCCAGTGTCAAGTCGGCGTTACTGTATAGAGCGGAGACATAGAGAACGACCAAGGCCATACAACAAAGAATCTAGTCCTTCGCTAACAGATGCCCACGAAGGATAATGGGGGGCGGTCATTGATAGACTTCAAAATGTCACTCCTACCCATATCAAGTGTGCCCGAAAATGGTGTCCGTGACGTCAGGATGTCAGCTCTTTCGTTGTCCTGAACTCCAGAATGACAGGACAGTAGATCCATACCAGCATCTGCAAGCTTGATGCCTCTACAGATGCCATCCACGCATGCCTTAGTCAGCTCTGCTGTACCTTCTGAAGTAAGGATTGGGAGACTGACACAATGACTGTCCCTGTTAAATAGATACCAGACATCCATCTCAGAGCTGCAGTCACTGCTTCCATCTCCATTCTCGTTCTAGAGATTGTTGTTCTGTATGCCCTGCTCTGCTCAGTAACGAATTGTTCTCTCACCCTAGGCGAGAAGTTCCAATCAGATATCTCTTTGAGTAGCACTGATCAATCGGCATATATGATGGGGGTCGCTGTGGTCGAGAGGTAAGACTGTTACCTTTCAAAGTGATGAATGGAAATGGCGGAGGTTTGTGTCCCTGTATGTTTCAAGCGACCCCTGGTCTTAAAAGGAAGGTGGGACCACAGTGCCTACATCCTTAATTACCTTCAGTTGTCTCGACTTATTGTCCTGCCACTGTTCCAAGGCAGTTCAGGACCAGAGAGTGAGGTTGATGACCAGCGCAGTTTCTTCTGTACTATAATCCAAAAACTGTGCAAGTTACATCATCAAGACAAAACCGTCTGTTGATATCGCCATCATCGCTTGCGATTGGCAACTTACTATATATGTGATGGGATCAGCTTGCTAGCCTCAACAGAAGAACAAACCAAGGGTATGAGAAATGAGGTGTTTGATAAAGGCTGTTGGGATCACAAAACTGGACAGAATTTGGATGCAACACCATGCATGAAACACATGGAAAGGCAGATAATTAAATGGTTCAGACACCTGACAAGAATACAACCAAAGTTACCAGCTGCTCGTATCTACAACACCACACCCCAGAGTTGCAGAGCAAGTGGGAGACCGAGAAAAAGGATGGATAGAAGGTGTCAGTATGACACAGAAGAAACACAAAATGACAACAACGTTGGTAACACATCTGGCACATGAATGAAAACTACACCTCCCCACGGAGTCTGTCAATAAAATGGAATAGATGAAGAAGAATAAAAAGAACAAACAGTACTTCCTGGTTCGTAATATGCTTTAATTTTTATTAGAATTCTGTCATAATGGAGGGAAATTATAAAGAAGACTTGTTTGTTTATGACATAACGTAACCTCATCACACAGCAAAGTTCATCTTTAAACGGACCAATCATACATCCTCATATATGTATTACATCTATTACACAAAAAAGCATAAATGACACTATAAAGAGTGTGTGAGTCAGTGTTTAAAACCTTCCAGGGAAGAGTGTGTTCTTGCGTCAAATCACTGCACAGCAACTTGTCGAGTAGTCTGTTTCATCTCTAGAAACAGCTACATAAAATAATTATGATACTTAACTTTATGTCTTTATACTGGTTTAGAAGAGTCTGCAGTCTGTATGCAATCAGTTTCTTTTACTTCACTTGATCTAATAACTATGTGTATCCAATATATTCTTGAATGCATGAATTGACCGTGCCTCTACAATTTCCAGTGGCAATGCATTCCAAGCATTCACCACCCTCTGACTAAATAAATATTTCCGATATTTTACATTGAATAAGAGAGTGAATAACTTGCTATCCCTGTAGCAAATCAATACCAACCAGCTTATAACATCCCATGAAGTCAGAATAGTTATGCAAAAGATTTTGGCCACTCAAGTACACGTGGCAATGACAAGGCAGACAGACTGACTAAGAGGAGATCAAGTCAAGAACAACAATTCACAACAACATCTCTACAAACAATCAAACAACTACTGAATACTACAAACAAGAAAGCTTTGCTGAACTGATAGGCAATGGGTAATACTGGGATAGAGATCTACAAACATATGGCCATCCCAAATCTCAAAGACAACATAAACCTCCTGAAGGGTATCAAGATGCTGAGCAGCGCATGAGCTGCAGTGGTCAGCGACTCATAGCTGACTGCTAGCGTCAGGGCCAGCGAACCAAAGCTGCCAAGACCCTTCTACACCTCCACGCGGTGATCCTGGATAACAGGCTGCAGCAGGGCAATCTGGCTAAGGAGACGAGATCAAAGAGGGAATGCTAACCTGGTACTAAAAAAATGCTTGCTGAAATCGGATGTGTTGAACCGAAAGGTGCAAATATCGCAGCCAAGCTGTAAACTACGACACAACGCATTCCATTCTCTGGACTACATTCTGCTACTTAAGCCCTTTCAGTGTTTAGTAGTGGGAGATTGAGAATGAACAAAGCCAAGCCAAGCCAACCTCCTGAAGAAGAGAGATCAAAGCCCCATTTTCCAGTTTTGCACTCAACACACATAACTTAAGTCACTTGAACTGAATCCAACCAGAACAGACTCCAGAGTTCAGGCTGTACAAACCCACTAAACACCATCTTTTTAAGTGTCCAGCGCTTGACAGTGTTTGGAAAGAGCTTCTTCCACCTCGAGGTCAGATAAATTGAAAATTACGTAGCTTAGAAATACTTGCAGATACGACTATATAACATTTTTAGAGATGCACTAGATCAACTTAAAAAACAAGATCTGTGACAAAGAAGCACATGATGACAACACTGAGACAGCAAGAATTAAAAGATGTACTAGGAAAACTAAAAAAAACAACACATCTTCAGGAAAGACTAAAAGCACAAATGAAATAACAACAATCAGCGGAACAAAATAGTTAACAAAAATTAGTAAAAATCATAAATGCTGACTTGCCCAAGTGTTACTGTGAAGCCTGAATGGGAGAAAAGAATAGTAACACTGTAACCTGCCTGACATGTTGTATGAGTTAACTAACAAAGGTTGGGCATGGGTCTGGCTATCCCATCCTGTAGGAACTTCAAGCCACAAAAATTTACTTCTATGCATAAGGGCATGCAAACATTTGATGACTTGATGTGTATTTATTGAAGAAATATGTTCCGCATAGAGATGAAAAGGTTTTGATTGATTGAAAGGCGCAGATATTGCAGCTTCGCTGTTAACTACGACACACCGCTCTTTTCAGGACGAACTCCGAAGAACAGGAAAGTGTCATTTAAAAAACAAATAGAGCCTTCAGACATTAAGGTCCGCTAGAACAATCAATTAAATCAATGAATAAAAATCAATATAAAATATGCTCTCTGATAATCTATGTCTTAAAGGTTAAGGTGGATCCCATGGCAACAACTGCCGTCGGGGATGAAGATAACTCTTCACGGACTAAGCCGCAGCCTATGTGAGGTGGGGTGGGCAGTTCCCTTCCTTGCTGTTTATACCTTCCTAACTCATAGATTAAGTACCCATTTACAGCTGGGTCAATTGGAGAAGCGGTCATACAAGGAACGAACCATGGTCTGTTCATCCGTGATTTTGAATCCTAACATCGTGTAATCCTAGTCTTAGCAAGCCAGCTCATTGTCGACTAGGCTACACACTCCACTATGTCCATGTTATGTCTTATGAGGATTAAAACTGTCTATCAATCGTTTCACTATCGAAGACAAATATCCAACAGTCTTGTAACCTAAGTGCGTAACAAATTTTAAGAAATTCACTGTGAATTATTGATATTTTACGAAACTTTTGTTATATTTGGCAACTAAGTGCTGCTGAAGACGGATGCAACGGACCGAAAAGTGCAAATATTGCAGCCAAGCTGTAAACTAGTGACACAACGCATTCTGTTCTCCAGACTACATCCTGCTACTTGCAAAGCCTTGTTCAGAACTTGGTAGCGGGAGTTTGAGAACGAATGTAGAAGAAGAAGAGCTAAATGACTTGATAAGACATTGGGCCAAAGAAGCACAAGGGAATGAGCTCATAGATGGCTGCTTGCATCATAGTCAGTAACCCACAACTAATGAAGACCATATTCCACCTCCCAGTGGCGGCCCAGGATACAGACTACAACTATGCAGTCTTGCTAAGAGACCAGGGAATGAAGAACGAAGACAACCCCTGTCCCAAAAATGTTGTACTTCAATTGGACGTGTCGGACTAAAAATGGCAAATATCGCAACCTCGCTGTAATCTATGACACACCGTCACAAACATCCTTGGCGAAAGCCAAAGAAGAAGAAATTATTTACTATCTATCTTGTCCACTTATGTCGTTAGACGTCGTGGGGAGGTGCGACCTCCTTGGTTTCATATTTTTTGGCAAGTGAAAATCCACTGGTGACTTGCCAGGTCAATCTCAGCATCTATTAGCTCCTGATCGCCTATCTTTTAGACTGGTGGAGGTGGAAGCATAAATTAGAGCAAGGTAGACCCACAGCTGTCAGACGCCATCTAAGCCATTCCGCTAACCACATAACCAAGACCTATTGTTATGCCACACAGTCCCATTTTTTGTGACATATTCTCTGTGGGGCAAGAATACCTAGAATAATTTGAGTATATTTTTAACTTGAATTTTGCCAGAGCAGCGACTTTTTGATTTCCAACTGCTAAGTTATTTTTAACGTACACACGAGTGTCTAATCTCACTACTCAGAGATCAGTGGAAATATTTACCGGATGAACCACGTGAAAATATCCCGGTGTCTCCAACGGGGTTTGAGCCCGCGACCTCCAGCATCTGAGGCGAACACCTTACCCCGAGACCACTGTCTGTTTTAAAAAAAACAAATTATTTTTGTTTAAATTTATAATTTACAGATATACATATTTTTTATTAATTAGTCTGGATTTTATGTGGATGAACTGAAAGGTATCAGAGAAACAAACATAAACATGGATATGAAAACGGCACACTTATTTTATTAATGTGCAAAAAATTGTTACCACATCAGAAAGTAATTTGAAATGTAGCATAATCAGAGACAACACCAAAAATGTCTCATGACTGTCCTCAACATAACTAGCTGGCACAAGATACAGAGGAGCACAGCATCAAAAACCAGATTATAAATAAAATAAACACCACTACGTCTGGAAAAATTTATATGGCAGTTTAAAAATACCTTTATGTTATTTGATCAGGTAGTGCGAGGCGTGTTCAAATAAAACCGGACCTAACTGCACCAAGTGAACATATGCACGATGCACATGATGACATCACTTCTGATGTAAACAGCACATACTAACTGTCAAGTTTGCAAAACTTCATTATCCTCCAACTCATTGTTTGCTTAGCAGACCGTTGTTACAATGTTTCTTTTATCTTGGCTTGTTAATGTTCAATTTTGGCACTGATAGCACAATGTGGTCAGGAATATTGTGTTGTATAGCGTTCTTTTTGTGTCCATTGTTACGTCTTTACATTGTAATATTAGGGACATTTGCCCAATGATTTGACTTGCTTTATTACATCTGTGTTGGATTTCAGTGAAATCTTTGTTATATTAAATGAGAATATATTATGAAAAGAAATAATTTTATTATCCTATTTTTCCGAATTGTTCCAAAAATATCATTAAAGTGTATTGCCAGGTTTGTAACTGTCCTGAAAGTTTCAGCTCACAAAATTAACGGAAAGTGTCTGAATTTTCAAAAACAAAATATTTGACCCTAACTAACAAGTGAAGTTAAATAAAACATTCAAAATGGAAGAAACTCAACTGTTTAACAGCAGGCAGATATGGAAGGTAATGGTAAACAAACTCTGGAAAGTGAGTAATCATTTACATACCTGGTATATTAACACACACAGTAACAATTCTGCTACCAGGCATCAGCAAGGAATGCATTTTCCAACAAATACAAAATGATCAAATAAAACGGTCAGAACTATGCGCTAAGTGAAGAAAACAATTCCACATCTTTAAAAACAATAAAACAGAATCATTAAAGAAAAAGAATATGACCTACATCTATACTATAAGAAAACAGATACATGCATCTGTTTATCCGTATTATTAAAAACTTGTAAGCTTTAGCAGCGTTACATTTTCACAGATAATTCTGTCCTGAATTCCTGAGCTTACGTGACTATTTGAAACTCCATGTGGCTATTCGTTCCTGAGGTATTTAATTATTTATGCCCTCTAACGGTGAGCTATAGGGCCGTGAAAATTATGCCTCACTTTCTGTCTGGGAATTTCCAAGTGAATGCACACTATGCTCTGCTAACTGCATTTCTGTGCCTCCCCAAATATGTGATGTAAGAACAAAGCAAGTTGTGGTAAACTTGATGAAGCGGAGCAAGTGATCCTGTTCCACATGAGAATGGGACATAACAGATTGGATGGCCACTTACACCGACTAAAATTGGCAACATCAGCCATGTGTATGCATGTTCAATCAGCACAGACAGATGAATATATCCTGTAAAGCTATTATTTGCTTAACCAATTGTGTACTGAACACCGGCCACGGAGACGAATCTGAAGTGAATGAGTAGAGGTAAATGAGCTGACAGCAGCCAGTGACTCATAGCTAGCTGCTTACATCAGGGTCAGCAAACTATAGCTGACCAAGATCCTACTCTGCCTCCATGTGACAACCCTGGAAACAGGTTGTACTAGTCACTAATGTAGCCTTCCCAAGAGATAAGGATCGCAGAGGGAACGCAAACATGGTACTAAAAAAAAAATTCAACTGAAATTGAATGTGTCGAGCCGAACAGCGCAGATATCGCAACATCAATGTAAACACAACGTCTCAACGTCATTTTCAGGATGAATGTCAAAGAAGAAGAAGAATCAATGAATGGACATTGCTCTTTTCAGGGCATAGGCCATTCACAACCATACTTCAGCAATTTTGATCTTGAGCTGTCCTTTCTGTCTCTCTACAGTGAGGTCAAGAGACCGAAGTTCATTTTCTCACTCTTCTCTAGGTGTTTCTTGATTTACTTCCATTCCTCTTCCTCTGTGTGTTCCCTGCCATGACCTGTCTGGCCATGTTTGATGGTGTTTTTCATAGTGTGTGTCCTATTCAAGCCCATTTCAAACTTTTGATTAGTTGCTGCACTGATTGTTGGCTCCTATCTCACAGGTCTTTGTTCCTCACCATGTCTTGCCAGCCTGTACTCATTATCCTCCCTAGAAATTTTTTTCTACAAATGACTGGAGTTTTCTCCGTATTATCTTTGTTTCTAGAGGGGTTGCTGTAGTCAAGAGGTTGAGGTACTCGTCTCTCACAGTGATGAACGGAAACGGTGAGCTATCGAACACTGCAAGTTTCAAGCGACCCCTGGTCTCACAGGAGGTAAGACCAGAGTGCCTCCATCCCGAGCTACCCCCAGTCGTCTCAACCAATAGTCTTGCCACTGATCCAAGGTAACTTTGGATTAGAGTGAGATTGATGACCAGCGCATATTCTTCCTCACTATAATCCTCATACAGCGCACATCACATTATTTAGACAAAACCCCCTGATGTTGTGGCCATCATCGCTTCGCGATGGGCAATAACAACATCTTTGTTTCTGCTCTGCACAAGAGTACTGAGGAATTAAACAATCTTAATTTGGTATTAGCCTTTATTTTCCTGGATTTCCATGTTATTCCTGGTGCATCCATGGCAGTCATTGATTGATTTTAATTAGCCCACTCTATTAAAATGTAATGTTAACACTATATGTGCTGTTCAAAGCTTGGATGTCAGCTCATTCATTGCCTTGAACCCCAGAATGACCAGGTCAGAAGCTTCAGACAAGTCACTGAAGGCTTAAATACCTCCAGTGTCGAAAACTCTTCATTCATAAAAGTTAAAAAATCCTGCAGAGTGTGGTAAGGCCATAATTTAACAGAAAGAAATAGAAACATTACTCAAAATTCAACACAGGGAAGTTAGTTCAACAACAGATACTGCATTGGGGATAAAGTGTAACTTCACTGTACAGAAGTCTCCAAATATGTGAGGTGAGGATGATCAATTCCTTTCCTCATCACATTGTCTGTCCTAACAAAGTCACATTTTTACAGTCGGGCAGGCTGTAGTGTCATTTGACTATGCTACGCACAGTTGAAGCAAGACCCTCTTTGGAATATACTGAAGAAGTAAGACTCACTTGGTTCGACCACCTAATGAGAATACAACCTGACCAACTACCCCTGTGCACCTATAATGCACAATATTTGGGTTTTCACAACCGTGGCAGACGGAGAACTAGATGTATAGGAAATGTTGTGGATATTCTAAATCGTCATGGGATGACGACCACTTCAGCGACACGTATAGTCCTGGACAGAAAATTACGGCTCCCCACGACGCCTCACGGCACAAGTGGATAAGACAAAACACACATGTCAGTTATAACATGAGAGGCCCTAGCTCTAACAGCTCTACCACTCAACTCAAGCAGATATCAAATGGTAAACTAATTTATACCAAGACACACATTTATTTCAAGAACTGATTTTGAACATTAAAAAGCATAACTTAAATAAACAAATAAAAATTGGTTTGCAAATTAAAGATAAAATAGGATTGCAATCTATTTCCACATAAACATAACATACCCCAACAAATGTCCAAATAAAGATAAATGACAATAAAACAATTAACTCTGTTTTTTGTCACATCAAATTATTACAGAGTTTAAAAAAAATAATAATGAATTGCCAACAATATATTTGTGATGAAATATTCACATTTTTCTTCAGAGCAACTGAAATATTTTCAAGGATTGCTTAAAGTAACAAAATCTTCAAGGATTGTTAAATGTAATTTAATGTGCATTATAGGGTTTTCTTGTATGACAAGGACAAGAATAGCACCACTGCCACACAGAGAGCATGTGTGATATGGCATAACACTGGCCATGGGTAGATGGTTTGTTTAGAGCAGCATAGATGGCACCTAACAGGCTGCGGGTCTACTTTGCTCTAGTGCTTGAGTCTATTAAGATGGACTCGCACATTGATTAACCACCCTCAGTAAGCACTTGTTCCAACGCAGCGGAGTATTAAGCTGCTTGAGTCTAGCCCGCTAAGTAGGAAACCCTTCTCCCGGCTACATCCAGCCCATAAAACAGCTGGGACCTGCACAGGGGCATTTGAAGTACAGGTCAACTAAGACTAAGATTACAGTTATTTTTTTAAATATAGAAATTCATTATGTCCTACATTTTTTTGGTTTATTAATTAACCCTTTCCGATTCGCAGGCACCATGTTCGCTCTCAGTACAATTAAAATTTACAGCTGCTATAGAATTCTGAAACATGTATTTGCAATTTGTGAATTAGTTTGTGGAATTCAGTTTTTTTAAAACTCTTCTTTACACAATGCTGACCTAGATGCAAGCGCAATTGATGCTTAAATGTAAGATTGTTTCTGTTTGGTAGACATTTGTGAAAGTGAAAGTTGTTATGTTTTAAAGTCTTCACATTTAGCACAAGGAAGTTGGGCTTCAAGACCTGAGAAATTATTTATTATTTGATCAGACAAACAATCGCGCATCTTAATTACTTGTGAATAATCAACACATGTCCAATTCAGATTTCAACTGAGATACAAAATAGGAAAGTATGTGCAGGGAGCCGCATAGTGCAGTGGTTAGCGCGCTGGCCTTGCATCTTGAGTGGTCCTGGGTTCATTTCCCAGATGCAGTGGGAATGTTTTTTCAGACCGCAATGGCTCCCGGATCAACAAAGCCTTAAATGACTACCAGTTCAGTCCGGGAAGTAAAGGCGGCCGGCGTGATGCTGACCCCATCATCCACTAAGTGCCGTGGGTTACAAAATAATATGGGCCTAACACCAAATTTCCTATGCGAGAAAAATGGCGTGAGAGGATCTTCACTTATTTTATGATGAGATGAGTAAAAAAAAATGTCTTCCTTATCTAATTTCCACCTCCCTATTAAATCCATTGAATACTTAATACTAATATATAATCTTTAATGTGAATAGTTCATGTCAATGATAATTTAATTATCTCTTACGATCATAATTTTAGCCCAATTTGTTCAATATTAATATATTGTATGTTGAATATAACTTTGTATAGAAATTTCGTCACTTGGCCCAGATGGAAAGCCATTAGTGGGTCCCGACATTCTTTTAATCATGGAGGAAGGAATATGATCACTGCATCGTACTATGCATGTTGTTGAAGGTGACTACTTTTCTTTTAAAAAGGAAACTAAGGAGGGGTTGAGGCAAAATTAGGTAAAATAAAACCATCATTGCTAGATCGAAAAACTGCTTTATTGCAAGCTACATACAAGAAGACCACATGTAGTGGTGGTCCCATTTCCCTACTGAGTGTAAAAAGAAAGATGATGATACATACAATCAAGTAAGTTAAAAAAAAGTCACTGTTAAATGATCAAACATGGTTAACAAGCAGCCTTAAGTAATAAACCTTGCATTATTACATAAACAAAATGAAGCAGCACAGCATACTATCAATGTTTACCAAAAACAAAACAAAAATAAAAACAAAAAAATCAACAACTCAGAATAATATACTTTTAAATCAAATTCACATTAACAAACAAAACTAGATGAACACACTTGAGTCTAAAATAGAGTTTCTCAACTTTAACCATTGGCTTTACGTAAACTTGTTCATATCCTCTAACTAAGACAAGGAAGAGAGAGAGGAGACTAATGTCTGATAAGGCAGAACATACTGATCAATGTTAGTCAGGGTCAGGAAAAACATATTAAGACGCCCCTCTCTCCAACTTTACTTTCACACAGTTTTCCTTGGAAACTAACTGTTTTCATAGCAGCTTTGCTAACAAGGTAGGGGGAATCAATGTGATCATTGCAGTAGTGAACAACACACACATATTTTGGGGGGATTTATTTTTGCGTTTGCCTTATTTACTATTCCCCAAGACGGTGTGTGTTGCACTATGTTTTTATGTTATGCATGTCGGCCCAAGGCATCCGACTTTGGCGTGCATTTAATGTAAGTGTCTGCTTCCTCCGGCATTTTCTGCATTTGCTTCCCTGGGGTAACGGCCGGTGCTGTGATTGGAGAGCGAACCCAGCACCTTCGGGTTGCAACCGTGTCCCTTAACCACTAGCCCACGCCGACACGCATATGAAGCCAAGTCAAACACAACTACCTGGAAGTCCTCGGCCCACTTTCATCAGCAGGCTCGGGATGTGAGGAAAACTACTGCAACCTGTGACTTAACGCCCTTTTCGGGCCGAACAAAAGAGTAAATTTGCTTATATTGTGGGAATTCTTCAATAGCTACAAGGCAAGGAGGAGAAATGATAACTTAACTATACATATTTCTAAAAGATAATATAATTATTGTAGAAGAATAATGAGCAGTTAGCGTATGGCAAGTATGAATCTTATTCCCGGTACTGTTCAATACTTATTTAGAGCATTTTATGCAGGGAACACTCTAGAATAATAGAATACCCATAATGATTGGTGGTCGTCTTCTCAGCAACCTATGTTTTGCTGTACACATATTTATATTTTCTGGCAGGATCTGAACTAGAACTCAGAAAACTTACCACAGAATTGGAAACAATTATTAAAACATATGGAATGGAAATTAACAGAAAAAAAAGCAAGATACTGGTGAATAGACATCACAGCCAGACTTCTACAAATATCATGATAAATGGCAAAAAAATAGATGAAATTGATTCCTATAAATATTTAGGGTCCTGTATAATCAATGATGAGGCATCAAAACCAGAGGTCCTAGCCAGAATGGCACAAACAACAGCAGCGCTTGCACGATTGAAACACATATGGAAAGAAAACCGATTCTCCCTCATCGTAAAGGTCAGACAAATGCGCTCACTGGTTCTTTCTATATTCCTCTATGCCTGTGAAACTTACGGCAGACCTCCAGAGAAGAATCCAGGCCACGGAGATGAGATGTTTTATAAGACTCCTAAATATCACTTACAAAGACCGTATCACAAATGATGAAGTATGACATTGAATCAAGAATGCAAGTGGTCTATACGACGGCCTCCTCACAATGATCAAAAGCTGACTTGGTATCGCCACGTCTCGGGTCCAATGGACTTGCAAATACTACATGGCACAGTACAGGGCAAGCGAAGGCAAGGACGTCCGAGAAAACGATGATAAGACAGCATTCATGAATGGACTAACCTACGACTCAAGGAGGCACAAAAAGCAACTGCAGACAGAGAGGGGTGGCGCAGGATTGTGGAGGTGTCGGAAGGTATGCCCAAACGATCTCAAGAGGTCATGGGATGAACAGAACTGAACCGTATACGGAAAATCTAATAAAGAAATTAAAACAAAGACTCAAGATGATTGCAGTCGCCATGCTTAGACTGAATGTGATCTATAACATCAGCACCGCAGTGAAAGCCAAGTAATATAAAGCAAAAGTTCTGTCTAATCTTTTGTAAGGATGTGAGAACTGTTCGTTAAATGCTGACATGAAAAGGAGGAGACACGTTTTTGAAAATAAACGCTACAGAAGAAGTTGGTGCATCTCTTATAAAGATCATAAAATAAATGATTATGTGAAACATCAAATAAATTATCTGGAAGGTTCCCGTAAATGATCGCTTCTCACACACTGTTGTTTCTCATTTTACTCTGTCCAACAATCATACTCTTGCACAACTTTCACACGCTCCTTCAGGGTGAGGCCCTTCCATTGCACTTTGGTTGGGCTAGCTCTGAGAGTGCACAAACCTAGCATAGGTACATACAGATGCACACATACATCCTAGCACTGGTTTATGCATCTTAATATCGCCCAATTTACTACGGTCTGGTGGTGGAATAGGCGCACCTCCGCCAGTAGAAACTAGTGAGGCAAACACGTAAAATTAATAAAAACAGGAAACACATTTGTCAGTAGTGAAATGTTTAAAACATGTATGGTTTGGATACGTAACGAGACATGACTACATCTGAAAAACAACAGTTGAAAGTGGAATGAAGCGAGGAGGACAAAGAAAGTCATGGGTTAATAACATCAAAGAATGGACAGGACATGATTTTTCCACACTTTTTCACAGAGCTGAGGATAGAGAACTATGGATGACGTTTTGTGGATGTTTCCACCATGGCAATCCTATGACCGTAACGAGTTAATGGATTATTGATTGATTGATGAGTGTGTTGCATAATTTAAGTTAGAGTATTAGAGTTATTTTTTATGAGTTCATAGTGGAGCAGTTAGGGCACAGGTCCCTTAGGATGGCGACACTGGTGAAATAAAAACCTAGCCTGAATACTGCAAATCGACTACTGAAGCAAGCTGCCTTATTCCCCAGTTCTATAAATTCTCTGGGATAAAGATGCTGAGCAGCGCATGAGCCATAGCTGACTGCTAGCATCACAGCCAGCAAACCAGAGCTGTCAAGACCCTTCTACACCTCCATGCGGTACACCTGCATAACTGGCTGCAACAGAGCAGACTAGCTAAGGAGAAGGGATAAAAGAGGGAAGGTTAAGCCAGTACCTAAAAATGCCGGCTGAAGTTGAATGTGTTGGACTGAAAGGTGCAAATATTGCAGTCAAGCTGTAAACTACGACACAGAACATTCCGTTCTCTGGACAACATCCAGCTACCTGCAAAGGCCTTTTCAGAACTTGGTAGAGGGAGATTGAGAACAAATGAAGAAGAAGAAGAAGTGTAAATTCTCCCACACTACTGACTTCAGCAATAGGAAAGATGCTGTGATAGGTTTTATAAATTGTTCAGGGCAAAAGATGCAGCAGAGACTCATAACTGGCATCAGGGTCAGTGACCCATAACTGACCAAGACCCTATTCCGCCTCCAAGTGCAACCCTTAAACAGACTGCAACCTTGCAGCATGGCTAAGAGATAGGGATCGAAGAAGAAAGGTAAGCCCGGTCCCAAAAATGTGGTGCTGAAATCGGATGTGTCGGGCCAAAAGGTTAGATACTGCAGCCTTACACTCTAAACTACAACACAACACCACAAACATCCTTTTCAGGACAAACAAATAAAATAGTTATTTACCAAATACTACCTACAACAACCTGACACAATGTAATCACAAGAGTTGGGAGTCTCCAGTCTAAACAAAAAAGAAAGTTATATGCTGGCTAGAAGATAAATAATAAATCAGAATAAATATTACTGAGAACAAAATATAATGATTCAAATATAACCAAAGAAAAAGAAATCATATTTCACACAAAGAAACAAAACTGATATTCAACAAACAACAAATATATTGATGCACTGGTTTAATTTTGTAATATGGTAGACATCAGCTTATAGCGATTTCAAGCCCCCCTTCCTATACATGAGTTAAGCCCAGGTAGCGTACAAGTATTGCAGTGAGGGAATCCAAACATTGGTTCAAACGATTAATTTCCTCCCCAACCATCTGATCTATCATCATTAATAGACATCTGAGACATTTCTTCTCTGTTTTCATCGACTTCTCTTGACCCTGACTGCTACCAAGACCATCAGGCCTTCTAGGTCCTTTTTGAAGTACATGTCAAATGAAGTTTGTTCATCTTCTTTTTATTTTGGCTGACAGTGATCTTTTAATGCTGAAGCAGGTAATTAATCCGTTAGGATCAGTAAGTCTTTTAAAATATTTTGATGAAATAAAAACTGAGTCTGCACACTACACTATAACTGCCAGAGCAAGCCATCTTTATTCATTTGCCCTATAATCCTCCTGGATAACACACGGCAACGGAAAATACACCGCTGTAATGATAGTTTTAATACTTGCAAAATGAGAAACCTCTAGTTCATCCAGTTGAAAAGTCTGTTCAAACTGCATGGCTGAAGTACAAGCTCTAATTATTTTATGCAGACATAATAAACAACACAACAAGCAAACATCGGTAAATTGAATTTCTTACAGATGCAATGCCAGTTCTTTAAGCTTTAAAAGAATGATAAACTGTCTGAGCTTAAAAAGGTCCTGGGTGAACTAAAAGTCAAGGTAAGGGTAGTACTACAGTGGATACCAACACAGTGTAGCATACCTGGAAATATGAGAGAGAACAGGCTAGTAAATGAGGGAGCAACACGAGAATCACCTGCCAAGAAAAGAAGACACTTATCCCAGCCATTAAGGAAAGTTGCCCAAAAGAGAGACAACTATCACTGTCTTGATTGAGCGGAGCAAGTGATCCTGTTCTGCATGAGGATGGGAAATAACAGATCAAATTGTCACTTACACAGGCTAAAATTGGCTCTATCACCCTTGTGTGCATGCGGACAAGCAGCAGAGACAGCCAAATATATCCTGCAAAACTGTTAATATGGTTAAGGAATTGCATACTGAGCACTGACCCACGGAGATGAACCTACACACAAAGCTGTTTGAGAGCCTTGAAGAACTCTTCACTACAGCAGCCTTTATCCAGAGATCTGGACTTCACGTGTAGACATAACTTAACGTCTTTATACTGGTTTAGACTCTCTGCAGAGTCTGTATACAATAAGTTTCTTGAAGGGTGGTTCAACCGATTGTGCGAGTCTATCTTAATAGATCTAGGTAGATCTGCAGCCAGTTAGGCGCCATCTATAAATGCTCTTAACTTAATATTCTGGCTTCTAAAGCACATACTTCGTTGACAATAGATATCGAGAACACAACTTTTAAAAACGGCCGCTTCTTAAATGATGACACTATTACCAACAAATTGAATAATGTCACCTTGCAATTGATCCCTGGACATAGCGGGCTACCAGGAAATGAGATGGCTGACAGAGTGGCAAAAACAGGTGCCTCCAAACAACAATTGGATAGATCCTGCAGTAACCACTCAGTAAAACGAACTTTTAAGAATAATACCAGGGAAATCTATATCAACACGTTGCAGTGTATTTAGCAAAATGGCACAGCCAAAAAGTAATGATGACATAAACAAACTACATAGAAGAGATCAAAGTCTCATCTTTAAGTTCCGAACAGGACATACCAGAGTCAATAGCCACTTGAACCGAATCAATCCCCAGCACCTGCCCTTGTGCAGACATTGGTCTCACCCTGATTAAACAGTTAGACACCTACTCATTTGAGTGCACTGCGCTTGCGGACATGAGGAAAAGATTCTTACAAGCACTGCTGACAATTGCTAACACACTGAACAGAGCAGTGAAACAACTGAAGAAGGCCTGCATCTATATAAGAATGGCATTGGGCTGCCAAGAGCAGACTTGCTTAGCAGCTATGGGATAACAACAACAAATCAACAATACACAGACTGCAGGAGTTTTGAATAAAGTGTAAAAAAAACATATATAGGTATGGTAAGATACATCGCTAAGACGAGAACGGAAACAAAACCTAGTTTACGAGCTAAATGTCTTCATCAGAGCAAATGAACAACAAAAATATGAGCTAACTAATCAGAGGAAGGGAGGAATACATACAATTGAGATATGAACATATAAATGAGTAAGAGAAGGTGCTTAGGTGGATAGCACACAAGGCTCATCACACAGGGCTCCTCACTAGTGGACAAGTATAACATGTGGGTGAAACAAAGTGACTGGCCAGGAAGGTATAAGAAGCAGGAGAAGGCAGGGTAAGTCGATAACAGCCAAGCAGAGAATGGCCAGATGGGGATATGTACATATGCAAAGCACAGAACAGAACAATTAAGAAATGCAGATAGTAGCAGGGAGGAAAGGTGGGTTGAGATAAGGACTAAGTAGTAGTAGCCCCTTTTCAGTCATGTCTGACTATAGGTTGATGCGACCTTTGAGTAGCAACTCTCTGAGTTTTTGGTTTCCCTTTTTCTTTCTGAATTGTCTCTTCACTTCCTTGTGTTGCATGAGCTTATTTTCACCCAGCCCGAGGTGGCTCTTCAGGTTACATCTCCATCTGGATCGGTCTGCAGCTATGTCTTCCCAAGATGTCAAGTCCCTCATATCCAAAGCCTTAATGTCCCGCTAACATGCATCTTTGAACCCCAGCTGTGGTCGGCCAGCTGTTCTTTTACCACACGCCAGCAGTCGATACAGAATATCTTTGGGGAATTGACCGTCTTCCATGCAACGAACTTGACCAAGCCATTGCAGTCTTTGTTGGTGAAGGAGGGTGTACATACTTGGAAGACCGATGCGAGAATGCACCTCCGCATTTGTCACCCTGTCTCTCCATAAGATGCCAAGGATGGATCTCATGCGCCGTAGGTAAAAGATGTTGAGCCTCTGCTCTTGTTTGGCATATGTTGTCCACATTTTGCTGCCATATAGAAGCGTACCGACAACATAGGCATTGTAGACCATGGTCTTGGTTTTGGCTGTAAGTTTGGGGTTTTCCCAGACATGTGTTGTGAGACAAGAAAATATGGTAGCCGCTGTGCAAATGAGGATTAGGTAAAGGTTTGGACAATGCTGATGTCATCAGGCTTAAGGCAGCCCATGCAGGAGATCAGTTTATTCTCAAGTTCAAATTTTCAGTTTGGAATAAAACATTGGACAAGCAGAGAGGGACAATTTCATTGGATAGATCAGAGTGCATGCAATTAACAAGCTACAGGTACCCATAATCATCAGCACCTGTTGAAAAAGACTGCACTTATAGGTCTGTCTGCTCTTGGAGAAATTAGGGGTTTCTAGAAAATTGATGAATTAAACTGCTACCAGTGTCAGACATGGACTCTCACCAAGGTACAAGAAAGAAAAATCATGGTTTGCAAAATGAGGTGTTTGAGAAAGGCTGTTGGGGTCACAAGGCTGGACAGAGTATGAAACTAAGTAATCTGACAGAAGGTGGGTGCAACACAGTGCTTGGATTTCATAGAATGAGAGAATAAAGTAGAAGTCTTTGATCTGCTGTCTCAGCCACATTTGCACTTCACGTTCAACCTATTCATTATTCACAAAACGTCTCCTCGAAGGTGGGATCATGCATTATGATGTAGGCTAAACCATGCGAACACCATATTGCAAAGGCTGCACCGTCTGTCGGTGCTCGCCTGTCAACTTGAATAATCTCCTCCACCCACAGCACAGATGCTTCTGTCCCAATCAGAGCATGGCAACTGGGTGGGCTTCATCAGTAATTTGTTTGCATTTTGAGAAAATTTATCAACCCAATTATGCACTGCTTTAAGCAACACACACTTCTCATTGTAAATAGAAAGTATTTTTGTATGAATATCCTTTGTAGAAATTTATTTTGCCCCCCCCCAAAAAACCCTGTTCTTTTATTTACATTCTGTGAGCATGGATGCCATTTTATATCTGAACTACGCACTTGCATGCGACACCTAGCGTCTCCTACCTACAGTAATCACAAAACTGGATGTTGCTGCCACCTAATGACACCTTCAGAAACTACCAACTATGTAAGTTTTTGATTAACTGATTGATTGATCGTCTCAGATATTTCCGCAAGCAACCCTTTCCTTGGCCGGCCTTTGTATCTAAATAGCATTGCTTGTTGGGGACTGCTGTGTGGTGGTAGTCTTGTTACATGATCAACCCATTTTAGTTGCTGTCTTTTGATGTAGTCTATTCAATATCAGTTTGTGACCTACTTACTGACTTATCCTTGTACATATGAGAACCAGAGAAAAGACATATGATCATCACCAGTACCATTGAAGGACATGATCAATGGAGAAGTATGTGTATAACAGCAGATTGGATGATGCATTCTTTAAACATATACAGTTACATATATGTGTGTGAGACCTGGAAAGCCAATAGTCGTCATATTGGAAAATTAAACCACTTTCACATGCACCCCCTATGGAAACTACTGAGGATTAGATGTCAGGACATAGTGCCAAAAACAGATGTGTTAGAGCGATCAGGCATGACAAGTATACGCACCATGATATGTGCAGCACAGCTGAGATGGACTGACCATGTGGTACGCATGTCGGATCAACAACTACCAAAAGAGCTGCTCTATGCTGAACTGCAAAATGGCAAGAGAGCAAGCCGTAGGTAGCGAAAACAAAGAAACGCTTAAGAAATCACTGATCCAGTGCAGTATTAACCACGATGACTGAGAAAGAAGCGCCACCAATCGCACAGACTGACACAGTACTATTGCTGAGAGTGTTCAGAGACATGCGGAATCAAGAATAAATGAGGCTATACAGAGACGATCGCTACGCAAGTCTGCTCACATCAACCTCGGTTGTAAGGGGTGTCCCATTTCCTTGTACTAACAGTGATAGACAATTCTGGGCTCTGATTGACGTATTTAGCCATCGCCAAACTCATGAGAACAGTGTATGTTGACAAAGTTGACATCATTTGTCTACACACAAACAACAACACACTTGACATATTAAAGTAAACAAAGAAAAAGATTCCTTAGGAACAATAACGAAGCAAAGGTCACTCACTCTCCACCGATTCCTACTAAAGTAAAGTAAAGTAAAGTATCCCATAGCATTACTGCCGTAGGGGTGTGAGGTGTTAGCGATCTCACATTTCAAAGGCTCGCCTATATGAGGCCGCTTTTACTTCCCGGACTGAACCGGTACCCATTTAAGGCTGGGTCGACCCGGGAGCCATTGCGATCTGAAAAAAACATTACCGCCTCAACTGGGGAATGAACCCAGGACCAGTCAGATGCGAAGCCAGCGCGCTAACCACTACGCTACGCTACTACAAGCCCTTTTCTTGAACTTTATCAATGAGACTCCAACTACCGTGGCTTCATTTTAAATTGTTCTTATCCAGGTGTTTTTGCTTCCCTATCTTTCTTTTTCTTGTGCATTCCAGTCCAGCACAAAATGAACGAACTTCATTCCATAATGGCTCTGGGGTTACTAATCAGTGTGCCTAAACAGTCTTGTAACAGAACTAATGCTATTTTGGAACTTCCTACTCCACTAACACACTTCTGGAGTGAAAGGCATGCATCACCAAACTGAACCTTCATTTGCCGATAAATTTCTATAGGTTTCACCCCTTCGCTGCTCAAAATTTGGATTACAGAATGTTGCTCCTCTTTGGTGCATGTCAATAGTGGGGCAACCTTCATTTAACTGGAATTATGACATCATGTTGTTCGTGAAGGACACTCTTGACGTCCTTAGCAGCCATATTAACAAGTTACAATACAATAGGTTTTGTTTCATTTTATTCAAGGTTTTCATATGAAGCCCCACTCGTATTTCTTTCATAAATTCAGAATTTTTTTAACTGCTATACAGTTAATCTATCAATTGAACTGGGGAGGGTAATGCTGTCACTATGCTCCTCTTGTGAAGTAAAAAAACGTGAACATAGTCTGCTGTTTGTCCTCTCTAAATGGGCATATGATTCGTCCTCTTGTATGGCTCTATAACCTAACATTGTCTTATGGAAGAAAAATTGAAACTTCCATCAATGGATCTGAAGACTTGAACTACAAAAAATACAAGGCTTGAAGTGGTATGGTAAGGTCATTAATGTGCACCTATAGTGTAAAATCGAACAGTCGTCAGTAGTGCTTGAAGTGATGAGAAGGCGCTTGTTTGGGCACACATTGTGGAAGCCTATCGATACTTTTAAGAGACAGCCTCTATTCGGGAACCCACAGGGCAGAAGACATGGATCTTGATTGAAAGTATATAGATCATAGTCAGAGCTTCAACAGTTGGCATGGGATAGTCAGACGTGGCAACTACTACAGTGAGCTCAGAGTTTTTGATTGATTGACTGCCTCGAATATTTCCATAAGCTACCTTTTCTGTGGTCGGCTTTGAATCTGTTGTATTTAAATAGCATTGCTGGTGTGGTGGTTGTCTTGTGACGTGGCCAAACCATTTTAGTTGCTGTCTTTTGATGTAGTCTAATATTGGTATTGTTCCAACCAGTCTCCTGATGTCATTGTTTCTGATAGGTCTATCCTTGTTACAACAAATTTTTTTCGCAGGCATTGCATTTCAGCTGTTACAATTTGTCATTTTTCAATTGATGTTAGTGTCACGTTTTGACATTGGTAACATAGTTTCTGGACTAAAATCGTGTTGTGTAAAGATCTCTTGGTAGTTATTGTCACGGGCTTGCAATTAAGTATTGGAGTTAATTGCACAATAATCTAATTTGCCTTATTGCATCTTTGTAGGATATCCGTTGTGATTCTTCTGTCTGCTGATAACGTGCTCCCCAAGTATGTGAAATCTTTCACCCGTTTCTTCTTCTTCCTCATTCGTCTTCAGACCTCGACTTCAATGACTCTAATGAAGGCAGCAGTCGACTCAAGGTCTCGTGCACTTCCGTACAGCTTCTCGTGGAAGGACACTGGCTGTTGCTAAATGCCACTTCTTTTGTCAGTTTACAGTGGGCTGGACTGCAAAATATGTTCTGCCCTCATGGGGGCTGTGCCGCAGGCACAAAGGTCTGTAGTGCCAATCTTGAACTTGTTATACAGATGACATCTCAGTTGTGTCCTGTGCGTAGTCGGAGAATAATCACCTGGTCTTGCCTGGAGAGTTGGTGGTAGGCATAATTTTCTATATGGCCAGGGTGGTCATTTTTCCATTTTTCACCTGTTTGATATGCTGCTGTACAAGGAAGGTTTGTCCTTTACATGTTGTATTTAGTTTGTCAATATGTTGTAGGAATTGTGTTTCTGGAATTACTATGACTGATTGTTCGCCTTCGAATAGAAGTTATTTTAAGAGTTCACAATGTTGTTTCCTTCATTTGGGTTGGCTGTTTTACATATATAGTCTATGCTGTTTGTCCATCGTTTCCGACGTGGACCACATTGTCATCTGTCAATCCTGGAGTGGATTCGTAGGTGGCTGATCAAACCAATCCAAGCCCCAAAGCGTCTGTCACACCGAGGGCAGAGAAGCACTGTCTGACCATCAGACGGAGGCAACTCGTCGTCTCTTGCCTTTCGTGTCGCTCATCTCCATGCAGCTTCCTTAATTCTTGTCTGTTCCATATGTGTCGTGCCAGAAGAATTTTTACTACGCCAGGCAGAGCGATCAGCAGTAATCTTCTCCCAATTATCAGGGTCAATGTAGCAGTTCTTCAAAGTCTTTCACAATGTCATTGTAATGTTTTAATTTGGCGACAACGAGCACGCTTGCCTGACTCATATATAGTCTTTTTTTGTGATGAACAACAAAGAGGATAGCACACATCCTTGCCGTACTCCAGATTTGATATAACATTTTTCAGAGAGAAAATTTTTCTGATATGGGCATACATCTGTATGTCTAATTGTTAGTATGTTTAGCAAATGGTAACTGAGATTGCAGTGACCTGTTCACAGTATGATGAATAATGTAACTGAAAATTTAAAATCCCCAAATCGACATACAAACTAATGCGGGAAAATTTGTGGCAAGAATACAAGCAGACAAATGTCCAACAGAACACGACATATATATTCTCAATGGCATCATCAGTTTGGAAGACATGGAGATTAAACAAATCAATTGCAAAAAATATCACAGCTTTTGAAACAAAGTGTTACAGAAAGATGTTGTAAATATTGGGGACAAAAAAAAAGACCAAAATTTTGCAAATTACAGAAAATTGACTTCTTGACAGCATCACAAGAAAAAAGCTTAGATATTTCGGTAATATGAAGTGACATAACGGTCTGGAAAGAGTGATAATGGAGGCATGGTTTCTGGAAGCAGAAAAAGAGGTCAACCTCGACGAAGATGGCAGCAGGATGTTATGGACAATCTGGGGATGTCTCTGTATGATGTTTATCCAACTTGTCCTGAACCCAGATGCATACTAGCTGCCATGATAGGGACTATATTCTGGAAAGGATATGTCCCATGATGAATACATGTCTGTTGGGCTGGTTTCATTCATCCCTTCGCTCCTATGTGATTGGTTGATGCAGCATTGTTGGATATTAGTATCACAACCTTACTGACCAATAGTTGTGACAGAAGCTTGTACCTGCTAACTGTTCAGAGGTTTGGGATTATTTATACTATCTGGATCTCACTTCCAGGGTTCTTTAATGAGGGTCGTCATCATCTCCGACTCAATCCTTGCTTTGGAAGATGCAGAAGAGCTGGCTGTGACATCATCATCTTCTCTTCATTTATCCTCAGATCAAGGTCCCGGTTTCTCTTACAAAGGACACAGTAAGGTAGCTGTGGTCGAGAGGTAAGGCGCTCGCCTATCAAAGCGATTAACGGAAACGGCATGGGTTCGAGCCCGCAGGTTTCAAGCCACCTATTGTCTCAAAGAGGTGGGGCCAGAGTGCCTGCATACTGAGTTACCTCCAGTAGTCTTGACTTATGTCTTGCCATTGGTCCAAGTTAGTTAGGGAGTGAGGTTGATGACCTTATTCCTCACTATAATCTAAACCATTGGCTCTTTTCATCTTGTCAGATGATATGAATTGTGCTATTAGCACAAGACCGAGGCTATTAGCACAAGACCGAGGCTATTAGCACAAGACCGAGCAGAAATATAGAAACCATGTATTGCCCATGCAGTATGGTCCCACTCTCGGTCTGCCTTGTTTACTCCAAGGGAAAGGTAATACCAATACATTTGGAACAAGGCAAGCTGCAGAAGATGCAAGATCAGCATAGCAATGCTCTATTTGTTCACCTGTCGAACTTCACTCCTAAACCAAGACTAAGGGACTGGTCTGCCCTGCCACAATACCCAGCTGAGGTTGTCTTTCCTCGCTTTAGGATAAGGCATTGTATTCTCTTGCGTGTGCTCCTCCGCACATCGATGGTTGTCAGGTTTAGTAGATGCTGACCAACTTTCAGTTATCAGAAAACAGGTTGCACAGCCATAACTGACAAAACCCGACAAGATACGCCAGTATTTTATTTGCAAGGCTTCAGATGGTTTGAAATCAGAGTTTTTCTTCTCCTAGATGAGCTGCATTCCTAGGCTTTCGAGCCCCATCTGCCTAAAATTACTGGTTTTAATGCGCCAGTGACTAGCCTTTCGCCCCTTCTCGTGTTTGTCAAAACAGTTCTGCAGCGCGAAGGCCAGACTTTGTTATCAGAGGCTATATGAGACGCAAGCCATGGGAGCACTTAGTTGATGTTGAGAGTTCATCCTCAACCCCACCCCGGCTATAACAACATCATCCAAATACAGAGCAAGTAACATCATCAAGACAAAGCCATCTAGTGATGTTTTTATCATTGCTTGGGATGGGAAACTAACTTTACATTCATATCTTCAATAAATATCTGTCTCGCGAGGTCAGTATGGCTGTGACATGAGTGCATAGTTGACATAGAGGCATCGAACCTCTGGGAACTTGTATGGTTTACTGACCTAGCCATGCTGGGGTTTGTGGGAATGAAAGAGCTGACATCCTGGTCTCAGGGACACCTGCAGTGGAGACATTGGCAATGGATAGAAGTGACACTTTGAATAGACGACACTGCAGTCAATGAAACAGCAATGTGCAGATTGCAGGAATTTATATGTGGGTCCGGGGACGGCGTGGCCTAGTGGATAAGTGGCACGGCTCACAATCCGAAGGTGCTGGGTTCGATCCCCATCACAGCACCGGCCGTTACCCCGGGAAAGCAAACCCTTAGAAAATGCAGGAGGAAGCAGACCCTTACATAAAATGCATGCTGAAGTCGGATGCATTGGGCCGATAGGCGCAAAATAAAAACCACAGTGCAACGCACACCGCCTTGGGGATTAGAGAAATAAGGCGAACGCAAAAAATAAAAAAAAATATGTGGGTCCAGCAGAAAGTGGTGCCTGAGAAGTCGAGTGTGTACAACCATCGAGCTACAGAAATTGCAGTATCTACACTCCTCAGCATTTGATGGGAGGGACTGAGCACATATGGGTCTGCCCGGAGTGCAATGATATCGATTCTCAACAAAACAGAATTCAGGGTTGACTCAGAACTAGCCACATCCGTATTCTTTACAGATTGCAGATTACTAGTAGAAGCAATACAAAACACCAGAAGTGTACAAATGTTGCAGGAAATCATATTAGAGCTGAACAAAACCCAAAGAACCTCAACAGCTGCTCTTCAATGGCTACCCTCCCATTGTGGAATCACAGGGAATGAGAGAGCTGATTGTATTTGGCAAGATGGAGCAACTTATCTATGCAGCGTCCTACTCAGAGGCAAAAACCATCATACACAATCAGTACAAATCAAAATAGAAGAAAGAGACGGAAGTGAGCAGTAGACCTGACCCAATTCACCAGCTCCACAGACTCCAACAAACCATCACTTTTTGCCTGAGAACAGGCCACTGCAGGCTATTGGGTCACCTACATCGGCTCAAGATATCACACAGAAGTTACTGCATGTGTGAAACCGAAGACAAGACCCCTGAACACATCCTACAAGACTGCCCAGTATACAAAGACTTACGATGGGAGCCGAGGTAACGCAGAAGCTGTGGGGCTGCCACCCGAATCTGGACAGGACTATGGACTTCGTCCTGGCAACGGGACTACAGATCTAGCATGACCAGAAAGTCTTAACACAAAAGCAACATTTTTGTCGTTGAATAAGACGACATTCTGTTTACATGTGCATACAGTTAAATTTTAAACAGACCAGCAGAAAAGTTATTTTTAAAATAACTGCAGCACGGTTTCTGGGAGGGCGTTGTCTGTGACAAGGATGAGAATAAGACCACTGTCACTGAGAGCATGCAGTTAGAAATGACTAACAGTGCAGTCTAACTCTTCCAGAGTGGGAGAGGCGAAAAACATCTGGTCAGGCAAAACATACTGATCAGACATGTTAGTCAGGGTCAGGTAAATTACAATGGCCAAGACCCCCTACCTGACTTCCGTGCAGGATCAAGATGCTGAGTAGCGCATGAGCTGCAGCGGTCAGCGATCCATTGCTGCCAAGACCAAATTCCACCTCCAAGCGGTGATCCTGGATAACAGGCTGCAACAGAGCAGACTGGCTAAGGAGACGGGATTGAAGAGGGAAGGCTAACCCGGTACTAAAATAAATGTCTGCTGAAATCGGATGTGTTGGACCAAAATGTGCAAATATCGCAGTCTAGATGTGAATTACAACGCATTACGTTCTCTGGACTACATTCTGCTACTTACAAAGTTCTTTTCAGGGCTTTGTAGCGGGAGATTGAGAGCAAACAAAGCCAAGCCACTTCCAGGCAGGTCTCACTGGAAACGGGCTGCTTTAATGGCAGCTTGACTAACGAGGTGGGGGATTGACCTGTTCACAGTCTGATGAATATTGTAACTGAAAAATGTACACTGTTAATGGACACACAAACTAATACAGGTGGAAAATGTGTGGCTAGGCACATGCAAGCAGACCTTTGTTCAACCAATCAGGACATGTATTTTCCCAGTGGCGACATATGGTTGTGAGACATGGACATTAAACAAATCAACTGGAAAAAAATATCACAACTTTTGAAACAAAGTGTTACAGAAGGATGTTGAAAATATCATTGACATAAAAAAAAGACGCACCAGTGATCAACACAGATGAAGTCACGCATAGCACAACTGCCTAGAAGACCCGGTCCACCTTCACTAGCACGCTCTGGATATGTAGAAAGCTACCACAATGCCCTTTTTATGGCGCACAAAAGAGTAATATGTCGCAGTGTGGACATTCAACAACAACAATTCTAGGGTAGCAAGGTCCTCAAACTAATGGTATTGACAAGCCATAATTCACAAAGGCTAAAAGCCAGCTGAGTGTGGAGTAGACTTCCAGGTTTGAAAGAAAGCAATGGAATTAATGTTATAGACTTCCAGGTTTGAAAGAAAGCAATGGAATTAATGGTATAGACTTCCAGGTTTGAAAGAAAGCAATGGAATTAATGTTATAGACTTCCAGGTTTGAAAGAAAGCAATGGAATTAATGGTATTGGAGTACGAGCATATGATTAGTGTAGTGGTAAGAGCACTGGTTTTTCACAGCGAAGGCATGAGGTTCAACTCCCGCAACTGTCACGCTCCAGTTGACCCAGCTGTAAATGGGTATCTGATTTACTGTTAAGGAAGGAAAAGGCAGCGAGGAAGAGAACTGGCCACTCCCTAACACTTCATTTCTAACCAGAGGTTAAGTCTGCTGAAGACCAGCCTTTTCCTTTTACATTTAGGTGTAAATGAATGGATTGATGGAAGATTACAAAATACTAGAAAAACTGCAAACCATCCTAGAATGTTGCAAAAGGTAGCTCATGTGGGCTGTGCATGTGGCTAGTGTCAGTATTCTTGTATTATTAAAATCAACACTTTGCTGTGACAATAATTTCTAATGGAGAGTATAGATTAACTCTTTACAGCTTGTTTTACCCAACACTGGGTGCTGAAAACCTAAAAATGGCTGCCAGCCTCGACCAAAATGGACCTCTGAAATATGTGTTTGTGTTTCGTTTGCTGTTTTCATACTTTTGTTACGGCTCTACATTATGATTGTTTTCGTGCATGTGTAATTGATGTTTAAATGTTTGATTATTTCCAGGGGGATGATTACAGGGTGTGATATGAGATTTCAAAGTCTACCCATTTATTGTAATGAAGATTGGGTTGTAACTTTTTTTTTTTTAGTCAGAGTGGTGAATGCTTGGAATGCACTGCCATAGGAAATAGTGGAGGCAGTGTCAATTAATGCATTCAAGAATAGATTGGATACACATAGTTTTTAGATAAAGTGGAGTAAAACAAGAAAGGTTGTATACAACGGACTCTGAAAAGTCTACTAAACCAGTATAAAAAAGTTAAGTTTAAGACCACAGAAATGATTTGCTATTCGATCTGTCCACTGATCCTGCATCTGGTTTACTCTTGGATATTCAACACACGCTTGATTCAGAATGACTGAGACACATAATACAAATAGTAGGTGTATAAGAATTGAAAGATATATTGGCGAAACACGTGATGAAGTAGGTACCAAAAAAGATTGTTCTCTCGAATTTTCACCTCAACATTAATGTCATTTAACGCTTCATTATGAATACTTCATGTCATGGATAATTTAATTATATGTCCCGACATGTTTAGAGGCGGAGGAAGACTAACGTCTGGCCAAGCAAGACATACTGGCCAAGATCCTCAACTCGGCTTCCTTGTAGCCCTCCCTGGAAATGGGCCGATTTCATGGCAGCCTGGCTAACAAGGGGAGGGATCGATGTGATCCCCGTAGTAGGGAGCGACACGCAGATGAAGCCAAACATAGCACAACCGCCTAAAGGACCCAAGCCTACCTACATCCGCACGCTCGGGATGTGAGGAAAGCTACTGCAACCCACCACTTAACGTCCTTTTCAGGGCGCACAAATGAGTAAACCTTCTCATTGTGGGCATTCGAAACAACAATAGCCATTTTTAGATATGTTTAGCTCAAGTTGTTCAATAATAAACAATTTCTGCATTTTTGCCCGAACTGACAGACACAAATCGGGAAAAATTAGCCCGGATGAGCTGCCGAAGACGGATGTGTCAGACCGAAAGGTACAAATATCGCAGTCAAGCTGTAAGTTAGTGACACAATGCATTCCGTTCTCTGGACTGCTACTAGCAAAGTTCTGTTCAGGGCTTGGTAGCTGGAGATTGAGAATGAACGCAAAAGAAAAAAAAGAAAAAGAAAGAATAGACTGGAAAGGATTAACTCAAATTTAAACACAAATCAAACTGCAGCAACAACTGAAACTGGTGTAAATTAAAAGAATTGAAGATTCAGAAATACCCGACCTGACACCTACCACAAATCCTAACAACTGAGTATAACTCTAGTTTGTTTGTTGTTTTGCATCTACTTTTGATAATCCAATTCCAAAAAGCTTCAATCCCAAAAGCCATGATTTGCTAAAACATTTGATGAATGTCAAATAATGTCCTTGACAAGATTATTGTGGTCCGCCAGGGTCTTTGTGTATGACAAAGACTAGAATAGCACCACTGCCCCACAGAGAGCATGTCGTAAGAGGTGACTGTGTGACATGGCACAGCACTGGCCATGGTTAGGTGGTTTGTTAAGAGCAACATACATGGCACCTAACAGGCTACGGGTCTACTTTTCTCTAATGTTTTAGTCTATTAAGATGGACTCGTACATCAGTTTACCACACTCAGCGGCACTTGTTCCGGCTTAGTTGAGTAATAAGCTTCTCAAACAAAGCCCACTAAGCAGGAAATCTTCCTAATTGCTACATCCAGCACATGCCAGACCTGGGACCTGCACAGGGGCATCTGAACATATATAAGTACAGGTCAACTAAGACTATTGTGGTGTTGTTGCATTTTGGTTATTTTATTGTGATTCTGTAACAACAAAAAACAATATTAATAAAATCACCTACTGCAAAAAAGGTCTAAGGCTTCATAGACTTACAAAAACTAGGATTCCTGATGGATTTAATTTAGTATTCTTTTAATAACTTTTACAAGGCTTGAACAATACATGTGTAAATCAGTATTTGCTAGCATCTGGAGATAATGCATAACTACTGCCAGGCTCATTACCAAAGCAAGGTGAAATTTTAAATAATAACATGACCATACAGAGTACCTTTGAATTTCAGTTACTCTAACTTACAACCATCTTAAGTATTCTAAGTACATAAGATCCTCCTACTTTTATCCCAACGTATACCCAGCCACCTACAATCCAACTCACACTAAAAGTTCAGCCAGGATCCCACATATATCCCAGCCACCTACAATCCAACTCACACTAAAAGTCAAGCCAGGATCCCACTTATACCCAGCCACCTACAATCCAACTCACACTAAAAGTTAAGCCAGGATCCCACATATATCCCAACATATACCCAGCCACCTACAATCCAACTCACACTAAAAGTTAAGCCAGGATCCCACATATTCCTAGCTAACTACAATCCAACTCACACTAAAAGTTAAGCCAGGATCCCACATATACCCAGCCACCTACAATCCAATTCATACCAAAAAGCCAAGCCAGAATCACACACAAATCACAATTATATCCTAACTTGTTTACTCTACCACCTACAATCCAACTCCCACTAAAAGTCAAGCCAGGATCACGCCAAAAGCCAAGCAAGAATCACACACATATCACACAAATATCCCAACTGGCATACTTGACCACCTACAATCCAACTCACATTAAAAGTCAAACAAGGATCACACCAAAAGTCAAGCAAGAATCACATTTGTATCCCAATTGGCATGCTTCAATCCAACTTGTCCTACAATCCAAAAGCCATGCCAGGTGATCAGTCTTCTTAGACAAAGTGTCACAGTACCTCCACTTTAGATCTCCTGATGTACACTCACACAGGACCCAAATGACATACTAGCATGTATCACACGTACCCTATTGTGTCCATTACCTTTTGGTGGTGAGGGAACTTACGTGTTGCAATGATCCCAAGAGCTATGCAATGGTAGGTGAAAGCTTCCAAAAGGGTCACCCAAACTGGGCAGGTCAAGAGGGAGAGATCAGGCTAAAAAAGGACAACTCACCTAGAGTATACTAGGCTGGATCAAGCCAACCAGCTAGATCCATAAAAACAAAGCCGGTTACAGACACACTGACAACCAAACAAAGCAAATAGTTTTGGGAAAGGGAGGGACTCAGAATATGAGAATTATGACACAGTGTAGTGGAATCCCCAGGGGAAGAGGAGAGGTAGTCCAAGAAACACTTTCACAAGGACAGAGGCAGAAATGGCTGCTCAGGATCAAACTTGCTGGAGGAGGGTTGTCAATGGCCTATGCCTTGAAACAAACTACGGATAATGATTTATGTGTCACATGCGTGTTTATTTATTAATTTGGTGAGATGGAAGGTATAAGATTACTTTCAGGGAAATGGGGAGTAAGACTAACATCTGGTCAGGCACAACATATTGATCAGACATGTTAGTTAGGGTCAGGCAAAACATACTGGCCTTGGCTTCCTCGCAGGCCTCCCTGGAAACGGGTTGTTTTCATGGCAGTCTGGCTAATGAGGTGAGGGATCAACGTGATCCCTATAGTAGTGAACAACACACATATGAAGCCAAGTATAGCACAACTGCCTGGAGGACCAAGGTCCACCTTCATCAGTACGCTCAAGATGTGAGGAAAGCTACTGAAACCCACCACTTAACATCCTTTTCAGGCCCCACAAAGCAGTAAACCTACTCATTGTAAGCTTTCAATACAATAACTTTCAGGGAAGGTATGAGAGCAAAATGTATAAGAATCCCAGTCACAGCCTCATTGTCTAATGAATAAGGTAGTGGTTTATACATTTGATGCAGAAATACAGGCAATCAAGGTGGCAACTGAGATTACTGAACGCCAATCTCTGTCCACAACCTGTAGTATTTCTGACAGATGCACAATCAGCACTCCAAGCACTGAAGTCTGAGAAACTGTCAGATCTACAATACATGCTCTACTGTCTGAACTGGGCAGCCAGCAATAGACTGGTATGAATTGGATACCTTCTCATTGTGGAGTACCAGGAAATGAGAGAGCAAACCGACCGGCAAAGGAGGGTGCTGCAGACGAGCAACCAGATGTGCCAGTTACATACCAACAGAAGAAAAGGATGATGAAATCAATTAGAAAGCCACAAACAGTAACACAAGACAATTACCATAACATGAACAGACAAGAACAAACTGTTGTGTTGCACCTTAGAACAGGACACAACCGACTCCGCAGTCACATGTACACAAAAATTGAATGAAGATTGGCAACTCAGCTGCGTGTACATGCGGACAGGCAGAGCACATACTACAGAACTGCCCAATAATAATATACAGAGAAAATCCCACTGGCCCTCCATAGAAACAACACTGGAAGAGAAACGTTATGGACCTGTATGTGAGCTACAAAAGACAGTGAAGTTTATACAATAGACAACATTGCAGATATAGACAATATTTTCAAGCGAACGAAAGAACAAGCTAGTCGTTATGGTTTTGTAAGTGATACTTACCGAGTGGCCTGCCGTGGTCTTTGAGTATTACAAGAATAGCACCAATACCCCAGAGAGAGCATGTCGTAAGAGGCAACTAACTGTCTAACATGACATAACACCGGCCATGGTTAGGTGGTTTGTTAAGAGCAGCATAGATGGTACCTAACAAGCTGCGGGTCTACTTTGATCTATTAAGATGGACTCGCATATCGGTTATCCACCCTCTACGGTACTTATCGCAATGCAGCGGGTAATAAGCTGCTTGAGCCTAGCCCTCTAAGCAGGAAATGCCTTTTCCTGGATACATCCAGCTCATACCAGAGCTGGGTCCTGCACATTGGACGTCTGTCCCTGTAGAATTGCAGGATGACTAAGACTAAGACTCGCTGCTCTCTAAATGTGAAAGCTCCAATTCAGGATGAACCATAGCTACACACATTTTGAAGATTTTGATAATTCGGTGCCTGAAATGTAATTTCATATTATTTGAGTCTAGTGATTTAAAAAAATAACATTATATACACCATTTAGTATACAGATTGATTTCTGTTTGTTATTTTAGTGGCAAATGTTCATATTGTGATTCCTCAAATACAACCCCAGTTTATAAAATTGTACCTTTAGAAAATAAGGATTCAATTATCTCAGTTAGACTACTGACAATTGTACTTGCACCAATAAGACTGCAGGAGAGGGAAGCCCAAGTATTTGTAATCAAACTCAGTGAATAAGCTGTCCAGTTAATCCTTTCCAGCTTATAGGCACAGAAATCGACCGCTGTAAAACCTCAACAACCCGCTACAACCAGAACCAACTTTTGAAACATGCATTTGCATTTTGTGTTATTTTTTTGGTTTTTTTTATCAGCTCTACACAACGGTGGCGCTCACGCACGAGCAATTGATGCTTAACTGCAATGTTATTTCCTATAGGTAGACGAATCATTTATCACAAGGTGGGGCCCCGAGATATAACTTGGTGAATGAACTGACAGCAGTCAGCAATTTATAGCTTGCTGCTTGCATCAGGGTCAGCAAACCAGAGATGACCAAGACCCTATTCCAGCTCCAAGCGGCGACCCTAGAAACAAGTTGAGCAAGTGTATCTGGTTAAGAGAACAGAGATCGCAGTGGAAAGACAAACCCAGTACCCAAAAAAACCCAGCTGTAACCAGATGTGTCAGGCCAAAAGGTGTAAATATTGCAGCTTGACTGTAAACTACAACACATTTTCAGGACGAGCGCCAAACAAGACGAATGTTGCGAATAAAGTTGGGGTTCAGGACCTGACAAATGATTGATTAAACAGTCCAATAATCATCTGGATTGCTTGTGGTTATTCACTCGATTCAGACAGACTTTGAGACATATAATATCAAAGGTATGCGCAACAGAATTGAAGGATATAGCGGCGAAACACACATTGTGGTAAGCACCCAAAAAATTCTTCTCCAGTACCCACCTGCTCTTTAATGCCATTCAGCGCTTAATTGTAACATACAATCTTTTTTGTAATTAATACTTCATGCCGTAGATAACCAAGTGCCTTACTGTGTTTAGATCATAATTTGTTCAGTATTCAAGTGCATTATATTGAACAAAACTGATGCACGAATTCCGGCACTTGGCCCGGACTGAAAGACACAAAACTTCAAAATTACCCAGAACTTGAAAGGATTTTAAAAAACAAAGCCAGAATTACACATAATATGCAACAAAAAGAATTAATTAAATGACCCTCTTTGCATTTTTTCCATTTGGATTGTGTGGCTTCTTATTATGGAGAAAAAAAATAGGCTCTGTGTACTCTACTATACATGTTGTACAAAGCAATTATAAAGGGAGGGTTGTGCATAGAGCTGGCAGTATCACCATGTAAAACAAAATCCTACAAAAACCAGCAAAGCAATAGTAATTAAATACTTTGGTGCAAGCTTTCAACTAACAGAACTACAGCTATGCCCATGCTCCTTTTGGAGCAAAAAGGGGCGATGATCTTTTACATTCAGATACATTGTGTGTTGCTATTCAGTTAGCAAACTTAAGAGCATCTTTATCTTGGATCCATCATGTACCATCAATCAACAAAGTCACCATCATTATGTGTCATGCTGACTGGATTTCTACAACTTCACGTCTCCAGAGCTATTTATCTATTTTGCCGGCTGAACCGGTTCTCCACGATATGATACTAATAAACCAATTATCATTTTCTTTATATTTGTCCCTGACCTTTGCTCCATGATTTGATATTAAACCATCTAGCAATTTCTCAACCGCTTTTACCAGCAATGTTGCCTGCTGTCAGTATGCACTGTCCCTCCTCATCTCCGTACATATAACAAAGCCATACCTTACATATTTCGTAGGTGATAATAAGAGCAATAGTAAGTTACCTCATAGAGGCTGAAATAAACCCCCGAAAACCTAAAAATGACCACCCGTTACCATCCAAAATAGACCATTGAAACATGCGTTTGGTGATTTCGTTTGTTGAATTCCATTTTTTGTACGGTTCTACGTGATGGTTGCATCCGCGCACGTATAATTGGTATAATTATTTCTGGTAGGCCACCATTAGCGAATTTTATGATCTTTGAAAGTCGACTCATTTATTGTGGCAAAAGTTGGGCTTCGAAACTGTAGAAATGTTTTGTTAATTGATCAGTTGAATGACCACGGATCTGGATTACTCGTGGATATTCAACACATGCCTGATTTAGAGTTTGACTGGGACACATAATACAGAAGGTATGTAATAGAAATATATTGGTGAAACATGCGACGGGGGAAAGTATGAAAAACTAAATTTCTCTCCAATTTCCATGTCCGCATTAACGCATTTAACGCTTCATGCTAATATATAACATTCATTATGAATACTTCATGTCATAGACAGTTTAATTATTGTCTTACGATGTTTACATCATAATTTTAGCTAAATTTGTTCAATAATAATGATTTTTTTGTTTTGAATTAAACTCTCGACGCACGGAATTCTGGCACTTGACCCGAACTGAAAGACAAATCGGCAAAATTAGCCCAGACTGAAAAGTGTTAATGCAAATTAATTTGACTTTGTCTGATTATGCATAACACATCAAGAAAATGTTCACATGAACTTTACACAATCTTCCCTCCAAGTTCACACGTACACTCTCGTATATACACGCACCACATCATACACACTTCTTACCCCAAATACTTTATTCTTATCAAATATTCCATTTTATCTGGCACACATGCTTGAGTAAGGAAAGACAAATCAAACTGCTGCATAATTACAGTTTTCCAAATTTTAGACTTGGAATATTAGAGATCCATTAACTCTTTACTTCCAGTCAACCACGGAGTTTGGCCCAGGTCTTGGAACTCTTCACCGGAAAGCCATCTGTTTTAAAAGTGGAGAAATGTTTAGGCTTTAGTACATCAACTAAATATAGTATTTAAACCAAAAGTTCTCAATAAACAGACAGCTACAGTAATATTTAATGTTCTTGGTTTAAATCTCTATTTTTTTCTTCCGCATTAATGATATTTGAAGCTTCATACTGATATATATTTGAAATATGAATACTTCATGTCATAGTTTAACCTTTACTGAGCCAAAGCCGCGAAGGAACAAATTTACGTCAATTTCCCCTGTTGCTGTACGCCGACAGCTCCAGGGCCAACAGTTTATCGTGTATAAACTACCAGGTTAACCTTCTTAAAGCAAAATCGCAACAGAATAAATGTTCGTTCGGCCGCCATGGCCGCGCAAACAATAAATACTTGGTAAAATGGCGTATCATTCACCATTTTTAACCTTTAAGGCACTAATGTCCGCATAGGTGGACAAGTAAAAATACTCCAAGTCCCCCTACACGGACACGCGATGAGAAAATTTGTAAATCGTCATCAAAAAATTATTCTAGAGCATTGCCGTGTGTTAACACCGGTTGAAATTCTGCCATTTTTAATCTATATATAGGGATGCCGTCATTGCCGTTGTAAACAACCAAAATGGCTGTAAAGTGAATTTGAAAGCCATTTTGAAACGACATGTTTGCGTTTTTGGGACGACTTGCGGATTATTCCATTATTGCGGGTGATAAAGGTAAGTTGTTCTGACATATTTTTGTGAGCTTGTTTAATTTGTTTATTTAGCAGTATTAACTACATTTGTAAGGGAAAATAGCAGATTTGACGATCTTGTAAGAAAAACTATCGGCGTTCTGTGGCGATTTTCACATTCTGACGGTCCCGATTCCTTGCGAAATGGACAAAATTGAAATGTTACGTTTTAAAAAAATGTTCCCATTCATCTTCTTGTATCTCATACACTAATACACACACATCAAAAACAATAACACCAAGTAGTTTTTTATTCATTTATGTCTCTTCACACACAAAATTCATATTTATACAACAACAAACAAAGGAAATACAGATTTTCAAAGTGAACAACCTAGAAAAACGTGACGTGCTGAAAAATAATTCAGTGGCTGTGGGAACTTCCATACTTTTATAATTCAGGGCCCTAAAGGTTAATCAAATATAACCAAACCATGCTTCCATAGAAATAGACAGTTTGTTATGACGAATACGTCACATCCTCTAGAAAGGTTTTTTTACAGGTTAAAGTACAAATGTGTTAGATTACAAATGGATTTAAAACGATTTATCTTACTCTTTTTGCTGGCATTGGGGTCAGTCCATTATTGAGATGGTGACGTTCGATTGCTGCAAAAGATCTTTGTAATGCTGATCTGTTTATGTTGGTTTATGTAGATTAGATTAAATACACTTGTGCTCATATAAGAAAAGAACAGTATACTTTGTTGTGAATTCAATGGATTTATTGAGAAGCGACATTCCCTAATCAGTGAGTGTAAATATTTGTGCTTTGTTTTTTATAAATTTTCACCTTCATCTTCTTGTATCTCAGAAACTAACACGCTCACAACAAAAACAACAACACCAGCAAGTTTTTTATCCATGTATGTCTCTAAACATAACACAATCATATTTATTGACCAACAAACAGAATGGTTACAGGCTCTCAAAGTCAACAACCACAGTAAAACGTGATGTGCTAAAATTTATGCAGGCGGCGCTAAAGTTGCGTTTTTTTAATGCGGCCTGGTAAAGGTTAATGCCATAGAATAGGCTCAACATACGGCTTATTTGATTGCAGAAATTCTTGTCCGATAAAAACAACAGCGATATTTACATTTATTTTAGACTTTAAGAAATGATTTCTATGTTTTTCACTCGGATTTGAAGATTCACCCATTATTGAGAATGGCAATGTTAAGTTTGTTAAGTTTTTGCAATGGATTTTTCTTAAGTAGATCTGTTTATATAGATACAATAATTACGTTTATAATGGCAACTGACAGATATGACCATTTGTTAACATTGATAATCCGTTTTCAGTGGAATTTTAAAATGTTTTTTCCCCCCAAGCAACGGATGCCAAAAACCGGTGATTCGATAAGTTTGTGCTGTGTTTCAACACTTTCACCTTTATCTTCTTGTATCTCAGAAATTAACACACACAGCAAAAAACACAACAAATTTGATATTCATTTATCTCTATACACACAAACAAATCATATCTATAGAAAATCAAATAAAAAAGATACAGGCTTTTAAAGTCAACAACCTAGAAAAATGTGAAGCGCTGAAAAATAATGCAGTGGCAGGGGAATTTGCGTAATTCTTTTTTATTGTGTAGTAAAGTAATGACCAAATGAACAGAATTCCAGTTCGGTTGAAGATTGTTAACAAAGTAGTGACAACGATCGCATAGACTAGTACTATCAAATCATTCAGAAGGGGAAAACAACATCAAACAACAAGAAAAAGTGTAGCAACAAGTAAAACAGATATGACAGTCTCATATTAGGTACTGCTGTTGGGGAGGAAGTGTTGGAGCATTCCCCGTACTAGGCATCAATTTTTTCTGAGATGATGTGACCCAGTTCTCTTCCTTGCCACCATGCTTTCAATAATTATAAGTCAGGTATCCATTTACAGCTGGGTAGACTGAAATGTGTTAATACTATTGAGCATATCAGGTACTTGTGCTATGAGAAGCAAGTGATCTTACCACTGTGCTACTCAGTACTAGAAACTGTTAAATTGAACCCAGTATGCCCAGGTGACAAAAACACCTTTCTGCATTAAGCAGTTGTGAGTGCTTTTGTTTACAACAGCCTGAAAGTGTCCTCTTGTTTACCTGAAATAATTTTCTATGAAATGCAGAAACGTGTATGTACAAATTTACCATCTTAACCAATAAAGCTAAAATGCTGTACCTCACCTCTGGTGGCACTCTGTAACCCATGTGAGCTCTATACAAAGTGTCTGGCTACCAAGTCCTCAACAGTTCCTGAAGTCCAGTTCATCAACTGGTCCTGACAAGAACAAACATTAATTCAATCAATCAAAACCATTTAATTACTATCAACTGATCCTGACATGAGCAGATATATACAATCAATCAAAACCATTTAATTACTATCAACTGATCCTGACATGAGCAGATATTATACAATCAATCAATCAAACCATTTAATTACTATCAACTGATCCTGACATGAGCAGATATTATTCAATCAATCAATTAAAACCTTTCAACTTGCATTAACTGACCCTTACATGAACAGATTTTATACAACCAATCAAAACCTTTCTTCTTCTTATTCTTCTTCTGCGTTCGTTCTCAATCTCCTGCTATCAAGCTCTGAACAGGGCTTTGCAAGTAGCAGGATGTGGTTCAGAGAACGGAATGCGTGTCACTAGTTTACAGCTTGACTGCGATATTTGCACCTTTGGGTCTGACATATCCGTCTTCGGTAGCAAAACCTTTCAACTACCATCAACTGATCCAGACATAAACAGATATTACACAATCAATCAATTAAAACCATTCAACTTCCATCAACTGACCCTGACATGAACAGATACTACACAATCATCAGTTCAAAACCTTTCAACTTCTAGTAGAGCACCTATCTTCAAATAAAATTCACACCGTCACATTGTTCTGTGACAGCCATTTCACGTCACTCCACATCTTAATTATCTTTCTGTCCTGGATGACTCACTTAACTTAATCCTTCTGGTTCCTCTTAGAGCACAGCAAACGCACACTCTCCCCCATTTTCTATTTTGAGCCATCTTAGCTCAACCTATGCGACTACAGCTGCCCTGAACTCCTATTCCATTGTTTCTTGTCGGGTTTCTTTCGTCTCTCCATTCTTCTCTTTCCCCGTGGGTTTCAACACAGCATACATCTGGCTACACTATCAGACTTCTTTCTAAGGAAGTGCCCCATCCATCTTCACTTTTACTGCATTGTATAGAGTGCTGCCATGTTCTTTGACACAAATGTTTATTTGTTATTAATTCTGCCCATAGGGCCGAAGGTGCAGCAGCACAGTGAATGAGCTGACAGCAATTGGCAACTCATTGCTGGATGCTTGCATCAGGGTCAGCAAAGTAGAGCTAAGACCCTATTCCACCTCCAAGCCATGGAAATAAGCTGCACTGTAGTCCGACTAAGAGAATAGGGATCTTGGGAAGGCAAATCCAGTACCCAAGAAAAGTAAATGCACAAATTATCTGCTCTATTGTTATTTAAAAACCACAACATGCTGGTGTGAATCTCAAACATGAGAAAGGGATCAAGATGCTGAGCAGCGCATGAGCTGCAATGGTCAGCAACCCATAGCTGACTGCTAGCATCAGGGCCAGCGAACCATAGCTGCCAAGACCCTTCTACACCTCCACGCGGTGATCCTAGATAACAGGCTGCAGCAGGGTAGACTGGCTAAGGAGAAGGGATCGAAGAGGGAATGCTAACACGGTACTAAAAAAATGCTTGCTGAAGTCGGATGTGTTGGACTGAAAGGTGCAAATATCGCAGCCAAGCTGTAAACTACGACACAACGCATTCCAGTCTCTGGACTACATTCTGCTACTTAAGCCCCTTCAGGGTTTGGTAGTGGGAGATTGAGAAAGAACGAAGAAGAAGAAATGGGAGAAAAGAACAGACACGGATTTTATCCTCGGCAACCATTACAAAGGTCCCAGTAAGAACAGTATGTTGAATTACTGTACATGGTCTTGATGGTCAATTCCTTCTACAGCTAACAGTTCTTTGAGCTTTCCACAGCTAACAGTTCTTGGAGCCCTCCACAGCTAACAGTTATTGGAGCCCTCCTCAGCTAACAGTTCTTTGAGCCCTCCTCAGCTAACAGTTCTTTGAGCCCACAGCTAACAGTTATTGGAGCCCTCCTCAGCTAACAGTTCTTGGAGCCCTCCACAGCTAACAGTTATTGGAGCCCTCCTCAGCTAACAGTTCTTGGAGCCCTCCTATGCTAACAATTCTTGGAGCCCTCCACAGCTAACAGTTATTGGAGCCCTCCTCAGCTAACAGTTATTGGAGCCCTCCTCAGCTAACAGTTATTGGAGCCCTCCTCAGCTAACAGTTCTTGGAGCCCTCCACAGCTAACAGTTATTGGAGCCCTCCTCAGCTAACAGTTATTGGAGCCCTCCTCAGCTAACAGTTATTGGAGCCCTCCTCAGCTAACAGTTATTGGAGCCCTCCTCAGCTAACAGTTATTGGAGCCCTCCTCAGCTAACAGTTATTGGAGCCCTCCTCAGCTAACAGTTATTGGAGCCCTCCTCAGCTAACAGTTATTGGAGCCCTCCTCAGCTAACAGTTCTTTGAGCCCTCCACAGCTAACAGTTATTGGAGCCCTCTTCAGCTAACAGTTCTTCGAGCCTTCCACAGCTAACAGTTCTTGAAGCCTTCCATAGCTAACAGTTTTTGGAGCATTTCAGAACCAAATGTTCGAGAGACATGATTATGTCCCTCAGAAACGTGCGTCGAACTGGAACCCATGGCGGAAAGGCTAGTGATTAGGCCAAGGAACTCCGATGAAGAATGATAGAAGAGAAGATCAGGGCAGCTTGGTAGAGCTAAATAAATTGCCCAAATTAGAAATCGGTGTAAAACTTTCATTGCAGCCAAATGTTCCAAGAGGAACCGCAAATGTTCCAAGAGGAACCAGAAGGATTAAATCGAGTGCAATCATCCTTATCAGCCCAATTTGTCATGCCATTCCAAATCTCTTATCTCTATATTTCTCTACTCTCATGCTATCGATCGTTTCCACTGTCCCAGATGATATCAAAGTGTTAAAAATGACACGCCTCTTAGCTTGAGTTACTCACCTGAGGCATGTAAAGGCACACACTATGTAACTTGTAAACCAGCACTTTATTTTTGTTAGTCTGAAAATAGAAGATAGCATGAATTTAATGTCTACCATGTGTATATAAATTCAATGTATAACAGTAGTTTAAAAATATATATATATATATACCCCAGGGTAGAAAAGGAGCGACTGACAGTGTGCAGTGTGTGCTTATGTATGTATATAGTAGTTGTAATAAACCCTTTACAGTCATGTCTGACTATAGGTTGATGCAACCTTGGAGTAGCGACTCTCTACTGAGTTTTTTTCCTTTTCCTTTTCCTTTCTGCATTTTCTCTTCACTTCCCTGTGTTGCCTTTGGATTATCATTCGTTCATTGATTAGGATCAAGCTAGATCTGTTCCTCAGGGGATCAGACTACAGTCCTGGGGATGTGTCCCACATAATATATCAAGTAAATTTGATGAAAATATTCCACACACTACTGAAGTATGAACATTGGAGATTAGCAGGTCAGTCAATTTTAGATAGAATAACTAAATTAGAGCACATAGTTTTTTCATAGTAAATAGCTTAACTCAAATGCCTGAATAGTGTGTATTCTCTCAGGACCAGAGGGGAATGGGATTTTCCTGGATGGCCAGGGTTCAAAGGGTTAATACCTGCATATGCTGCTTGTCAACAAACAGGAAAACTGTTTGGTCTGAGTTTGTAACTATGAGTCCAGTTTTGTCACGCACTGTCAGGAGTCGCATTAGCTGGCGCTCATAGTCATCACTGCGAAAAATGTACTCTGCCTATAGGGAAGATACAAAATGTTTAATGTTTTAACAGGCATATTTTATCGACTTGAATGTTACTAAAGAAAGCAGTGGTCAGTGTGGGGTAAAACTGGCATCTTCACAGAACTTGTCCAGGAGTGATACAGGTGATGGCCATATGTCCTTTCTCTGTTACCCATCTACTCACTATGGCCAAGATATCAACAACTCGCCTCTCAAAGCAATGAACGGAGACGGTAGGGGACCGTATCTGATAGGTTTCAAACAACCCTGGTCTCAAGGGAGGTGGGATCAGAGTGCTTGCCTCCTGTTACCTCCAGTCATCTTGACTTATGTCTTGCAACTTGTCCAATGTAGCTTGGGACCAGAGGTTGATGACCAGCGCAATTGCTTCCTGTCTTTTATCTAAATACAGCATCAAGAAAAAGCCATCTGATGATGTCACCATCATTGATTGCGATGGTCATCTAATTTTTGTTTAAACTTTCATTACAGCAGATGTTCAGCAGTCATACTGCTAGTACAACAGCTACACTCAACAGTGCCCTTTATATTTAGTTTATGATTTGCCAGAGGTGGCAGGACAAAGTGCCTAACTCTGAAATTCTTAGCAATACTAACATGTTAAATGGGGAGGAAGATTAATGTCTGGACAGGCGCAACATTGTAATCAGACATATTAGTCATGGTCAGGTAAAATATACTGGCCAAGACCCTCACCTCGGCTTCCTCGTAGCGCTCCCTGGAAACGAGCTGTTTTCATGGCATCGTTGGCTAACGAGGTGAGGGAATGATGTGAGATCCCCGTAGTAGTGAGCGACACACAAAATCAAACATAGCACAACCGCCTGGAGGACATTGGTCCACCTTCATCAGCACACTCAGGATGTAAGGAAAGCTACTGTTACCCGCCACTTAATGTCCTTTTCAGGGCGCACAAAAGAGTAATCCTACTCATTGTGGGCATTAGACAAAAAAAACAAAAAAACAACATGTTAAACATACATACACTTCTGAAATTGTGAAATTAGCTCAGCTGTGATAGACGTGACACATGTGCATGCCTTATAAACACATCCCCAAGCAGATGTTATACGGTAAGCTCAAAACAGGCTAGACGCTCAACAGGAGAACAGAACACTACAAAGATTCCTTGAAAGTTTCTCTGAAATGCTTCAATATTGATGTCACTTAGCGAGCTAGTATCACAGCAGGTGCTCAGCAAAAGCGTGCTGCCCAAAATAACAATACTCACAACGATTCCACTATCCGATCCCACATGTGTGCCCTGAATGTGGCAGGGCGTTGCTGTTCCAGCATTGGTCTTAGTCACCAGAGAACACATATTTCGCAGTCTGCTGCTGCCGCTATGTTCGCTTGCGATGGCCAACTCTCTTGTTGGATAGATGGTTTGTATCTCGGTCTGTTGCGGTATGTGTCCACTACTGTTGAGCTAGTAACATGAATAATTTTGTGTGTGCCATGCATGTTCTGCACCACACTTGTTTTTATATTTACTCCCAGTATTATATTATGCCCAGTAAAGCAGCAAAAATGACGTCGTAACTGAATGCGGGTCTATATTGATCTGCTGTTTTAGATCATTATAGATGCCGCCAGACCATGTATTTGCCGGGAATTCAAACTAGTCAACGACTTACACCTGTGTTCACAGAAACGTGTTGTTTTAAATTTGGACTGATTAATTTGTTCGTTTTGTGTGTTTACTTCCGTCTGATTATCCGGGAATGAACATCGGCTATATGAGTAGCACTACGCTTGAACATGTGTCATATTTCACGGTCTAGTTCACACGGCTGAACTTCACGAGATTGGCGCCCGTCGCTCTAGCTGCAAACAGTGTCAGCTTTGTTGTTTGAAATTTAGACACAACTATAATAAGCTGCCACATGGAGAGAGATTGGCTCCGTCAGATGTGTAGCACCCCAAGACACACTGTTGCTGTATGGCAGGAGCTGGTACGACAAACGACAAAAAAAATAACGATGCCTCAACGACCTTCTAGGTTATGAGACTGATGATGAAACCTCTTGGTGGAGACAACCGACCACAAACCGAGTAGAGGAGACTCGTTAGCCCCGCAGGCAGATCTTCTAGGAGGAGGAAAACTCTGATGACAAACCACACATTAGAGTCATCGCAGGAGCTACGGAGATGGAGCTCTGATGTCCATGTCTCCAGCAAATGGCACCAAGAAAGGTGGATGCAGAAGGAGAGACAAGAGGAGAGGGAGAGAAAGAAAAGAGCCTGAAAAAGAAAATGTCGAGAGTGTACAACCAGCGAGCTACAGGGACCATCAGCATCCATACCCTGCGCCATTTGCTGAGAGAGACTGAGCACCTATGGGTATGTCCAGAGTGCAGTGATGTAGATTCTTAGAAACAGAAAACCCATGACCGCTTCTAAAGTTATACTTATACCACAATAAGTAGCTTCCATATTCCTTTGGCAATTTGCTAGCTTCCGTTGATAATCTATCAGTATATTCCCTATTCATTTCCAGGGATATTGTAATGAGATAGAATCCACTATATCACAAATCTTTTGAGCCAACAACACTTAACAGAGTGGGTGTTGCAGGGTTAAAAAAGGAGAACACACAATAGTTACTATGTAACCTGCCAGACATATTGAAAGGAGTTTTGGACTATATACTTTACCATGCTGAAGACGGCATTTTCGGCCCAACAGCATTTTCCCCAGGCAGCTGATGTCCGCAAAACATGCAGAGTGATAAGAAAATTATTCTAGAGCATTGTCGTGCATTAACACCGGTTGAAACACACGACCATTTTTAATTTCTTCTTCGTACGCTGTCAGACATCAAACTGTATTTTTTTCAAAAAATAGAAGCGTCCATCCTGAGGCTGTCGACACTGCCATAGAGCTTGTCTAGTGTTGCCACTAGTGATGGCCACATGTGCTTTCTCTGGTCCTCGTATTTCGGGCAGTTTTGCAGCAGATGTTCAGCTGTCATTTTTCCGGTTCCACAACTACATTTGTCAGTGCCACCTATCTTCAGTTTATTGAATAGGTGGTACCTCAGTCTGTTGTGGCCTGTGCGGAGTCTGAAGACCACGACCTGCTTGCTTCTGTTCAATTGGTAATAGGCATCATTTTTTGTGTAGCCAGTATGTTATGTTTCCCATTTGGCCATGCATCTGGCTCTAATAAGCCTTTTGGACTCTTCGTAGGTCACACTAGAATATGGTTGTGGGAGTCTTGCACCTTCTTTTGCCAGTCTGTCTGCCTCTTCGTTGCCTTGGATGTTACAATGGGATGGAACCCACTGTACCACTACTCTTTTTGGTGCGGTCTGCTGGCATAGTTGACAGAGTACTGCTCTTAAATCATTAAGTTCACTATTTTTCTGGCCTTTAAGTGCTGTGACTACGGCCAGGCATCTGTAAACAGGACTATCTGGCTTTCATTTCTTTTGCCAGTCAGCATTGCTTCTGCTGCAGCCCTCAGTGCCTCTTCTCTGAAATTGCTTGAGTATTTTCCAGTTGCTACTGACAGTGTTATTTTTCTACCATTTGGTAGGCTTAGGAATACCCCTGCCCCTCCATTCTGTGTTGTGTTTGTTACAGAACCATCGGTGTATGCATGGGTCCAGTCCATGCTTGGGTAGTTTTTCATTGTGTACCTCAGGGTTATGTCTCTTCTTTCTTTTTCAGTCTGGCTGTTCTTGTTTCCAATACCTGGTATATTTTATGCCACCACCGGAAATATATGCTGCTTCCAGGTAGGTTTGCGTACAGTAGGGATGGGCTTTGGTGTTGTTAATGTGTTTATAGGGTCTTTGTTCATCTTTGCTTTGGCTATTTCTGCAAAGTTTTTCCACTGTAGTTTCCTATTTCCAAATTTATTTAGTCTCTGATACATTGGATGGTCTGTCAGTCTTCTGTTTCTCTGCTTGCTGCTGGGCTCTGCAGTCTCTTCTGTCGGTCATGGATTGCAGTTTTGTAATCTTTTCAAGTTCTACAATTGGTGTTGACTTCATGCCTCCTGTTATAACTCTCATGACTTGGTTTTGAAGTTTGCTAATTTTGTCAAAGTTCGCCTTTGCTGCTGTTGTCCATGCCGCAATGCCATACTCGAGAACTGGTCTCACTCTTCCAGTGTACAGTTTCCTTAGTATACTTTCGTCTGCTCCCCAGCTTGTGCCAGCAAGTTTCCTCATGATTGCCATTCTTTGTCTGGCTCTCATTTGGTTTCTCTCGATCTGACTTTTCCATGTCATGCACCGATCAAATGTGACTCCCAGGTAGTTTGGGTTATCGTTTGGCCGCAGATATTTGCCGTTAAGACTTATTTTGGTGTTTTGGGGTTTGTTTGAAAGCGAGAATATCGTACATGTTGTTTTTTCCTCATTTATTTTGACCAGCCATGAATTTGCCCACTCCTCCAGCGATGTTAGGGCCTGCTGCATCCGATTTCTTGCTATGGTGAGATTTTTTTCAGAGGTCCACATAGCCAGATCGTCTGCAAACATGGAGCTGTCGACTCTTCTTGGTATATTCTCTGTGATGTTGTTTATATTCACCAGGAAAAGTGTGGGTGACAGTACTCCCCCTTCGGGTACTCCCTGCTCAAGTGTCACCTTTTTGCTCATCTGCCCTTGTACTTGAACTTTGGCTGTTCTGTTTTCGAGGTAGTGGCTGATCCATCTGTACATTTTCCCACAAACTTCACTTCTTTGTAGCTTGACTTTAAGTCCCTCTTTCCACACCTTGTCAAATGCCTTCTCTAAATCCACCCAAACCGCTACTGTGTTTTTTTTCTCCTGGTAAGCATCCTCTATTTCCTGGGCTATGAGAGTGATCTGGTCCTCAGTGGATCTGTGCTGTCTAAAGCCTGCTTGCTGTGGAATTAGTTTGTGTTTTTCTTCCAGATGCCACATCAGTCTGGTGTTTATCATACGCTCCATCAGTTTGCCTACACAGCTCAGTAGACTGATAGGCCTGTATCCATTTGGATCTGTTCTATCTTTTTCTTTCTTTGGTACTGGTATAATTACAGCAACTTTCCATGCCTGTGGTACAATTCCCCTTTTCCAGCTTTGGTTCAGGACTGATAGTAACTTCCTCTTTGCTGTTTGGTCCAGCCCCATCAGCATTTAGTTTGTTACCCCATCTTTTACGGGCGATTTCTTTTTCTTTAAAGTTCTCATGGCCTCTTCCATTTCATTCATTGTTAGTTTTGCCCTCATGTGCTCCTCTGGTGCCATATTGATGTTGTCGTGGCTCTTTTGTTTTTAACTAATGTCTGTATGCCTATCTGTAGGGACATCAATGTGGTTTGCTCTGGCATAATGTTCTATAAAGGCGTTTGCTGCTTTTTTTCCAGTGAGCATGTTGTCGCCCTGCTTGATGGTAATTTGTTTGTTTGATGGAGTTTCGTCATTCATGGCTCTGACTAACTTCCATAGTTTCATTTTTAATATTTAATATTTTAATATTTAAATATAGGCAATGCCGTCATTGCAGTTGTACACAAGCAAGATGGCTGATTTACTTTGAAAGAGAATTTTGAAACAATGTGTTCTCTTATTCTGGACGACTTGCGGGTTATTCCATTATTGCGGGTGATGAGAGTAAGTTGTTGCAACATATTTTTCTGAGATCTGTTTAATATGTTTATTTAGCAGTAATAAATACGTTTGTAAGGGAAAATAACAGATATGATGATCTTATAAGAAACACTATCAGTGTTCTGTGACGGTTTTCAAATTCCGAAGGTCTCGATTCCCTGTGAAATCGGAAAATCTAAATGTTGTTGCCGTTTTTCATATTCACATTCATCTTCTTCTATCTCAGAAACTAACACACACACAACAAAAACAATTACACCAACAAGTTCTTTATTCATTTATGTCTCTACACACAAACAAATTATATTTATACAACAACAAACAAAAAAGATACAAGCTCTCAAAGTGAACAACCTAGAAAAATGTGACATGCTGAAAAATAATTCAGGTGCTGGGGAACTTCCGTACTTTTTTTATTCACAGTGGTAAAGGATATGGGTCACAAGTATGGTTCCCTGACCCTGATGCAAGCAGCCAGCTATGAGTCGCTGACTGCTGTCATCTCATTCTCTATTGCATCTTCGGCCCTTTTCCCATATCTGTCTCCTATATAATACAATACAATATGCTCTACTTCAGTCCTGCGGGTAAGCTGTATGCAAGGTACCCAACAATGTCCTGTTTACAGTCTGATCCTTCGCAGTGTCGTACCATTTCGGACCTAGTCTCTCAACAGACCATCTCTGCATCGTGCAATTTGGCGGCAGCGTGTATAATCAATCATATGGCCACCAAAACACCCATTTGAGTCGGTATCTGGCATCCGCACCACGTGGCCAGCCCAGTGGTATTTAAAAGGCAACGTGGCCTCCCCAACATCTCGAAATAGTGTGCGTTCTCTGATTTAAGAATTGTGAATTCGATCTCTGATCTAGATCCTGAGAATTCACCTTTCCATCGCTCGCTGAGTAACACAGAGTTTCACTGCATTCATGTTGTGTAAATTCCACACCTCACATCCACAGATCATGGCTGGTATGACCGTGGAATTGACAATGTGCGTCTTGCCATGGTGTCTTTCAGTAGCAGGAGTACGGGCTTTATGGCATTGAAGCTAGACCAAGCTGCAGCTTTTTATCTGGGAGATTTCTGTCTCTTTCAAGTCTATAAATTTTTATTATTGCAGCCAGCATATTTTAAACCACTTTCATCAAAATCATTTATATTTGTTACTTAGTTTAATCCACTTTCATCTAAATCATTTATATTTGCTACTTAGTTTAATCTCTACTGCCCTCTGTTCCTAGCGACGGGACTTTTTTTTTAAAAACTGTAAAATAAGTTGTCATTTTGTATAATGTCCAAGCAAACTGACCAACATTTACACTTTGGTTTATATAAGTGGATAGCGAATCCCATGAACAACTCTCCTTAGTCCCATTTTATTTGATGTTTACTAAGGGACAGTCCTATTCTTCCATTGCCATTAAGGGCATCATATTAATATATGCAACATCTTCTACATTCATTCTCTCACTCAAACTCTCACTACCAAGTCCTGAAAATGGCTTAGTGGATGTAGTCCAGAGAACGGAATGTGTTGCGTAGTAGTTTACAGCTTGACTGCATTATTAGCAACTATCGGTTCAATCCATCCGACTTCAGCTTGGCATTTTTTGGTACCGGGTTAGCCTTCCTTCTTCGATCTCTTCACCTTAGCCTGTTGCAGTCTGTTATCTTGGATCCCCATGTGGAGGTGGTCTTGACAGCTCTAGGTCGCTGGACCTGGCACTAGCAGTCAGCTTTGGGTCGCTGATCGCTGCAGCTCATGTACTGTTCCGCATCTTGATCGTGTATGAAACATTATTATAGACAACTAATATTCTGATTCATAAGGGGAAAAAATCTAACTAATGTTGCTACTTACATTTAAAGGTCTATAAGGTGTACATTCTCCCTTCCACCGGGAGTATAAATGACACTTAATGCTCTCAATATCGTTCCGAGGCCACAGGAAGAAGTCAACTTGACTGGTGCATCCAATCACATCCTGAATAAAAGAATGCATGCTGAATACACAATCACAGGAAGAAGTCAACTTGACTGGTGCATCTAATCACATCCTGAATAAAAGAATGCATGCTGAATACACAATCTATAATTTTAAACCAGTTACTTGACAAATTCTGTGTTAAATTGATATAAATTGTTAACCTTTTCCATTTCAACGGCGAAAGATTATGACGATTTGACTCCGTTCCACTGGCATCACACACAGCCAGCTTTAGGGTCATCGCTTTATCGTATATAAACTACCGGATTAATACCGTAGAAATGGTTGAACATACTGCTTTTGTAGAGAGTTCCAACTTCCGCCATGTACGGTTAAATGAAAACAATGGCGATGTTTGAATTTATTTCTAATAGTGAACAGGTGCTGGTTATAGACCATCGGAAGACAGGTCAGTTTTACCCTACTAATGACAGGGCGTTGCTACGGTAATCCTGCTCAATTCGAGAGGAGCCGCAGACATTTTGGTTCACGTACCAGGCTGATAAGCCAATGGCGCGAGGCTACCATGTGAGGGATTACGGCCGAACGCCTGTAAGCCGGAATCCCGCCCAAAATCTCAGCACCACTGCAATGGGAGGCTTCGATATGGTCTGGACCTGGGGCTCGCGCCTCAGCCCTACCCGGTCGAGCCGCAGAAAGAGGTCTCTACCGTCTGCCGATCGAAGAGGGCGGATAGCTGCTCGATATTCACCCTATACAGCGATGGGGTGCGAAACCACCAACATAAGACTTAGTTCTTGGTCGGGGTGTCGAAAACAGTAAAGCAGCCACCTCACTGTGAACTGTCGAGACTCAACCCATGACCATGAGATATGTCCGCACACCAGGCGAACAACATCTCCGTGACATTACCAGGCTCGTCCCCTGGTTAAATGCACTTCTGCCTCGATCTCTACCTCTGTATGCTATCAGCCATACCAATGGACGCAGAAGAGATGCAGACTAGCGGACATTGCACATCTGCCCTATTGTGTCAACCTCCCAGGTGGCGGGGAATGCTAGGCGTACCATCACTGCAGAGAAGCCGAGAAAATAAAGGGAGCAAAGAGATACCCTACTCACATGCAAATGCTACGTTTCTGACAGGACGTGACGATCCTGGGATACAGACACACTAGACTGCCTCTCTTCCGGGTTAGTACAAACCAGTACATAGTCCATATCATATCTCATCACCGCACCCTATAGACACGAGTAGTGAAGACTCGTTAGTCCTGTAAGACAACTTCCATAAGAGAGACAACTCTGATCACAAACAACTGCTGCCTTGCAGATAGGCTGGGGACAGCCAAAGGCTAAGGAGGGCATCCCTACAGCCTGTTGAAATCGGATGCACTGGGCCACATGCTTAACGTTACAGTGCAACGTAAATCGCAGTATGATGACAGTACAACTTATCAGAAAAACGTATGGCGCTCGTCCTGAGGAGTCCCGCCAGGCAGCGAGAGTGCTGGGCCTCACGTCTCGAAGGGCCCACCCTTGACTACTGGTGGTCACCCACCCATGTGTTGTGGAATCAAGGCACATGGCTATGGGGCAATTTCTATTGACCAAAAACTCAAGACCCTCAAAATACTACAGTGGAATGCGGAGGGAGTCATTAACAAAAAGCTTTCCCTTACACATCACTTGCATGAAGGTAAGATTGACGTGGCATGTATCAAAGAAACGCACCTCAACAGCAGCCATAAATTCTCAATCAGAGGATACCAGGCCTTCCGCCTAGATAGAGAAGGTCACAAAGGAGGGGTTCTGATACTGACCCGTAACTGCATACCGAGTAGCGCGGTATCTGTCAATCACACCGGACAAGCAGAAATTGTAGGAGTTGACATAATGGCTCAAGAGACGAAGATCCGCATCTTCAACCTGTACGGACCACCAAACAAAGACCTGTCGCTCTCGAGTATGGAAGTCAAAGACTCCAACTGCATAGTAGTTGGAGACTTCAACAGCCACTCGGAGAGATGGGGATACTCTGACACAGACAGCAGAGGTGACGAAGTGGAAGATTGGGAGATAGCCCTAGCTTCTATTCTAGAACATGGCATACCACCTCTACTCCAGATTTGGCCTTCTCCACAGTGGACATTCACCATAAAATAGACCGCCAGGTGCTAAACCAATTAACAGGTAGCCACCACAGGCCAATTAGGCTAGAAATTGATATGGAAGTAGGCCCACAGGAAACATACCGCTCCCACGTTGGAATTACAAACGAGCCGACTGGGACAGATTTGCAAGCCTGACAGATGGGCTGTGTTAAACCATCAACACACGGAATAACAAAATGAAGCCCATGGTGGAAAGCCTAAGCAAAGCAATAATGCAAGCTGTCACTGAAACCATCCCAAGAGGGGCAAGGAAAAATTATAAGCCCTATTGGAATGATGAGTTGCAGAAAGCGGAAGACGCAGTCACAAATGCTAGGAACATGGCAGAGCGAGAACAATCTATGGAGGCAAATATCGCCCTCAAAGCCGCCACGGCAAAATACAAATACACTCTAAACCAAACAGCAAGAGAAAGCTGGAAAAAAAAAACAGAAAGCCTCAACTTAGACAAAGAAGGGAACAAACTATGGAAGCTAGTCAGAGCCATGAATGACGAAACTCCATCAAACAAACAAATTACCATCAAGCTGGGTGAAAACTTGCCACTGGAAAAAAAGCAGCAAACGCCTTTGTTGAACACTGCCAGAGCGAACCACATCGATGTCCCTGCAGATAGGTATACAGACATTAATGAAGAGAAAAAGGGACACGACAACATCAATATGGCACGAGAAGAGCATATGATGGCAAAATTAACAATGAACGAAATGGAAGAGGCCATGAGAACATTAAAGAAAAGGAAATCTCCCGGAAAAGACGGGATAACAAACGAAATGCTGATGGGGCTGGGCCAAACAGCAAAGAGGAAACTGCTATCAGTGCTGAACCAAAGCTGGAAAAGGGATATTGTACCCCAGGCATGGAAAGACGCAGTACTTGTACCAGTACCAAAGAAAGGAAAAGACAAAACAGATCCAAATGGATACATGCCTATCAGCCTACTGAGCTGTGTTGGCAAACTGATGGAACGTATGATAAACACCAGACTGATGTGGCATCTGGAAGAAAAACGCATACTAATTCCACAGCAAGCAGGCTTTAGACAGCACAGATCCACTGAGGATCAGATCATCCTCATAGCCCAGGAAATAGAAGATGCCTACCAGGAACAGAAACACACAGTAGCGGTTTGGGTGGACCTGGAAAAGGCATTTGACAAAGTCTGGAAAGAGGGAATTAGAGTCAAGCTAAGAAGAAGTGAAGTTTGTGGGAAAAAGTACAAGTGGATCAACCACTACCTCAAAAACAGAACAGCCAGAGTTCAAGTACAAGGGCCAATGAGCAAAAAAGTGACACTTGAGCAGGGAGTACCCCAAGGGGGAGTACTGTCACCCACACTCTTCCTGGTGTATATAAATGACATTACAGAGAATATACCAAGAAGAGTCCATAGCTCAATGTTTGCAGACGATCTGGCTATGTGGACCTCTGAAAAGAATCTCACCATAGCAAGAAATCGGATGCAGACGGCCCTAACATCGCTGGAAGAGTGGGCAAACTCATGGCTGGTCAAAATAAACGAGGAAAAAACGACATGTACAATATTCTCGCTATCAATCACATCCCAAAACACCAAATTAAGTCTGAACGGCAAATACCTGAAGCCAAACGACAACCCAAACTACCTGGGAGTCACATTTGATCGGCGCATGACATGGAAAAGTCAGATCGAGAGAAACCGAATGAGAGCCAGACAAAGAATGGCAATCATGAGGAAACTTGCTGGCACAAGCTGGGGAGCAGATGAAAGTATACTAAAGAAACTGTACACTGGAAGAGTGAGACCAGTTCTCGAGTATAGCATTGCGGCATGGACAACAGCAGCAAAGGCGAACTTCGATAAAATTAGCAAACTTCAAAACCAAGCCATGAGAGTTATAACAGGAGGCATGAAGTCAACGCCAATTGTAGAACTTGAAAAGATTACAAAACTGCAATCCATGACCGACAGAAGAGACTGCAGAGCCCAGCTGCAATCAGAGAAACTCATAAAACTGACTGACCATCCAATGCACCAGAGACTAAACAATTTCAGAAATGGGAAACTGAAGCGAAGAAACTTTGCAGAAATAGCCAAAGCAAAGATGCACGAAAACCCCATGAACGCACTAACACCAAAGCCCATCCCTACTGTACGAAAACCTACCTGGAGGCAGCATATATTTCCAGAGGTGGTAGAAAATATACCAGGTATTGGAAACAAAATACTACCAGTCTGAAAAAGAAAGAAGAGATACTACCCTGAGTTACATAACGGAAAACTACCCAAGCATGGACTGGACCCATGCATACACCGACGGTTGCGTAACAAATACAACACAGAACGAAGGGGCAGGACCATTTCTGAACCTACCAAATGGCAGAAAAATAACACTGTCATTCGCTACTGGAAAATACACAAGCAATTTCAGAGCGGAGGCAGAGGCACTGAGGGCGGCAGTGGAAGAAATGGTGACAGGTAAAAGGAATGAAAGCCACATAGTCCTGCTTACAGATGCTCTGGCCGTAGTCACAGCACTAAAAAGCCAGAAAAATACTGAACTTAATGATTTAAGAGCAGTACTCTTGTCAACTATGCCAGCAGTCCGCACCAAAAAGGGTAGTGGTGCAGTGGGTTCCATCTCACTGCAACATCCAAGGCAACGAGGAAGCAGACAGACTGGCAAAAGAAGGTGCAAAACTACCACAACCAGATACTAGTATGACAGAGCAGGTCGTGGTCTTCAGACTTCGCACTGGCCACAATAGACTGAGGTACCACCTATTCAACAAATTGAAGATAGGTGGCACGGACGAATGCCCGTGTGATACCGGGAAAATGACCGCTGAGCATTTGCTGCAAAACTGCCCGACATACGAGGATCAGAGAGAGCAGATGTGGCCATCACCAGTGGCAACACTAGACAAGCTCTATGGCAGTGTCGACAGCCTAAGGATGACCGCTGCCTTTTTCGAAAAAATAATGGTTACTGTCTGACTGCGTACGATGAAGAAGAAGAAGAATTTATTTTATTTTTGAAAGGATGTCTTCTGTTTTTCGCTTGGATCTGAAGATTCACCCATTATTGAGAATGGTTGAGTTAAGTTTTTGCAACACATTTTTCTTAGGTAGATCTATTAGGTTTGTTTATGTAGGATAAATAATTACATTTATAGTCGAAGTGACAGACATAGCCATTATGGTAAACATCGATAGTAGTTTGAGTACGTTTTTCTGCGATTTTTGTTCCCCTAACAAAGGGACATCCGCTACCTGGTGAGTCTATATGTTTGTGCTATCTTTCACCACTATCACCATCTTCTTGTATCTCAGAAACTAACATACACACAATAACAACAATAACACCAACAAGTTTCTTTATTAATATGTCTCTAGACACACAACAAACAAACAAATAATTAGAGGTTCTCAAAATGAACAACCATGTCTGGGCACGACGTGCTGAAAAATATGCAACTTTGTAAACTAGAAAATCAAAGGTTAATTTTTACTGATTTTGGGATGTAAAATAGTTGTCCATAGTCCATTTGCAGACATTTCTGTAATCTGTAAAGGAAGACGTTGTGGTCCTTTCCTCACTGCTCTGCTTTTCCTATGAGTTCGTCAATAAGGGGTGTGGCTGTGCCCAAATTTGCATGTGGGGTTCCAGTCCTATTAGAAGTGAAAGTAACTTTGAAAAGAGAGCATTGACCGTTCTTCATTCCTTAATTTAGACATACACACTTGTCTCGAGAGGAAGCCTTGATCCGGAGGAGAGTCTGTAGCTTGACATAGGGCTGACAGATTCAACAACAGACTAAATGAAAACCCAGTCATGTGAAGAGACTAAAGTCCCTGACTTGTGGCTATTATTTATGTCAGGGTCAGACTAGACGAAAATGTAGTTCAGAATATGACAAAACCGGTAAACGAAAAGACCTGACTGGAAAAACAAGCAACGAGGAGACACACTGAGATACAGGTCCTAGAACTAGAACCATATGAAAGTTTTATGTTCGAATAGGGCTCTGGTGCAGATTTGATGCTCATGTCCAAATAGGTCTCTGGTGCAGATCTGATAGTTTATGTCCAAAAAGATCTCTGGTGAAGATCTGATAGCTTATGTCCAAAAAGATCTCTGGTGGAGATCTGATAGCTTATGTCCAAAAAGATATATGGTGCAGATCTGATAACTTATGTACGAATAGATCTCAGAAGTAGATCCGAGAGCCGAGTACCAGAGCAGGCCCGGGAACTGAGACAAAACACCAACTTTTATTCCAGAAGACACTGAACTATTCAAGAGTTGAGAACTTAGAACTGACTTTTAGATATATTGTATTGTAGACGAGTCCTAACGAATTAGGCAAACAGGAGAGAGCTTGGGTTAAAGATAGAACAGAGTAACCACCTGTACAACCTGCACATAACCCCTGAACAGCAAGATAGCGATGTAGTTTATTATTTGAAGAATAAATTTGTTGTGAAATTTCCTCATTCTTTGCACTCAGGATCTTTGTTATGTTATATCTGCAAGTCAGTCAACATGATGAAGTCTGTAGTCTTCACCAGATCGGAGCCCCACAACTTTTGTCTCATCTCCGCACCCTCTGGCCAGGTCTGGTATCTCATTTCCCTATAGAGTGGGTATTCCTGTAAAATGTGTACAGGATTCTGACCCCCTGTTCCACATGGGCATTCATCGGTATGTGAGATCTTTAGTCAGTATAGATGTTCTAGTAGTCTGAAGTGATCAGCTCTCAGGTGAAATATGGTAGTTTGTTGGTTTATTTTGAGTTGGTGAATTAGGTCTGGTCTACTGCTTATGTTCAAGTCTTCTCTCTATTGGTGTATATACTGATTTCTGATGATGTTCTTGATCTCTCTGTATGGAACTCAATGATTAAATTGTACCTTTTTACTGCCATCTTTTGTGCCAGCTCTCTTATTTCCTGTGATTCCGCAGTTGATGGTAGCCTTTGGAGCGCTACTGTCGAGGATCTCTTGAGTTTTACTAGTTCTGCTCTGATTTCTAATAACAGTGGTTCATTGTTTGTTTTCTGTATTGCCTCTATTAGATATCTGCAGTCTGTGAAGACAACTATTTTTTTTATAGTTGCCTTTCTGCCTCAAGTGAAAAATTCCCAATAATTACATAAGTCATTGTTTTCACTATTAGGTTAGAACTTTCATTGTATAACATATTATATGCTATGTATACATGCTAAAAACTATACCAATTTGTTGTATTGACTAAGAATTGTCAAGTTGTTTATATGCGAGTCGCGAGGATTGGAGAGTGAGCAAGCAGAGAGAGAAGAAATTGAGGCAAGAGGCCCAGGAAGGTCAGTCATCGGGACACAGACAAGGCTAGCAGGGAAAAATCATGGCCCAGTGGGTCACATTTTATTAGTTACTATGACGGTAACATAAACTGTGAAACCCACATGAGAGCTGCGAAATTAACACACATAAAAATCACAAACTAAAACTATCCTATACTGACGAAAACCTACGCTTTCTTTAAAAAAAAAAATATGATGTCTCCATCTTGTGAAAAAGTTGCAGTTCTTGGATTGACTATACATATTACACTGATAATATTTAATGACCCCATTTAAAGAACCAGCTATGCTGAAATCATGTGTGCATAGATAGTGTAGATTAATGACTCTCTATAAGCAGGCCTGGAGGTCATGCAGCTCGAGTGCAACAATAAAATGTTTTATTTATTAATTATTATACAACACTCATGCAACTAATATACATATTACATTTTTGAAAAGAAATTATTCATTCATTCATCTCATGCATATGATGATTTGCAATACAGCCATGAAATTAAAGAAATAGTAGAAATGTAAGGAAGGAGAATAACACTATTACAAGAAATGTGTTGTATTTGGGGAAGAGAAAAGTGAGCTGGTAAAAAAAAAAACTGTTGAAGAACAGTGTAAAAAGAGGTGATAATGAATGAGAGTTTTATTCGAGGTGCTATAAAAAAAGAGTCAAAAATAGGAATCATTAAGGTACACAAAAAGGTTCTTTGGAATCATAAGATTGGTAGGCTGATTATTGATACAGCAGTCTGTGGGCCCCTGTCCTTTTGCCCAATGCCATATGGTGGTATATGCAAGTGTTTATGAGCTGTTCAGTTCCGTACAGAGTGTTCCATTTGGTTGGCCTCGGAGCAGAGCATAGTCGCTAATTTATGTGCTAATTTACTCACTGACATGAGTCCTTTTCTAGCTTCAGACATGGGTGGGTAGAAAATCCACAGACATACCATCACAACAAAACAGAATCATAAAGAAATAAGGCATGTATGATAGCAAGAGTAGAAAATAATGAGACTTACTCTTCTCATGGGCTGCCATCTGTGGGCATGAAACTGAACCACATCTTTTTCAATCAATTCCCGAGAGCTCTCATATGAATAAGAATCATTCTGTGGCAGAAACAATAGGTGATTACTTAAGTAATGCATTCAACTTAAGCCAATTATTAGTGCATTTTTTCTAAATGAGTACATTCAAAATCACATTTACTTCAAAGGCAGTTTGACAGAAAGCATTTTCTAAGTTTTTCATAATGAAAAGACAACTTAACTTAACTTTTTTATACTGGTTTAGAAGACTATGCAGAGTCTGTAAACAACCAGTTTCATTTACATTTGCTTTCTCTACAAGCTGTGTGTCCAATCTATTCTTAAATGCATTAATTGTCCCTGCCTTCATTACTTCCTGTGGCAATGCATTCCAAGAATTCACCACTCTCTGACTAAAAAAATATTTCCTAATATCTAATATGAACCTTTCTGTCATCAATCCACAAATAACCACTGAAACGTAATGCAGATTGGTCTAGTGTACAGAATAACAGTAATCCACATTTGAATAATATCTACAAGAAAATAATTTTTGGTAGCAGTCAAATGGAGTTGATGTGTCAGTGAGTTGCAGGTCTCCATTCACTCCACATGGTCGACCACATTTTGGCAGCAATCTGGATGAGTTCTGGGTCAGTCAGTGGTGATGAAATTTGATACTGAAACCCATTCATTATCATGTTCTTTAGAAATATTGCATCTTTGTTTTTCTGTTGATGGTGCAGAAAAACGTTTTTGCCTTTTAGCAGCACTAGGTCCTGGCTATGACAACACCCTTCATCTTCAGCATCAGATTCAGTAGGCTGCGTAGGTTGAATAATATTATATTCAACATCAGAACAATGTGAATCCTCGTCACTAAATTCATATAGAGTACACAATTCCCTAGCCTTTTCTACAGATAAAAACAACCTACTATTAGACAATCTTGAAGTGCTAGGTTCGCTACACCTTTTTTGTGATAAACTGACTTGAAAGATGACAAATGTTTTCCAACTTTGAATTTCCACACAAAGCACGTCGCTGCTTTTACAATTGAAATGTAAATATAAGAGTTACTTCTCTTACCATGCAATGTCAATTAAAATGTACTGAAAAAACTGAACAAATTTCGTCCAATGTGCTGTTAACGATATGAGCGTTTTTCGGGCATCAAGCGGACGCCAGGAAGAACGCCTACAGTATTCTTATAGCCTTTAAAAGTTAAGTCACCATGAATTCTTCTCTTTTCTGGACACTGTAGGCTGGTTTTTCCGAGTCTTTCCTCATAACAAGAAACACTAAGTTATACATGTCCACCAAATCAATGAATACTTGTACACTAGACCAACCAAAAGATGTTCAAGGGAAAGTGATACATGTAAATGTGGTGCTGGTGGCTCTATAAAATAATGTGCAGAAACATGAAACATATACATCTAACTCCACGCTTGCGAAGCGGTTACTGATGAGAATTTTTTTCTTTCCTGAAAGAAAATCTGCCTAAAAGTTTGAATTGGCAAAACTGCATGCACTAAATCGAATTAACAGTTTGATGTGAAGTTGACAGCTGTGACTATTGTTTGTGTGCAAAAGACGTCATTGTGCTAGTCGCTCCAATAATAAGAGAAAAAACACGAAAAAAGCAGAAAGACATGCCAGCATTATCAATTTGAACACATACATACAAGATCTGCTTTAATATCTAATTATTTATTTACTATCACTGTGAAATTAATGGTTCAAATTGATTGCCTTTGTGTACATTATGCATTTGTACCAAGTTCTTCTTCTTCTGCGTTCGTTCTAAATCTCCCTCTAACAAGCCATGAACATGGCTTTGCAAGTAGCAGGATGCAGTCCAGAGAAATGCAGCGTACAAGTTTTAATACTTGCCAATATGTGGAATGGTAAAAAATGCTATACATTGGTAGGGAGCTCGCAAAAGAATTTTTTAAATTTTAAGGTATCTCTCATGTTTATTGAATTTGGGAACCACTGCTCTAATTATAATCCAAACCATAAAACCTACATCTTTCTTAGCCGTCTACAGCTCGTAGTGGTTGGAATTGGCTTCCGAAATCCTAAAAATTGGCCGCCGGGATCAACCAAAATGGACCTCTGAAACGTGCATTTTTGTTTTGTGATTCAATTTGCTGAATTTCATTTTTGTATATAGCTCTACAAGATGGTTAAGTCAGCGCATGCGAAATTGGTGTCTAACAGCGCGATTATTTAGGACAGATTGACTTAAGCATGCATTACAATCTTTGAAAGTCTACCCATTTATTACAGCAAAAGTTGGACTTTAAGACCGTATAAATTATTTATTATTTAATCAATCCAACGATCAAGCATCTGGACTACTTGCGGATATTCAACACATGTCTGATTAAAACTTTGATTGGGACATATAATACGAAAGGTATATGTATGGGAATTGACGGACATATCAGTGAAAAATGTGACGGTTAATCTGATCTTGACACATGGCTTGGAGTTTACGTGTTTTCACAATTGCCAACAGGTCTTTATATAGTCAGATATTCTGTTGTATACGCTTGTATTTGAGATCATCATCATCATCTGGTTGGTCAGTCCTAAGACTGGTTGTAAGGTTGTCTGAAGCATGTCTCTCCATTGGACCATATCCTTTGCAGCTCTCTTCTTTTCAGCATAGGTTCGTACTTTAATATCTCTGCATGTCTGAGATGTAAAGGCGAATCTTGGTTGTCCCTTCCTCTTTCCCTCTATTATCTTCTGTAGAAGACTTTAATGTCTCATATTGTGTCCCAGACCAACTCAATCTTCATTTCTGTATCATTTTCGATATATGTCTCTGTGCACCTACCTCAGTCAGGACATTGTTATTGGATGTTCTTTCTGTCCAACTCACTCGTTGCATTCTACAATAGTACCACATTTAAATTGATTCCAAGCTTTTTTCATTTTTCTTTGCTAGAGTCCATGTTTCAACCATACATGACCATTCATGAGGGGTGATTATTCTTGTCCTCAGTTCTATCCCAATATTCTTTGAGGTAATTTGGTAGAATTTTTTTCCTCTGAAGGTCTTTTTTCTAATGCAATCATTGTACTAATTTTTGTCTCATTGAGGGCATCTTCTGTTATGGTTTGCTCTAAATATATAAACTTCTGTATGTGTTTGATTATTTCTCCATTGGTGACTATATTCATTTCCTTGTCTATTCAGTTCAATTCAGTTCATCCCGTAACCCATCAAGTCGTTGGGGCACACATGAAGACATGAAAATCCCACGCCAACCCTCTCTGTCTGTCTGCGACCGATCCGGTATAAAAGATTTCGTTTTTGTTCTCATGTGTGATTCTTAGGCTTGAAATCACCTGGCGGCGCCCATCTCCTCTCCAAGCTGCGGTGGGCCAACATCTGCAAGTAGCCTGAAGGAGCCCGTCCCCCCAGACGAGCCATTACCTCGTCAGCCTAGAGTCTCACAGTTCTAGTTGCCCAGTGTGTACCCCGAGGAGGTGAGGTTGGCATGTGAGCTCACTTTAATTGGCAGGCTACTAATTTCACTGTTCACTCTTCCAGGGAAGAGCTAGCCGACCTCAGCGCCACTGGAACGCAGCGCCAAGCATGAGCACACCTTACACCTTCCGGTCACGGCACGCAATTTCCAAGCAGGTCGTGCACACCAACCAATGACGGTGCGCAACCCGTAGTGACGTCCTATCCAACAACGCGTATTCCAATACACAGGAAGAACAGATCGTGTATCTCCGAATCCCGATGAAATTCACACACATAGGCTTCCTGTGAATGGCGTAGGACGTGTAAGAAAATGATCGTCACACAACACCGCGCCCCAAACATGAAGTGGAACGAACAAACCACACGAATATCGCAGACCATGAGAGCAGCTGTTGCTTGGTCGCCATCTTGTCTATTACCATAGTCTATTTTTCAATGTGTTTATTTTCATGCTGAACTCTTTAGCTGTGCTGTTAATTTTTTCAAACTACTAATCCTCCCACTTTGGCTTGGTCATCTGCAAATTTGATGACATTAACTTTCATGTCATTGACTTTGACTATTACTTCTTCTTCTTCGTATGCTGTCAGACGTCAACCTGTATTTTTTCAAAAAAAGCAGCGGTCATCCTGAGGCTGTCGACACTGCCATAGAGCTTGTCTAGTGTTGCCACTGGTGATGGCCACATGTGCTTTCTCTGGTCCTCGTATTTCGGGCAGTTTTGCAGCAGATGTTCAGCTGTCATTCTCCCGGTACCACAAGTGCATTCGTCAGTGCCACTTATCTTCAGTTTATTGAATAGGTGGTACCTCAGTCTGTTGTGGCCTGTGCGGAGCCTGAAGACCACGACCTGCTCTCTTCTGTTCAATTGGTAATAGGCATCATTTTTTGTGTAGCCAGTATGTTCTGTTTCCCATTTGGCCATGTATCTGGCTCTAATAAGCCTTTCGGACTCTTCGTAGGTCACACTAGAATCTGGCTATGGTAGTCTTGAACCTTCTTTTGCCAGTCTGTCTGCCTCCTCGTTGCCTTGGATGTTACAATGGGATGGAACCAACTGTACCACTACTCTTTTTGGTGCGTCTGCTGGCATAGTTGACAGAGTACTGCTCTTAAATCATTAAGTTCACTATTTTTCTGGCTTTTTAGTGCTGTGACTACGGCCAGAGCATCTGTAAACAGGACTATCTGGCTTTCATTTCTTTTGCCTGTCACCATTGCTTCTACTGCAGCCCTCAGTGCCTCTGCCCCCGCTCTGAAATTGCTTGAGTATTTTCCAGTTGCCACTGACAGTGTTATTTTTCTACCATTTGGTAGGCTCAGGAATACCCCTGCCCCTCCGTTGTGTTTTATGTTTGTTACACAACCGTCGGTGTATGCATGGGTCCAGTCCATGCTTGGGTAGTTTTGTGTTATGTACCTCAGGGTTATGTCATTTCTTTCTTTTTCAGTCTGGCTGTTCTTGTTTCCAATACCTGGCATATTTTCTACCACCTCCGGAAATATATGATGCTTCCAGGTAGGTCTGCGTACAGTAGGGATGGGCTTTGGTGTTGTTACGGTGTTTATAGGGTCTTCGCTCATCTTTGCTTTGACTATTTCTGCAAAGTTTCTCCGCTTTAGTTTCCCATTTCCAAAATTATTTAGTCTCTGATGCATTGGATGGTCTGTCAGTCTTCTGAGTTTCTCTGCTTGCTGCTGGGCTCTGCAGTCTCTTCTGTCGGTCATGGATTGCAGATTTGTAATCTTTTCAAATTCTACAATTGGCGTTGACTTCATGCCTCCTGTTATAACTCTCATGGCTTGGTTTTGAAATTTGCTAATTTTGTGAAAGTTCGCCTTTGCTGCTGTTGTCCATGCCGCAATGCCATACTCGAGAACTGGTCTCACTCTTCCAGTGTACAGTTTCTTTAGTATACTTTCATCTGCTCCCCAGCTTGTGCCAGCAAGTTTCCTCATGATTGCCATTCTTTGTCTGGCTCTCATTTGGTTTCTCTCGATCTGACTTTTCCATGTAATGCACCGATCAAATGTGACTCCCAGGTAGTTTGGGTTATCGTTTGGCCGCAGATATTTGCCGTTAAGACTTATTTTGGTGTTTTGGGGTTTGTTTGAAAGCGAGAATATCGTACATGTTGTTTTTTCCTCATTTATTTTGACCAGCCATGAGTTTGCCCACTCCTCCAGCGATGTTAGGGCCTGCTGCATCCGATTTCTTGCTATGGTGAGATTTTTTTCAGAGGTCCACATAGCCAGATCGTTTGCAAACATGGAGCTGTGGACTCTTCTTGGTATATTCTCTGTGATGTTGTTTATATTCACCAGGAAAAGTGTGGGTGACATTACTCCCCCTTCGGGTACTCCCTGCTCAAGTGTCACCTTTTTGCTCATCTGCCCTTGTACTTGAACTCTGGCTGTTCTGTTTTCGAGGTAGTGGCTGTACATTTTCCCACAAACTTCACTTCTTTGTAGCTTGACTTTAAGTCCCTCTTTCCACACCTTGTCAAATGCCTTCTCTAAATTCACCCAAACCGCTACTGTGTTTTTTTTCTCCTGGTAAGTATCCTCTATTTCCTGGGCTATGAGAGTGATCTGGTCCTCAGTGGATCTGTGCTGTCTAAAGCCTGCTTGCTGTGGAATTAGTATGTGTTTTTCTTCCAGATGCCACATCGGTCTGGTGTTTATCATACACTCCATCAGTTTTCCTACACAGCTCAGTAGACCGATAGGCCTGTATCCATTTAGATCTGCTGTATCTTTTTCTTTCTTTGGTACTGGTATAAGTACAGCATCTTTCCATGTCTGCGGTACAATTCCTCTTTTCCAGCTTTGGTTCAGGACTGATAGTAACTTTCTCTTTGCTGTTTGGCCCAGCCCTATCAGCATTTTGTTTGTTACCCCATCTTTTCCGGGCGATTTCTTTTTCTTTTAAGTTCTCATTCATTGTTAGTTTTGCCATCATGTGCTCCTCTGGTGCCATATTGATGTTGTCGTGGCTCTTTTGTTCTTCACTAATGTCTGTATGCCTATCTGTAGGGACATCAATGTGGTTTGCTCTGGCATAATGTTCTATAAAGGCATTTGCTGCTTTTTTTCCAGTAAGCATGTTGTCGCCCTGCTTGATGGTAATTTGTTTATTTGATGGAATTTCGTCATTCATGGCTCTGACTAACTTCCATAGTTTGTTCCCTTCTTTATCTTTTTTTTTTTTTTTTTTTTTTTTTTTTTTGCGTTCGCCTTATTTATCTATTCCCCAAGGCGGGTGTGCGTTACACTGTGGTTTTTATTTTGCGCCTGTCGGCCCAGTGCATCCGACTTCAGCATGCATTTTATGTAAGGGTCTGCTTCCTCCTGCATTTTCTAAGGGTTTGCTTCCCCGGGGTAACGAACCCAGCACCTTCTGGTTGTGAGCCGTGCCACTTAACCACTAGGCCACGCCGTCCCCCCTTCTTTATCTAAATTGAGGCTTTCTGTTTTGTTTTTCCAGCTATCTCTTGTTATTTGGTTTAGTGTTCTTTTGTATTTCGGCGTAATGGCTTTGAGTGCAATATTTGCCTCCATAGACTGTCCTCCATGTTCCTAGCATTTGAGACTTCCTCTTCCGCTTTCTGACTATTACAACTCCGAACAACTCTTTCTATCATTATTTCAGAATATGTGTTATAGAGACTTGGTTAATGCAAGCAATTTTGTTATATGGTGCTACATGGATCTGTCTGTGCGGCGGCACCTACTGCGATGACAGGACGATCATTGGAGCACAGCGACAGCAATATGGTACCCTAGACTTAAGAAACGACCAGGGAGATGACCCAACAACATTTACGATGCCTGAGAAGGACGAATCATAATCCACTGGTCCAAGACAGAGACTGGAAAGAGAATTTGGGACCCACAACGGTGCAACCACCGCTGAAGAATGGGTCGTCCAATAAACCAGTAATTCGAACCTTCTTAGTATCTCAGTTTAACATGTACTCTTTGATGCTTCTAATCTGCTTTTTAAAGCCTATAATTGTTCAGATTTCTTTGTTTCATCTTGTACTTACCTTCACACCCTGTAAGATGCTGTGTTCATAATTATTTGTCATCACCGGCAAGACCTCTGCTACCTCAAACAGTGCATTCTTCTTTTTCTGAAACCAACAAATGTATATATATATTAATCAACCAATACCTTTTCCAGCTTCCTGTGGAATATAATCTTCAATAAATGCATACCAAGTTATCAAATTATGACTTGTACTTTTCTGTTGCAGTTTTTGTGGCTTAAAGTTTTCACTGGATGGGATGGACAGCCCCATGACCAGCTCTCCTTAGGTACCTCTTATGCAAGGGCAAGTCATCAAATAGGTCACCAATGGTTATTTAAACTTGAAAACCATTAATTATTGCACTTACATTGTCCTTATTTCTCAACATAATCTTCCCCAACATTATCCACTTATCCCATTGCACCAAATCTCGCAGCATAGTAGTCGTTGATCAGTCATCATAAGTCAATTTTCTTCTGGGTTAATCGAGCCGTATGTGGTCTGGCCTTGTTATGATAGAGTAGTACTCCTCTAGTCAGCAGGTGTTGACGTTTTCTTCTAATTGCATCCCAAAGCATCAACAGAACTTCACAGGAAGTATTTCCTGATGAATATCCTTTCCAGAAAAAAAAACACACAACAAGCTGTCCCTTGATTGAACACTGTGAGCATGGACGCTATTTTTGCATCTGAGCTGTGCATGTGCATGCGACAAGTAGCATCTGCTACCTTCAGTAATTACAACACTGGATATTGCTGCCACCTTTAGAAACTACCAACTAAATTTTGCAGCTATATCATTTTGTCACCTGCTTACTGACTAAACCTCGCTACATGCCTTAGTTTTATTATTCTTTGCTCCACTTTCAGACCCTGGTAACTTCGAGCGTGTATATATTTGTATTTTAACCATCCCCTTATAGAAAATTATGGCCATTATGTATAGATCTCACAGAACATATAGAAAAATCAGTAATATCATTAATGACAGAACAGCTAGAAATCTGACAATAAGTAAATTGATATATCAAGTACAAGTCAACTGTACCCTATTTTGCATGCCAAAATAATGTTGTGCATGATGCTCAAAATTTCATTATGCTACTGAACCACAATTTCAGAATGAGCTGTAGTGGTCAGCGTCCCAGAGCTGCTAAGACCCTTCTACACTTCCATGTTGTGATCCTGGATAAAAAGGCTGCAACAGGGCAGACTGGCTAAGGAGAAGGGATCAAAGAGGGAAGGCTAATCCGATACCCAAAAATGCCAAAAGGTGTAAATTTTGCGGTCAAGCTGTAAACTTCGACACAACGCATTCTGTTCTCCAGACTACATCCTGCTACTTGCAGAGTCCTTTTCAGGGCTTGGTAGCGGGAGTTTGAGAACGAACGACGAAGAAGGAGACCCACAACTGCAAAAGTACATAAGCTTCTTGCAAGGGACCAACTGCATGATGATAATAGTATTCTCAGAGGCTTGGAATAGATAACTCTCATATTATCAAGGTAGATGAGCGTTATGTGTGTCCCCATGACCTAAGAGCTATGTCCATGGTACCTTTAGCCACCAGCAGGGTCTCCCAAGCTGAACAGGTTAAAGGGTAAGAACCAGACGACATGGTGATGCAAACTTGTTTCCCTGCAGACACACTGAAGATAGTCAAGAGATGTGGAAGGCAAACTTGACAGAAACAATTGTTAAAAACGAATGCACTGGGCTGCAGGCCTAATGAAACAATGCAACATAGCTGCCAAACGCGGATGTGTCAGGCCGAAAGGTGCAAATATCACAGTCAAGCTGTGAACTAATAACACAACGCATTCCGTTCTCCTGACTACATCCTGCTACTTGCAAAGCCCTGTTCAGGGTTTTGTAACGAAAGATTGGGAACAAACGAACGAATAAGAAGAAATGCAACATAATTTTTGCATTATGAGGGTATCATGAATAAAGAGAAAGCAGCATGGTGCTCATCCCATGGAGTCCCACCAGGTGGTTAGACTGCCGAGGTCCCCACCTAAACCTAGATAGTGAGGGAAACAAACTTGGCAAACTAGCTAGAGCACAAATTTGTATTTGAAAAATGCAGTATATTTATTGCAGGAAGGTTGAAGACTATTCAGCAATTGCTGTAAAGAAGGTTGCATCACAAAAAGCAAACTGGAGAATGATGCTCTTCTCTACATCAGTTGACAAGCACATTATCATTTTATGCTACAAAAGGTGAGCCTAAGTTGTTTCTCCTGGACTAGATTCACTGCAAAGTTAGTCATCAATCCATGTCGGTGGAAAACATTGTCTATCCGCCTTCCTTTCAGTTGCTCTCTTGTTTAGAAGCTGACCCATCAAGCTCAACAGGGTTCATTCTCATGAGATGACCAAATGAGCACACCTTTTGACTGGACATTTTTTCGACACATGATTTGGAATTGACACTTTTGCAAATATCTCTCCTGGAGACACAGGCGGCCATTTGTAGAATCTCAAATCTCATTTGGAGATTTTACTCTTGTGCATTGGACATGACCCATCTAGCTCTGGTAGCACAAGGTTGGTAGGAAGATGCTGTGGATCAGTTGCTGCTCCATTGCCAGACTAATTTGGAGATGTTCGGGCAGTGGCACCAGTTGATTTAATTCACTCCTGCTGATTTTTGGCATTTGGTCTCAATTTCTCTGTCATCTTAGAAAATGGTGTCCAGGCACCTGACCTCCTGAGCATGCTGGAGATCCACTTATGAATGCCCAGATTAAGCAGCCCTTGCATTCAGCCCTTCAGAATTGTCATCTTAGATCTGGTGATACGTATACCGTACTTATCGCAGGTGGTTGCGCACAATGTTGCCAAGTGATTTTGGAGTTTCTGTTTGTCTGTATATGTCAGGTATTGGTCATCTGTTCATATATGGAATTATGCTCTGGATCATGTGTTGCAATCTGACACAATTTTGTCCATATAAAAGTTAAAAAGGGATGGAGACAGCAAACATCGCTGGTACACACCCTTGGTGATTGGAAAAGTCTTTGTGACACCATCCTGAATACACACCACATTCTTATTGCCTCGGTACAGAGCTCTCGCATTGTCAAGTTACTGGCCTTACATCCATACTCCTCCATCACCTTCCAGAGTCTATTTCTGTCAACTCTGACAAAAGCTTTCTCTTGGTCAATAAATGCTAAGTTGAGATCCTCGCTCTATTCAATCGTTTTCTCATACATCTGCCTCAGAATAAATAAAGTATCGCCCTTGCCGAAACCGAATTTGGCTTCGTTGAGCTGAGGTTCAGCAATCGAATGCATTCTTTGGTATAGAAAACTCTGCAGTCTGTATACAACCAGTAGACCCGCAGCCTGTTAGGCGCCATCTATGTTGCTCTAAACAAACTACCTAACCATGGCCAGTGTTAAGCCATGTTACACAGTTAGTCGCCTTTTACGACATGCTCTGTGTGGGGTAGTGGTGCTATTCTTGTCTTTGTCATACACAAAAACACAGACAGATCACTCAGGACATTGTTCTTATCGTTGCATGGGGATACACTTGCCCATATATAGTTGTTCTTCCGTCTTTCCTTTGGTTGCAGACTTATCAGTCTCTCACTGATGCAGCCGATACGTGCAATTGACTTAGCTTTCTCTGGTTGGATAAAGCTCAAAACCATAGTATTATTCAAATGGCACACATATGACATTACTTTATAACCAGATTGATAACTTCTTCTTCGACGTAAGTCCTAAAAGGACGCCATAGTAGTTTACAGTGATGCTGTGTTATGTGATTTTTGGCACGATACATCCAATTTTAGTTTACTTTTTTGGGTACCTGGTCACTAGTGCAGTCTCTTTCCAGGGTTGCAACTTGGATGGAATAAGGTCTTGGTCAGCTGTGGTTCGTTGACCCTGATGCAAGCAGACATCTATGAGTCACTGGCTGCTATCAGCTGAATCTTTGGCCCACAACCCCAGATATGAATTTCATCATTGAAAATTGACATGGCAACAAATGTTACTGTGCTTTATTTTCGATACACCATAAAACATACCTCGTCTTTGAACTGAAATGATATGTACATCTTGAAGTCAAACTGATCAGCCAGGGCTTCTCTTTTCTTCCTCAAGTTATTTCTTAGTCTGCTAACTGCTGCACTTTTCCTTGTTATAGGATCTCCCATTTTCGTAATATTAAGTCTCACTAAGTTAAACTTAATGTAAAACTTCTTTACCAAAAGAACACCATGCAGCCTTGCTTTTACAAGCTGAGTTAGGAAGCTGGTGTTGCAGTTGTGTTAAAACTCAAAAGCAATGATGGAAATATCACCATGAATTTGAGCAATGGATTATGCAATTTCAAACAAATTATTTCCAACATGTTTAATGAATATTCTAAACATGTTTAGTGAAAATTCTAAACAAGTCCTAAGAGTTGCCCATCGCCTGAGCGGAATCATTCTTCATTGGGACCTGGGATTTGAACTCCAGCCCTGGCAGGTTGGTTGAGGCTAAACATTGGCCTAAACTGTGATATCACAGCTGTTTTTTCACTGTGTTTATGGTCTTCACATGCTGTATAAAGTAAATTTTCGTGCGGAGTTGACATGTTGGAGGGCTTTTTTAAACAATCAATCTGCAAATCCACGTAAGCGTGGGACAGTGTGAGCTTCTATCTCTCTACAACTGTGGATCAAGATGGCGTAATATCTAAGTGTAAATCAAGGGGAAATAAACATCTATTGTGTATGTTTTGGAACTCTTCAGTCCATTTATACAAGGGAAGTAACTGTTCATGTTGAAGTGAATGAGAGGAGAGTAGATTGTTCAGCCGAGCACGTTGTTAGATGGTCATCGCAAGTGTTGAATCGATGATGGCGACATCAGCAGACGGCTTTTGTCTTGGTGATAACTTAACTTAACGTCTTTATACTGGCTTAGAAGACTCTAAATTGGATCAAGATGCTGAGCAGCGCATGAGCTGCAGTGGTCAGCGACCCATAGCTGACTGCTAGCGTCAGGGCCAGCGAAACAGAGCTGCCAAGACCCTTCTACATCTCCACGCGGTGATCCTGGATAACAGGCTACAGCATGGCAGACTGGCTAAGGAGAAGGGATCAAAGAGGGTTCCGGCAGGCACTGACATGGAATCCACAGGAGAAGAGAAAGAGAGTTAGACAAAGAAACACACGGAGTTATGACTGTGAAAATGAACTTCGGTCCCTGGAGAAGGCAGAAAGGGCAGCAGAAGACCAAACTTGCTGGAGGAGGGTTGTCAATGGCATTTGCCCCGACAGAAACGACTGGCATTAATGATCGTTTCCTGTCAGCAGGCTCTGGTTGCATTGGCTTCGACTGCTCTTCTCTAGTTTAACTAACAACCTCCCTCAAGTTATATAAACAGTAGGACAATGGACATACATGGAAAAAGAGACTGACATATAATGTAACAATGTCGTTATGCTGGTTTAGAAGACCGTAGAGTCTGTATACAAAAAGTTTCTTCTGCTTCACTTGATCTAAAAACTATGCGCATCCAATCTATTCGTTGAATGCATTAATTGACCCTGTCTCCACTGTTTCCTGTGGCAATGCTTTCCAAGCATTCACCACTCCCTGATTGGAAAATATTTCATAGCATCTAATATGGACCTTTCTTTAATTAATATGAAGCAGCTTAGGTGGCATTGCAAATTAATGTCAACAGCAACAACAACAAAAAACGGAAATGAGAACAAATAAAGAGACAACATAAAAATAATGGTTATATAGTTGAAGAAGTGCCACATGCCACCTATTTCGAAAGTAATATAAATACTAAGGAATAAATCAAGATGTAAACGCCAAGATTCGCAATGCCATGTCTGCTTTCAAATCTCTTGTCCGGATCAGCGCATGAGCTGCAGTGGTCAGCGACCCATGGCTGACTGCTAGCGTCAGGGCCAGCGAACCAGAGCTGCCAAGACTCTTCTACACCTCCACGCGCGGTGATCCTGGATAATAGGCTGCAGCAGGGCAGACTGGCTAAGGAGAAGGGATCGAAGAGGGAATGCTAACTCGGTACTAAAAAAATGCTTGCTGAAGTCGGATGTCTTGGATCGAAAGGTGCAAATATCGCAGTCAATCTGTAAACTCCCGCACAACGCATTCCGTTCTCTGGACTACATTCTGCTACTTAAGCCCCTTCAGGGTTTGGTAGGGGGAGATTGAGAACGAACGAAGCCTAGCCAAGCAAACCAAATCTCTTGTCCAAATATGGAACTCGGAAGAATGCTCCATAGAGAATACGATAATGCTGTTTAACAGGAAAGTAACGTTTGTCTTGTATTATGGTCCTAAGACATGTCACATCCATACTGCAGATTTTCGTTAACAAGTGTCTTCGTCGCATGGTTCATGTTAGACGGTCCGGTGTAATGGCAGACATAAAAAGATTAAAGATAAAAAGCCAAACATGTGCTGGATTGGAGTTCACATGGAAGGTGGCAAGTGGGCTGGTCGTCTTGTGAGCGGAACTCAACACAACACCACAGAATATGGACAGATTAATAGAATCTATTGAGGTATTAATGTTTCAAGGGTAACCAGATTGAGGTACTAATGTTTCAATGGGAACCAGACTGGCAAGTGGGGATGAAATTACTTCCGATCAGCAGGCCCTGGTTGCATTGATTTTGGCTGTCTTTTTAAGGTTAACGAACAGCCTTTGAGAACAGACACTAATCCCGTCAGTCACAACGTAATGTACTGACCAGGTATAATGTACTGACCAGGTATAATGTACTGACCAGGTATAATGTACTGACCAGGTATAATGTACTGACCAGGTATAATGTACTGACCAGGTATAATGTACTGACCAGGTATAATGTACTGACCAGGTATAATGTACTGACCAGGTATAATGTACTGACCAGGTATAAGGTACTGACCAAGGCCATACTTCTCTTTCGCGTAGCATTCCTGGAAACAGGATGTTTTCAAAGCAGTATGGCTAACGAGATGGTTATTGACATCATCTTCGCAGTAGTGAGCGACACGCAGATGAAGCCAATCATAGCACACTCGCCTGGAGGACCCCGGACTACCTTCATCAGCACGCTCAGGATGTGAAGCAAGCTACTGCAACTTACCACCTAACGACCTTTTCGGGATGCACAAAAGAGTGACATATTCATTGTGGGCATTCAACAAAACAATTAACAACCTCCCCACTTTTTCACTTGGACATTTCCTATTGCTCTCTTGAGCATATTTCTTTTAACCGTGCGATATTCTTCTCCGTAATATAATTCGAACCACACCAAGGGAGGTCTGACAACATTCAAGATAAGGATAGCTGACACCCCGGAACAGTGACTGCGTTTTGTTATCTATCATATCCTCATACGGGATCAAGATTATGAGCAGCACATGAGCTGCAGCGGTCAGCGACCCATAGCTGACTGTTAGTGGCAGGCTCAGCGAATCAGAGATGAGCTGCGCGGTCAGCAACCCATAGCTGGCTGCTAGCGTCAGGGCCAGCGAACCAGAGCTGCCAAGACCCTTCTACACATCTACGCAGTGATCCTGGATAACATGCTGCAACTGAGCAGACTGGCTAAGGAGAAGGGATCGAAGAGGGAAGGCTAACCAATATACTCGAAAAATGCTCGCTGAAGTCGGATGTGTCGGACCAAAAGGTGCAAATATTGCAGTCAAGCTGTAAACGCATTCCATTCCACAGACTACATCCTACTACTTGCAGAATCCCTTTCAGGGCTTGGTAAGCGGATATTGAGAACGAACAAAGGAGATTTCCTCATACTTCCAAGGTCATATTCCGAAAGGTTGGAGCGGATTAAGCACGAAGGAGTGCGACTGTTCCTGGGATACACATTGATGCCCCCAATGTCGCGATCCATGTGTGGACCAGTCTATGTTGTTAAATGAATACCCATAATGCCCACTTTGCTCTTTTGTGCGCTGTGAAATCTCGAACGTGCTGATGAAAGTGGACCGGGGTCCTCCAAACTGTTGCGCTATGTGTGGCCTCATCTGCGTGTCGCTAACTACTACGGGAATTACGTCGATCCTCCACTAGTAGAAGACTTAATTCTCGGTCGGGGTGTCGTAAGCAGTAGAGCAGCCACCTCACTGCTAACTGTTGAGACTCAACCCTTGATCATGAGATATGTCCGCAGACTAGGCGAACAACATCTCCGTGCCATGGCCAGGCTTGTCTCCTGGTTAAATACACTCCTGCCACGTTCTTTACCTCTGTCTGCTATCTGTCATTCCAATGGACGCAGAAGAGATGCAGTCCAGCGGACATTGCACCTCTGCCCTATTGTGACAACCTCCCAGGTGGCGGGGAATGCTAGGCGTATCATCACTGCAGAGAAGCCGAGAAAATAAAGGGAGCAAAGAGATACCCCACTCACATGCATATGCTACGTTTCTGGCAGGTGACGATCCTGGGATACAGACACACTGGACAAACTAGTACATAATCCATCATATCATATCATCACCACACCCTAAAGACACGAGTAGTGAAGACTCGAAAGTCCTGCAAGACAACTTCCCTATGAGAGACAACTCTGACTACAAATATCTGCTGCCTTGCAGATAGGCTGGGGACAGCCGAAGGCTAAGGAGAGCATTCCTACAGAAACGACTGTTGAAATCGGATGCACTGGGCCACAGGCTTAACGAAACAGTGCAACGTATATCGCTGTATGATGACGGTACAACCTATCCAAAAAAAAGTGTGGCGCTCATCCTGTGGAGTCCCGCCAGGCAGCGAGAGTGCCGGGCCTCACGCCTCGAAGGGGCCCACCCAATGCTACTGGTGGTCACCCACCCATGTGCTGTGAAGTCAAGGTACAAGGTGATGGGGCAAAAACTATTGACCAAAAACACAAGACCCTCAGAATACTTCAGTGGAATGCGGAGGGAGTCATTAACAAAAAAGCTTTCCCTAACACATCACCTGCATGAAGGTAAGATTGACGTGGCATGTATCCAAGAAACGCACCTCAACAACAACCACACATTCTCAATCAGAGGATACCAGACCTTCTGTCTTGATAGAGAAGGTCACAAAGGAGGGGTTCTGATACTGACACGTAACTGCATACCGAGTAGCGCGGTAGCTGTTAATCACACCGGACAAGCAGAAATTGTAGGAGTCGACATAATGGCACAAGAAAAGAAGATCCGCATCTTCAACCTGTATGACCCACCAAACAAAGACCTGTCGCTCTTGGGTATGGAAATCAAGGACTCCAGCTGTCTAGTAGTTGAAGACTTCAACAGCCACTCGGAGAGATGGGGATATTCGGACACAGACAACAGAGGTGATAAAGTGGAAGACTGGGAGATAGACACAAATCTCTATCTTATCAATAGGCCGAAGGACAGCCCTAGCTTCTATTCTAGAACATGGCATACCACCTCTACTCCAGACTTGGCATTTTCCACGATGGATATTCATCACAAAATAGACCGCCAGGTGCTAAACCAATTGACAGGTAGCGACCACTACCAATTAGGCTAGAAGTTGATATGGAAGTAGGCCCACAGGAAATAAAACCGCTCCCACGTTGGAATTATAAACGAGTCTACTGGAACAGATTTGCAATCCTGACAGATGGGCTGTGTGAAACCATCAACACACGGAATAACAATATGAAACCCATGGTGGAAAGCCTAAGCAAAGCAATAGTGCAAGCAGCCACTGAAACCATCCCAAGAGGGGCAAGGAAAAACTACAAGCCTTATTGGAATGATGATTTGCAGAAAGCGGAAGACGAACTCTCAAATACTAGGAACATGGCAGAGAGAGAACAATCTATGGAGGCAAATATCGTCCTCAAAGCCACCACGGCGAAATACAAATACTCTAAACCAAATAACAAGAGAAAGTTGGAAAAACAAAACAGAAAGCCTCAATTTAGATAAAGAAGAGAACAAACTATGAAAGTTAGTCAGAGCCATGAATGACGAAACTCCGTCAAACAAACAAATTACCATCAAGCAGGGCGACAACATGCTCACTGGAAAAAAAACAGCAAACACCTTTATAGAACATTATGCCAGATCAAACCACATTGATGTCCCTACAAATAGGCATACCGACATTAATGAAGAACAAAAGTGGCACGACAACATCAAGATTGCACCAGTGGAGCACATGATGGCAAAACTAACAATGAATGAAATGGAAGAGGCCATGAGAACTTTAAAGAAAAAGAAATCGCCCGGAAAAGATGGCGTAACAAACGAAATGCTGATGGGGTTGGGCCAAACAGCGAAGAGGAAGTTACTATCAGTCCTGAACCAAAGCTGGAAAAGGGGAATTGTACCACAGGCATGGAAAGACGCTGTACTCATACCAGTCCCAAAAAAAGAAAAAGATAGAACAGATCAAAATGGATACAGGCCTATCGGTCTACTGAGCTGTGTAGGAAAACTGGACTGATGTGGCATCTGGAAGAAAAACACATACTAATTCCACAGCAAGAAGGCTTTAGACAGCACAGATCCACTGAGGATCAGATCACTCTCATAGCCCAAGAAATAGAGGATGCTTACCCGGAGAAAAAACACACAGTAGCGGTTTGGGTGGATTTAGAAAAGGAATTTGACAAGGTGTGGAAAGAGGGACTTAAAGTCAAGCTACGAAGAAGTGAAGTTTGTGAGATAATGTACAGATGGATCAGCCACTACCTCAAAAACAGAACAGCCAGAGTTCAAGTACAAGGGCAGATGAGCAAAACGGTGACACTTGAGCAGGGAGTACCCCTAGGTGAAGTACTGTCACCAACACTCTTCCTGGCGTATATAAATAACATCACAGAGAATATACCAAGAAGAGTCCACAGCTCCATGTTTGCAGACGATCTGGCTATGTGGACCTCTGAAAAGAATCTCACCATAGCAAGTAATCGGATGCAGTAGGCCCTAACATCGTTGGAGGAGTGGGCGGTCAAAATAAATGAGGAAAAAACAACATGTACACGATATTCTCGCTTTCAAACAAAACCCAAAACAATAAAATAAGTCTTAACGGCGAATACCTGCGGCCAAACGACAACCCAAACTACCTGGGAGTCACATTTGATCTGCGCATGACATGGAAAAGTCAGATCGAGAGAAACCGAATGAGAGCTAGAGAAAGAATGGCAATCATGAGGAAACTTGCTGGCGCAAGCTGGGGAGCAGACGAAAGTATACTAAAGAAACTGTACACTGGAAGAGTGAGACCAGTTCTCGAGTATGGCATTGCGGCATGGACAACAGCAGCAAAGGCGAACTTTGACAAAATTAGCAAACTTCAAAACCAAGCCATGAGAGTTATAACAGGAGGCATGAAGTCAACGCCAATTGTAGAACTTGAAAAGATTACAAATCTGCAATCCATGACCGACAGAAGAGACTGCAGAGCCCAGCAGCAAGCAGAGAAACTCGGAAGACTGACAGACCATCCAATGCATCAGAGACTAAATAATTTTGGAAATGGGAAACTAAAGCAGAAATAGCCAAAGCAAAGATGAGCGAAGACCCTACGAACGCATTAACAACACCAAAGCCCATCCCTACTTTACGCAAACCTACCTGGAGGCAGCATATATTTCCAGAGGTGGTAGAAAATATACCAGGTATTGGAAACAAGAACAGCCAGACTGAAAAAGAAAAGAGACATAAGCCTGAGGTACATAACGAAAAACTACCCAAGCATGGACTGGATCCATGCATACACTGACGGTTCTGTAACAAACACAACACAGAACGGAGGGGCAGGGGTATTCCTGATCCTACCAAATGGTAGAAAGATAACACTGTCAGTGGCAACTGGAAAATACTCAAGCAATTTCAGAGCGGAGGCAGAGGCACTGAGGGCTGCAGTAGAAGAAATGGTGACAGGCAAAAGAAATGAAAGCCAGATAGTCCTGTTTACAGATGCCCTGGCCGTAGTCACAGCACTAAAAAGCCAGAAAAATACTGAACTTAATGATTTAAGAGTAGTACTCTTTCAACTATGCCAGCAGTCCGCACCAAAAAGGGTAGTGGTGCAGTGGGTTCCATCTCACTGCAACATCCAAGGCAACGAGGAGGCAGACAGACCGGCAAAAGAAGGTTCAAGACTACCACAACCAGACCCTAGTGTGACCTACGAAGAGTCAAAACGGCTTATTAGAGCTAGATACATGACCAAATGGGAAACAGACCATACTGGCTACACAAAAAAACTATGCCTATTACCAGTTGAACAGAAGAGAGCAGGTCGTTGTCTTCAGACTTCGCACAGGCCACAATAGACTGAGGTACCACCTATTCAATAAATTCAAGATAGGTGGCACTGACGAATGCTCGTGTGGTACCGGGAAAATGACCGCTGAGCATTTGCTGCAAAACTGCCCGACATACGAGGACCAGAGAGAGCCGATGTGGCCATCACCAGTGGCAACACTAGACAAGCTCTATGGCAGTGTCGACAGCCTCAGGATGACCGCTGCTTTTTTCGAAAAAATACAGGTTGACGTCTGACAGCGTACGATGAAGAAGAAGAAGAAGATCCCCCACCTCTTTGGGCAGACTGTCATAAAACAGCCCGTTTCCAAAGACAACTGCGTGGAAGGGAGGTGATGATCTTGGCCAGTATATTTTACCTGACCTTGACTAACATATCTGATCAGTATATTTTATCTGACACTGACTAACATATCTTTAGTCTCCTCTCCTCTACATGCGTCTATAGAATCCATACATGAACTGGCCCATGCTAACATCTGCATGCGTCTATAGAATCCATACATGAACTGGCCCATGCTAGCATCAACATGCGTCTATAGAATCCATACATGAACTGGCCTATGCTAACATCTACATGCGTCTATAGAATCCATACATGAACTGGCCCATGCTAACATCTGCATGCGTCTATAGAATCCATACATGAACTGGCCCATGCTAGCATCAACATGCGTCTATAGAATCCATACATGAACTGGCCTATGCTAACATCTGCATGCGTCTATAGAATCCATACATGAACTGGCCCATGCTAGCATCAACATGCGTCTATAGAATCCATACATGAACTGGCCCATGCTAACATCTACATGCGAGTAACCACAGGCAAGAGAACTCACTGCACAAGAATACTGTAGGTATAAAGAACGAAGAATGTCATTAGCAGAGCGAACAGGTAACCATTGACTATAATCAAAAAGATCAGAACGTCTGACAGCGTAAGAAGAAGAAGAAAAATATCAGAATAGATACACAGAGGTGATGAAATGTCACCAGACTATATCTAAGTCACCATGACCCTTGACAGGGAATGCAGTGAGTAGTGCAATTGGAAAACGGAACTGGCGGTTTTACAAACTGATAAGTGATATTACTTTGTATAATTATGATCTTGTACATACCGATGGATCAGTGATGTCAATGTGAAATCAGGATTGGGTATCTCTTTTCGAGTGAGAGGCAAGGCTGCGGTCGAATGGTGTGGTGCACACATGAAAATAACATCCGGTATGAGTAAGAAGTTGACGATGACTTCAACGATGAAGTGGCTATCATAAGACTTCTTTAACAAATGCCAATAGATAGCGGAAGTAAAGACGTTACGCCTTCAGAAGCTTGTATGGATTTACTGCCCTGCGGAGCTCGAAGTGTAATTATGACTTTGGATTATGAATTGGAATGACATTCTATGTTTGATCAGTAATCTTTTCTTGGTCGTTTAAAATGCAAACTGGCAATCAAGAATTATAAAATCAATCGTGGGTCGTGCAGGACGCAGTGGCTGAGATGATGGAGTATGCACAGCCAGCGGTGGTGTTGGGGGTTGAGTTGTTTTCAATAACGAGTGGGACTGGTAAACAAAACGACACAAATTGCGCGTTGTCCTTGTGGGAACGACACATGCCATGAAAATTGCCATTTGATCGTGATATGAGTGCTAAAGATAAGCGTAATCTTTTCAATGAACTGAGCGGCTTTTTATTCTATGTCCATTTTGGTATAATGACAGTTTTTATCGTTGCTATGGCCTCATCATTTGTTATTAACAAAATTGCCTTGCTTCAAAGTCTCTCCCTGTCTCTTTAGCCTTTCTGCCACATTGCGGTGGCATCTACTGATTTGCGTGTAGGCCTGCTTCTTACCATACAATTGAGTCTCTGGTACATGAGGTCTACCGAAGACGGATGTGTCGGACCGAAAGGTGCAAATATCGTAGTCAAGCTGTAAACTAGCGACACAACGCATTCCGTTCTGCGGACTACATCCTGCTATCTGCAAAGCCCTATTGAGGAATTGGTAGTCGGGAGATTGAGAACGAACGCAGAAGAAGATGGCCCATGAGTGATTGAAATATATATTCTGTATAAAAGAATATATAAATGACTGATTAATCCACCGGGTCTTTGTGTATGACAAGGACCAGACTAGCACCACTACCCCACAGAGAGCATGTCGTAAGAGACGACTAACTGTATGACATGCCATAACTTCGGCCATGGTTAGGTGGTTTGTTAAGAGCAGCATAGATGGTGTCTAACAAGCTGCAGGTCTACTTTGCTCTTGCTTTTGAGTATCTTAAGATGGACTCGCACATCAGTTAACCACCCTCCGCGGCACTTGTCCCACCACAGCGGAGTAATAAGCCGCTCGAGCATAGTCCGTTGAGCAGGAAATCCTCCTCCCGGATACATCCAGCCCACACCAAAGATGGAACCTGCATAGAGACATCTATCCCTGTAGAAGCACAGGTTGACTAAGACTAAATACATATACTCGTATGTATGTATATAAATATATATAGGAGGCGTGTTTAAATTAAACTGGACCTAACTGCACCAAGTGAAAGCACGTACGATGCGCATGATAGCGTAACTTCTGATTTAAGCAGCACATACCAACCGCCAAGTTTGCAAAATGTCATTATCTTCCAACTCATAGTTTCCTCAGCAGACCGTTGAAAACATGAATGTGATGCGGAATCCGTCCAGAGTTGATCAGATATCGGTAATTCGGTTTCTAACAGCTGAATGATGTTGACCAGTTGACATTCATCGTAGAATGCAGGCGTTTTATAGGGACAAAAGTGTGTCGAAGACAACAATGAAGAACTGGAAACGATGTTAAAAAGAAGCACGTGAGTTAACGAAAGATCTTCCGAGACCAGATGAGGCGCATATTGTTGAGTCAGAAGATGCCATCGCCAAAAATTGATGCAGCAATTCGAGTAGACCGTCGCCGAAGCTTACGCTTGCCACACTTTTATCCCCATACACTACCTGCGTTCTGCGATGAATGTCAACTGGTGGACATCCTTCAGCTGTTAGAGACCTAATAACCGCCCGTTGATCAACTCTGGACGGTTCGTATATACGTATATACTTACAGACTTATGTACAATCCCTGGACAGAGTGAAGAACAATGCCCTGAGCCTTATTAGTGAAGCAGTGTGGCCAACGCCCACTGTTGAATGTTAAATTTCTGTTTCTAAGAATCGACGTCACTGCACTCCGGGCATACCCATAGGTGCTCAGTCTCTCTCATCAAATGGCGTAAGGTATGGATGCTGATGGTCCCTGTAGCTCGCTGGTTGTACACGCTCCTGTGCAGCCCTATCATGCGCCCCACTCCGCTCGAACCTCGTTTAATGTCGAAACTTTGCAGTCTGTGGATTGCTGCTTCATCTATTGCGGTGTCCTCATCCAGCAGACGGTCATTGATTGATTTCAAAATGTCATTTCTGTCCATTACCAATGTACCCATGATAGGAGCCCGTGAAGCCAAGATGTCAGCCCTTTCATTGCCCTGAACCCCGGCATGAGCAGGACAGTAGATCCAGGTCAGCGCCTGGAGGTTTCAGGCCTCAACAGCAGCTATCCACTCGTACCTAAGCCATCCCTTCTGTACTTTCTGAAGTACGGCTTGCGCGTCTGTCACGATGACTGCCTTTGTTATAGAAGTCTCACATATCCATTTCAGTGCTGAGGTCACTGCTTCCGTCTCCATTCTCATACTGGAGGTTGTTGACATGTATGCCCTACTGCGCTCAGCCATGACCTCTCCTCTCACTTTAGCCGAGAAACCCCAGCCTGATTTCCGACTGCGCACGACTGATCCGTCGGTGTATATGACAGCGTCACTCTCCTGGGTGTTCTCAGTTATCAGCTGATGTACCTCGTGCTCTGCACTCTCGTTGTTCCGTTCTCTGCATTCCTTGCCTAAGGTTATGATGACTCTCTGCTACTCTATCATTCTATCACCAGTGTGGACCCATTCTTCCCCTTTGGCTATCGTCTCAGCTGGAGTGACGTGTCCGATTGTTTTCTCAGCCTGTGCCATCCATGACGACCCTCGCTTGATTCTTGATATCTGAGATACTACTGTGCAGAGGGTGTCTAGTGTCTGTGGTGACACGCATATAGGCTTTGACTTGTGCCAGTTTATGTCTGGATGTCACCGATAACAATCCCAATATGTACCGCATCCTCCCAATCGGGGTATCTCTAGTGCAGCCCAGAACCAGACGCATACCTTCATTCTGGATGTGGTCCAACGTTTCACACTGTGTTCTTGATAGTGTGAGGATGCCTAGTCCGTAATCGATGACAGACAACACGACCTGACGAAATAGGATGAACAGGAGACGTTGTTCCAAGTCGGCAGCAGCCATGGTCTTGAGTGCTTCTAACCCTCTCTTGCATCTTTGTACGATGTGGTCAACATGGCAGTTATAGGAAAGACTGCGATCAAATGTCACTCCGAGGTATTTCAACCTATCACACCTGTCGATGGTGCAACCATCAAAAGTGATGCCCGGGAGTTCAGCCTTTACTATGGAATTATTCAAAGAGCACCACATCATGCAGGCTTTGTTCTGAATGATCTTGGAGCTTGAGTCGCTGCACCACTGTGAGATTCTTTGCAAGGTTTCCTGGATGTCTTTGACCAACTCTTGCCTGTCTGAGTCAGTCCTGTACGTTAGGATGTCATCGGCAAATGTCAATGTTCGCCCTGTCCCTGTTGGTTGAATATTGGCCACTTTTACTGTGTAAATGTTGAACAGCACCGGTGGGAGCGGAGACCCTTGAGGCAGTCCTGGACATATTCGCCTCGGTTCTGATGTCCACGATCCCACGTCTAGCGCAACTGTTCTTTCCACCAGGGCAGCTGATATCCAACTAACAAGCCATGGGTTTAAACCACACTGCTGCAGACAGGTCCCAAAATCGACACAGTTGTATGCGTCTTCCAGGTTGAGTGCCACCGCGACTATTTCTTGCTTTGACTGAAACCCCCCGTACACATCATACGCGAAAGTTCCAGCGTTAGCCCAGATCTCCTTCGCTGTTCTATAGCTGCCCAGCGTAACGGGTAGAATCTGCTCCCGTTAAATTTACGTGAATGTGGAACCCCTTGAGATGTGAAGAGACGTGGTCGTTATGGAAGCTTATGAGAGAGGCAAACGAATGACCCCAAATCCCCCAAATAGGCATCTTGGCAAAATGGCAACAAATGTAGAGAATAAAACAAAAGTCAATGAGATTAGATACATACATTGGGAGAAAGACTAACGCTCGGTCAAACATTAGTCAGGGTCAGGTAGACTATACTGGTCAATTCCATCACCTCGGCTTCCTAGTAGCCCTTCCTGGAAACGGGCTGTTTTCATAGCAGCATTTCTAACAAGGAGAGGGGTCGACGTGATTCCTGTAATAGTGATCGACCCTCAGATGAAGCCAAGCATATCACAACCGGCTGGAGAACCCCGGCCCACCTTCATCAGCACGCTCGGAATGTGAGGCAAGCTACTGCAACCCGTCACTTAACGTCCTTTTCAGGGAGCACAAAGGAGTAACCTTACTCATTGTGGGCATTCGAAACAACAAAGACAGATATCACCTTCCAAGACAAGAAACACAGAGAGTAGCAACAAATGTAAACAAAACTAACAGATAATATAAGAAGTTATGATTCAGTAAGTTTTATGAGAGCACGTGACTGTGGTGTGATGTGTTCTAACTATGGGGCAGAAATAACAGCGCTGTCGATACATGTACAGTCATCCACGTGGGTAGATCCAATATGGAACATAATTACAGAACGGGCGAGAACAACATTAAAAAGAAAGATAAGGAAAGGGATCTAGGGGTTATCAAAGATAATAAAGATCATTCAGGTAAGGTAAGTGAGCAAGTTCAGGTAGCAGTGAAAAAGGCAAATGGAATGTTAGGTAAGATAAAAAGAAATATTAAGCATAGGAGTAAGGAAGTGATAGTCAAACTGTATAAAGCATTAGTTAGACCTAGATTGGAGTATTGTGTGCAATCCTTCTCATAGAGGGGATATAAACATGCTGGAAAGAATACAAAAAATAGCGACAAAGCTAATAGTGGGATTCCAGTTATGAGGAAAGAAAAGACCTACGGTGTCTAGAAAAGAGATGCATTCGAGGCGACTTAATACATGTTTATAAGATGATCAGAGGAATTGATAAATTAGACTATAACACGTTTTTCAAAATACAACCACCCACAAGAACAAGTGGGCATAGCTACAAATTAACTAAAGAAAGGTCCAGGTTAGATATTAGGAAATATTTTTTTTTAGTCAGAGAGTGGTGAATGCTTGGAATGCATTGCCACAGCAGGTAGTGGAGGAAGGGACAATTTATGCATGTAAGAATAAATTGGATGCGCATACCTTTTTAGAGCAAGGTAATGTAAATGAAACTGATTCCATACAGACTCTGCAGAGTCTTCTAAACCAGTATAAAGACGTTAAGTTAAGTTAACTATACCCCTTGAGGACTGTATTTGATGATTTCCCATCAACAGTTCAAAGCATCATAATCTTTACAGACTCATTATCTGCCCTTCAAGCTCTGGAAGATTGTGGTCGTTGTAAGCCTGAATTTACCCAAATATCCCAAGGTTCCAACCAACTTCTCACATCCCATGAAGTCAGAATAGTTATACAATGGATCTCTGGTCACTCAAATACACCTGTCAATGACAAGACAGATAGACTAGTTAAGAAGGGAGCAAGTCTTCTAGACCAGTATAAAAACGCTAAGTTCAGTCAAGAAAAACAATACATACCAACAACCCTACTTGAATAGATGAACAATGGGGAATACTGGAAGAGAAATCTACAAACATATGGCAGTGTCAAATCCTAAAGACGACAGCTATCTCAAGAAAAGGAGAGATAAAAATAACAAGTTTCCGATTTCGCAATCCAACACATACAACTTAACATCTATTTGGGATCAAAATGTTGAAAAGGGCATGAGATGTACTAAATAATAAATGGTCTTTTTCGTTTATGCAGACGGTCCTGAAGCAGGTATGTCTTTTTTTTTCACTAGACGGGTTTTTTCTTCTTTCGACGTACACGATTATTTTCGAGTTTCTCTCTCCGAGTAGCTTCAAATGTCGATAAGCCCTTTCGGAGTGATGGCTTCCATGTGATTTGCACTGCGGCTGAGTTTTCCCAAACACTGGTCGATGGAAAAGTCTGTCATTGATGTCTTGCGGTCGATGGAAAAGTCTGTCATTGATGCCTTGCGTCAGAGTCTCCTGCCCTCTGACAGCTCACCGTGCAACACCTGTTTTGGAATGCGCCCATTTTCCATTCTACTCACGTGACCCAGCCAGGCCAGTCTTCTAGCACGTAATAGTGCTATTGTAGAAGGAAGATCTGCGCGTTGCAGTACTTGCGTGTTTGTTTTCTTGTCCTACTATCGGATGTTCATAATTTTTCGCAGGCAGCGCAGGTGAAAAGTGTTTAGCCGTCTCTCGTGCCTAGAGTAGTCGTCCATGTCTCTGAGGCGTACAGCAGAGTGCTCAGAACACAAGTCCAATAAATCTGCATGTTTGTCTGCAGAGTCAGTTTAATATTTATCTACGCCGTCTTGAAAAGGCCGCTAAAAGAAATCGCTGCTCTTCCAATTCTGATATTTATTTCCTCGTCTAAAGAGAGGCGCTTGTAATTGTTGACCCGAGGTAGCTGAAATTATTGGTTGATGCTAGGAGATTTTCATTGAGATTGATGTTTACTAGATTGACGGTACCTGACCCCAGGACCACCGTCTTTGAGACGTTTATTGATAGCGAGAAAAATCGTATGCCCCGGCCAAACTGTCAATGAAATATTGCAAAGTGGCCTCATCGTGAACCAGAAGTGCAGTATCGTCAGCAAAAAGGTCTCTGAGTAGGTCTTCCGTGGCTTTTGTCATTGATCTTAGCCGGACTATTTGTAGAGTGAACCACCAGATCTGGTGCGAATGTAGACGTCTCCAGGAGCATTTTTCCAGAAGGACAGCAAATAGAATACCAAGTAGTGTGGGGTCAAGGACACGACCCTGTTTGACTCCAGTTTTGTCGTTGAAACTGTCAGCTGTTACGCCATCCATCTGCACGCTCGCCTTCATAGAAAAAGATGAAAAGACAAGTGGAATAACTTTGGAGGGCAGCCAATCCGTTCTGGAATTTGGTAGAGTCCTGGTTTACTGACCAAGTCAAATGCCATTGTGAGATCTACAAACACAGTGCAGAGAGGCCTCCTCTGCATTTTTTCTGGAGCTGCCGAAGTGTGAAGATCATGTCGATTGTAGAACGTCAGGCTCTGAAACCGCATTGCGACTCAGGCAGTACACGTTCTGCGAGTCTCTGCAACCTCTTTAGGGTTACACGTGCAAAAGCTTTACCTGCGGTATTCAGGAGGGAGATGCCTCTGATGTTATTGCAGTCCCCTTTATTCTTGTATAGCGACACTATCTTTGCATCCCGCATATCTTGGTGGATTACGAAGGCGAGGCAAAATAACTTCAATGTTCTCATTTAGGACCTCTGCGTGGATGTTTTCATTTCCTGATGTTTTGCCACTAGAAAGTCTAGTTAAAGCCTCGGAAAGTTCAATTACCGTGGGTTCGTTGCCTAGTTCGTACATTTTAAGAAGCGTTGGCGTTATCTGGCCTATGACAGGATTTGCCTGCTTTTCTGTGGAATAAAGATCAGCGTAGTATTCCACCCACATTTCCAGTTGCCCACTCGTGTCTGTGAGGGGCCTGCATTCTTTTGACTTTAGTGAGGCAATTTTTTTTATGCGTGGTCCGAAGACAATTTTGATGCCCGCATACACTTTCTTAGTGTAGCCCATGTCGGCTGCGTTTTGTATTTCTTGGCAGAGGAGGGGCCAGAATTAATTTGCCTACATTCTCGCTGGACTGCTGATTTTGCGCTCCGAAGATTTTCTCTAGTCTTCTGAAAGTTTTTTGTCCAGTAGCGACTTCAAACAAAAACCCCCATGAGCTGTAGTATCAGCGAACTAACGCAATCCGTTCTCCAAACTACATCCTGCTACTTGCAAATCTCTTTTCAGTGTTTGGTTGTGGAAGTTTGAGAACGAACAACGACGAAGAAGAAAAGTCACTTGAACAGAATCCAACCAAAACATACTTCAGAGTGCCGACTGTGCACACATCCCTATGAAACTTTTTGAATGATCAATAACCCAACCAACTGATGTATCATAATATCGAACCCACACGCTCTGTCTCTAAGATCGGTATTTTGGATTAGGGGGTAGTTTACAATTGTCAAACAATCTTCACAGCTGAGGCGCTAAGCACATCTGTAAAAACCATCGAAGAAAACAATTTTTCATAATAGTCCTCGTAATGGTCACGTGGGCTGGCTTACTAAGACTGGGATTACACCGTGCCAGGGTTCGAAATCACAGGACAGAACAAAACGAGGTTCGTTCCTGGTACGTCCGCTTCTCTAGTCAACCCAGTCGTTAATTGGGAGCCTGACGAATGAGTTGGGGAAGGTATACACAACAAAAAAGGAAGCTGTCCACCCCATCTCAGACTGGCTGCGATTTAGTCTATAAAGAGTTATCTTCATCCCCGACGACAACGGTTGCCATGTGGCACACCTTTACCTAATGGTCTTCAGAAACCAAACAAAATACCAGCTACAATTTCAACAGAGTGAAAATGCAGGGGATTCATGCACACTGTAAGTTGTTGTTTGCGAATGCCCACAATGAGTAGGTTACTCTTTTGTGCGCCCTGAAAAGGACGTTAGGGGCGGGTTGCAGTAACTTTCCTCACATTCCGAGCGTACTGTTGATGGTGGACCGGATTCCTCTAGACGGTTGTACTATGCTTGGCTTCATCTGCGTGTCGCTCACTACTACAGGGATCACGTCGAATCCCACCTTGTTGGCCAGACTGTTGTCCTTTACAAAAGCCTGTTTCCAGGACGATCAATGAGGAGGTCAGGTGAGGGTCTTGGTCAGTATATTTCTCCTGATCCTGGCTAACATTGTCTGATCAGTGTGTTTTGCCTGACCAGACGTTAGCCTCATCGTCCCGTCAGGTGAGGGTCTTGGCCAGTATATTTCTCCTGCCCCTGGCTAACATTGTCTGATCAGTGTGTTTTGCCTCATCATCCCGCACACTGTAAGATACACGGAAATAGGAAGGCAAGAAGGATTCGGCAAAACCCAAACCGAAGACAGAGATAAATAGCACATAGCTAACATAATCTGATATAGCAGACACATACTAATCTTTGCGGAGAAGAGATCAACTGCCAATATTCAGACTGCGAACTGATAAATCAAATTAAAAACTAGACACAGCGACAAGTGCCCATGTTTGGAGAACGAACAAACGGTTAAACATGGTCTACCGACTCCACGAGAAGAGCAGAATGGTCCTCCCCAAATTAACTGAATGGCGACACAAGAAGGACCGCCAGGTTTTTGAGGGAAATGGGTGAATTCATTTTAGAACGAACGGATGAAAAACAATTTATTATTGGTTTTGTTTGGTCATACTATGGTTTGTTTTATTTTTTGATTTTCGGCGCGTTTTATCAAATAGATTATGTCTCTCTCTTATTGTCCATGTAACTTGCAGTGGATGGGAGCCCGCTGTATTCTTCTTCTTCGGCGTTCGTCTTAAAAGGGACGTTTGTTATGGTATTTTATAGTTGAGACTGTAAAATCTGCGTCTTTCAGTCCAAAACATCCAGTTTCAGCACGACTTTTTTTTGGGTTACCAGGTTTGTCTTCCTCTTTAATCCATAATCTCTTAGCCAGCGCAAAGGTTGCAGACTGTTTCCATGGAAACCACTTGAAGATAGAATAAGGTCGTGGTCAGTTATATGTCACTGACCTTAACCTAACTTCATTATACTGGTTTTGAAGGAACTACAGTCTGTATACAACCAGTTTATTCCACTTAACTGATACTAAAAATGACTACTCCTCCAATCTATTTCTGAATGCATTTAACTGACTCTGCCTCCACCACATTCTGTGACAATGCATTCACCACTCTCTGACTAAAAAAATATTTTCTAATATCTAATCTGAAATGAATAATTTGAAGATGTGCCCTCTAGTAGCCGTAAGTTAGTGGACATATTCTATTATCTTTCATAGCTTCAAGATCCCAAAGGACAATTTGGTGTTCACTCGAGCCGAATAGATTACCAACTGTAACATTTGCAATCATATTTTTCTCTGTCCAGTGTATATCTTCTGCCTCTAGTACAGTCCTCAACATGTTGAAATTTAAAAAAAATGTTCAGTTATGTTCTTAACAAAAGTATAGGATTCGAGAAGTGGTTCCACCCTTTGCCAATTCATTTCTGAAAAATTGAAATCACTCATTAATAATAATTTCTCTGCACCAACGTTTGTTCACCTCCGCTTAAGATTTCTCCCCATACACTTTCAATATTGATGCCAGAAGTTATGTCATCTCTGATGGTTATGGTAACTGAGTTATTGCAGTATAATAAAACACCCCATCCCTTAACCTCGTCTCCAACTACCCAATTAACCATCGTATAACCCTCTATTGCAAGTTCACTATCTGCAATGTCCTCATATGTCAATGTTTCTATTAACCCTATTCAATCTTGCTTTTCTTCCTCTACATATCATTTCAATTCCTGTCTTTTATTCACTATGCTTCTCCAACTTGCACACAAACGTTCTAGAGCGCTGTGTTGTTTTTCTAGTTCCAGATTTATATTTTTTAGTTGAATTACCGACGCTACCAATGCCACTCGTCCCTTAACATTATAAGGATTGTTCCATGCATGACACAAGCACACAGTCATGAGTAGCTCGCTGCTGTGAACTTATTCAATGCTGAATCTTCGGCCAGGCTGTATTGTAACTTAGTTGAACTTGAAGCAACTCTTCTATAATGCAGCTGGCAGGTTGTCTGTTGCCATGGTTACATTAGTTCATTATGACACAGGGAACATATAAGAAAATCAATCTTGGCGCTAGCATTGCTTCGCTTAACGGTACAAGTGGACGGAAAAGGTTAGTAAGGACGCCAGGGTTTGTTCAACAGGTTATGGAACAGAGCACTGTCAAAATGAGGGAAAGCAGTTCATTTTTTCAGCTTGGAAATGAATGTTAGTTGCTGAAAGACATAAATAACGCACTATATGTCACTTAACGTCTTTATACAGGTTTATAAAACTGCAATCGTTATACAACCAGTTTCTTGGAGGGTGATTAACCGATGTGTGAGTCAATCTTAATAGACTTCAATACTAGAGCACAATAGACCCGCAGCATGTTAGGCGTCATCCATGCTGTTCTTTACAAACCACCTAACAATGGTAGGTGTTATACCATGTCACAAAAGTTAGTCCCCTCTCACGACCTGCTCTCTGTGAACAGTGGTGCTATTCTTGTCTTTGTCATACACACAGTCGCCGGATCAAATGTGCGTGACAGCACAGCGAACGACTTCTATACACAAAGAAAACCCGTCGGTTGAGAGAAAATGTAGCTTGGTCGCAGAATTGCATGGCAATGTGTCTAATGAGTGGACCAGGGTTTGAATGTATGAGGTATTCTTATTCGGCGTTAGTCATGAAAAGGACGAAATCGATGGAGTTGTGACTTCCGATTTCAGCACTCATTTTTGGGATCTGGTTTACTTTCCCTCTTCCATCCCTAATATCTTAGCCAGGCTGCAGCCTGTTTCCAGGGCCCACACTAGGAGGCGGAATAGAAACTTGGTCAGTAACACCTCCCAACAAATGTTAGTTTTTGTGTGTATCTGAGTTCAAGTTACACTGATGTTGTTTGGGCTGCTGAAAATATGGTCTTTAAAAACCAGACTGCCTGCAGTTTAAAATCAGTTGTTTTTTTAAAAATATATACAATTGCATATTCATACCATTTAATGATATGGCTGATAGGAAGATGCTGAACAGCGCATGAGCTGCAGCGGTCAGCGACTCATAGCTGACTGCTAGCGTCAGGGACAGTGAACCAGAGCTGCCAAAACCCTTCTATACCTCTACACAGTAATCCAGGATAACAGAGCATACTGGCTAAGGAAATGGGATCGAAGGCTAACCTTGTACTAAAACAAATGCCTGTTAAAGTCGGATGTGTTGGGCCGAAAGGTGCAAATATCGCAGCCAAGCTCTAAACTACGACACAACGCATTCCGTTCTCTGGACTACATTCTGTTACTGACCCTTTTCAACGGTAGCGGGAGATTGAGAACGAATGAAGCCAGCCAAGCCACATAAGAGTGCAAACTGTTTTTTTTAAGGACATGGGGCATCCTGGTATATCGCAGCACAGCATCTACAAGCTCCAATCTATCCTAGAAAGTTTGTGTCCACATGCTGGAAATCAGTTCAATAATAATGTTCGCATAGGTATCTAAGGCCCGTTGCGTCGATCGACCACTACCATGTCCAACTGCTGAGACTTGTAGTCAAACCTCGTCCAGTGTCGAAGGAGAGACTCCTAATCTGCCGGAGCCATGTAGAACGAGGGTGGTCCTTCCCACGACTTCATCCGGCCGGCGGGAGACCATTGTTACACAATTTCTGACTTGAACATGTTCTGGTGAGTCGGAAATTCCTGGTACAGTCGAACCACGCGAATAAACAGAGACAGGTGGGGGCGGACCAGAGTGTCCGAGATATGGATTTCATGCCAATTTTCCATCTGCTGTGAGGATATTATCGAATCGTTCATCTCGGAAGAGCTGATGTGTCTATGGACTTACAAATACACATGTCTTGATTTTTGTCTCACTAAGTCTAGGAAATTTATCGTGAAGGTTTTAAAAAAACCTGCCACATATTTCGATCTATGGCTTTAACTTAATTCTTCTTTAGTCCAAATGTGATGTGAAGAGGAGGGAGCATGGTCGTGTGGGATTCTACAAGTGGTTCGTTCGTTCAGTACATTATTTACCCCGGTTCAAGTGATTGTGGCCAATCCTATTTCTTGTGACGAGAAGTCTTGGCAAGCTGTCCCACGGACAGAGGAGACAGCAAAACTGTGTGTAATCTTGCTGTAGTCTGATTATACTTGTCATAGTTGGATGGCGTGTCATCTGTATCCATTGCCAATGCTCTCTCACTGTGCGTGCCCCTGAGGACAGGATGTTAGTTCTTTCAGTCCCACAAATCAGGGGATGGCGTGGGCTAGTGGTTAAGAGACACGGCTCGTTACACTATGTTGCTTGGTTCGCTACCAAATAAATGCAGGAGGAAGCAGATCCTTACATAAAATGAATAACGAAGGCGGATGCACTGGGCCGACAGGCGAAAAATAAAAACACAGTGCAATCAATACACACCGCCTTGGGGGGTGGAGAAATAAGACGAACGAAAAAAAAATACCGCAAGCCCCACTATGTACAGGACAGCCGTGATAGTAGTTTATTAATACTTCAAATGGGGTTTGACAATGCCATTACATCACGATGCTCCTCTCGTGGCGTCAACAGACTTGGAGAACACGTCAAGCTGATGAATTTGCAGGTGTTATGTAGCTGTTTATCCTACCTCCACACATTATCCTCTGCGTCAGTCCGACAAGTATGTCTGCGAGAAAGATAATATTCGGTATGCGTCCCGATCTTTCGCAGTGCGGAACCAATGCGGGCCTTTGGTCAATCTATCACGTCAGCGCCCAGTGAACGTGTACGGACATTTGATCACCAAAACGTTGTTCTTCGTGTCCATCTGTTGTCAGGCATGCCTGCTACATGTTCAGCCCTTGCGTATGCGTAGTTTCATTGCTATCTGAAAGAATCTGATCTTCTCAACATGTTTTAAGCAAGGTCCACAACTGATTGTTAGAATGACCACGTGTGCTGTTGCCATTGTGCCTTTCATCTCTTGAAGTTTTGTAACAATACTATGCTGCTTTTCGTTAACTAGAGATTCTGTGGATGGTATTTATGTATAGGAATAGGCAGATATAGGAGTTGACATCCTCCACGGTGGGACGATGAGGCTAACGTCTGGTCAGGCAAAACACACTTATCAGACAATGTTAGCCAGGGTCAGGAGAAATATACTGGCCAATACCCTCACCTGACCTCCTCGTTGATCGTCCTGGAAACAGGCTGTTGTCGAAGACACCAGTCTGGCCAACAAGATGAGATTCAACGTGATCCCTGTAGTAGTGAGCGATACGCATATGAAGCCAATCATAGCACAACCGCCTGTTGGACTCCTGTCTACCTTCATCAGCACGTTCGGGGTGTGAGGAAAGCTACTGTAATGCATTTTGACAAATGTAATATAATCAGGAATAGTCAACACGTGTGTATATTCAAAAAAAACACTTCAGTAGCATGCCATTTGCAGAACGTTACTTTTTACTATAGCCAACATATTCGTATGTTATAGTTTCTTGGCAGGTTATTACTTTCCGTACGTGGAGGAGTGTACAAAACACACGTCTGCCAAATTGACACCAGCGTTGATTAGAAATGGACGCTTCACCCATATGCCACGCATACGTTTACTAACGGGAAATCGTGCTTAACAAATATATTGGAATTCGCGGACGCTACCAAAATGGTAGTGGAGGGGAGCCAGTGCATGTTATTCATCTAGAATTTGCAGACGATAGCGTACCTATTAAAGATTGTTTAGAAAGTTAAAATAACGTAGAATAGGTGACGAATGTAAGACGGATAGAAAATTGGTTTACGGGAAGAAGGTAGAGAATGGGCATAAATAAGAAGTTCTGCACTCTTGAGTGATGAGAGGTAGAAAGTGTAGTGCCGCAAGGCTCGGCTTTGGGGACAATTTTGTTCTTGTGTGTATATATATTGCCATAGAGCTTGTCTAGTGATGGCCACATGTGCTTTCTCTGGTCCTCCTATGTTGGACAATTTTGCAGCAGATGTTAAAGCGGTCATTTTCCCTGTACCACAGGTGCATTCGTCAGTGCCACCTATCTTCAGTTTATGGAATAGATGGTACCTCAGTCTGTTGTGGCATGTGCGGAGGCTGAAGACCACGACCTGCTCTCTTCTGTTCAACTGGTAACAAGCATTTTTTGTGTTGCCAGTATGTTCTATTTCTCATGTGGCCATGTATCTGGCCCTTTTTAACCTTTTAGACTCTTCCTAGGTCACACTTGTATTTAATAGCCTTTAGGGCACTAGGAAAAGTTATTCTCATGAGCATTGTATTTTAGACTCTGACCAAGATATATTGGTTGTCAAGTTAACGTGTCGCACGACTTCTTGGTTATTCGATTGGCATCTTTCATGACAGCAACAAACTCATTCTATTTCAGTAAATTGGTCTATTTCTTGTATCCCTTCCAAGATACATAGCACGGAAGTTCTGGTGATAGTACTATCCTCTTCTGTGGGCATGATCTCTCCATTGATGACGATGTGCACATCTACAATCTGCACGAAACTATTGCAAAACAATTTCACACATATTGGCATACAACTGCACAATGATATTTAATATTTTTTAAATTCCAAACCCCATTCAAAGAACACAACATAGTAAAATGCTCAACAAGCTAGAAAGATCGGAAATGTTTAATATCCTTTAATAAGATTTAAGGTGAGCCTGCAGAAGCTTGATGTCGCATATATCAGTTTTATTTTTATTTAGAGATGTTTCAATAAGACACAGGAGAGGACAGGGTTGATTGTTATCACTGAGTCTCCATAACACATGTTCTGAGATGGAAAAAGTTAATGCCATCAAATTTGCTGATGATCAAGTCATAGTTGGAGGATCAGTAGCAACATCACAATAAAAAAAATAAAAGACGATCCACTCACGCCATTGCGGCGCATAGGAAATATGGTGTTAGGCCCATATTATTGCGTAATCCGCGGCACTTAGTGGATGATGTGGTCAGCATCACGCCAGCCACCTTTACTTTCTAGAAGCCGTTGCAGCCTGAAAAAAACATTTCCGCCTCAACTGGGGAATAACCCCAGGACCTCTGATATGTGAAGCCACTGCGCTACATGGCTCCCATCGCAATAGTTTGTTTGAAAAAATTAATAGCAGTCAAAGAGTTTGTCATCAAAATAAACACATTGAAGACAAAGACTTTGGTAATAAGGCAAGCAACATACGCTAATGAATATAATCATCGATTGAGAAATAAACAAGTATATATTTGGGACAAACCATCGTAAGGGATAACAACAATGAGACGGAAATCAAGGCATGGAGTTGCATTAGCCAAAAAGGCCTAAGATAAAAGCAGAATTTGCTATCCTCAAACAATATTAGGAAAGAATCACTATTCATGCACGACCAATTGGATGAAAAACACTTGGAATGTTTTGAGATGTCATGCTGCCGCAGAATGGAAAGAATGAGTTGAACAGAATGAATATCCAATGACAATGTTCTCACAGAGGTAGGGACACAAAGACAAATACTGAAAATGATACACAAATGGTATGGGCTAGTGGTTAAGTGACACGGCTCACTATCCGAAGGTGCTGGATTCAATCCCCATCACAGCACCGGCCGTTACCCCGGGGAAGCAAACCCTTAAAAAATGCAGAAGTAAGCAGACCCTTACATAAAATGCATGCTGAAGTCAGATGCACTGGGCCAATAGGCGCAAAATAACCACAGTGCAGCGCACACAGCCTTGGGGAATAGAATAATAAGATAATAATTGGTCGGGACACAATATGTGACATGAAAGTTTTCTACAGAAGATACCAGAGGACAAGATCAATGGGCAACCAAGAATCACCGTTACATCTCAGGTCTACAGAGACAAAGTGTGAACCTATGCTGAAATGAAAATACAATGGAAAGACATGCTCAGGCAATGTTACAGCCAGTCGTAGGACTGTTCAACCAGAAGATTCAGATATGGCAACAATAGCAGACTCTTTAGAGGAATGGACAGAACAGATTCACTTACACCATTATTTATGCAAAAGACATGCAATGAAGATTATGTTTGGAACTGACAAATATAAGAACATTTTTAAAACCAAGATGCAGAAACCACCCTACAGGACCACACAAATACTTTTCTTTTTATATATACATCCTGTAAGGAGGCTAACTGCAGTGGCTGCCACAAGCTCCCATTGGGAGCAAAAAAAGTCAATGTACCAACAAAAATTTCTTGAACAAAAAATAGTTTAATAAATTTACTGTGATGTCAGCATAATAGGTGCAAAAATATGTAATTTGAAACAAGATTGTATTTAATTGAAATGTATTTATCTGTAGAATTTATGGACCATCAGCGCAAATTTTTTTAAACTTGAAAAATATTGTGCGATCCAGTCTTCAATTAACCTTGAAAATCGTCATTCTGACATATAAAACACAGTGTCAAGAGCTGCCAGTTCACAGCTAAATGGATTATATCATCATCATCGCCAAAGAAATGAGATCTGCTACAGTGGAAAAAATTGTAGGGGCATGTTATTAGAAATGATGACATGTGAAAAGGGGTATTTGTTGAGGATCTATGCTTTGGAGGGAGTTCAAAGGCTTTGATTGATTGTGTTCAACACAAGAAAAATATGTGACCTACTTTTGTTTCTGCGAGACATGTCCGCTAGGTCTTTCTTAATGCTGCAGTTTGCAGTCTGTTGCAAATAAGTTTAAATTTTAAATATTATCAGGCAGATGTCACTGTGGTAGATTAATACAGTACAACGCCTCAAATTTTCTTAGTTTACAGTAACCAAGTGTGTACAGATTTCATTAGCCAAATACTAGTGCTCAGCATTTTAACCAAAAGTGAGAACAACCAAACTCAAATGTGTAGACAAGCCATTATCACTGTTAACATTTTTGACAACAAACAAAAAACATGTCAAAATTCAAAATTCCAACGCAAACCTGCTTGTGATGTACAGAACACATCATTGTATACATTTAAATAATGTCTTTTATTTTCAATTATAAGTGATATCATGAACTCAACAGTAATGAACAAAGAAGGAAAAATAATGTTAAGAACATAACATTCTCCACACAAAAAACAAAACAAATTCAGCTACCTAGTAAGATAGATTACTGTAAAATGATCAGACACTTTCTTACTTTCATATTTTTCTGAGTATAAGATTTTTTATTGAGATGGTGGTTTTTTGGTGCATGATTTATTTTTTAAAAAAACCAACAGAAATAAATGCATCGCTGTGAGCCATGGGCCTTTCTTTTCATTAAGACCCAGCAATGCTCCTTGACCTATTGACCTGATCTAAGGGCTATAATTCGTTCCCTTATCTTCTCATGGTTGGCTCCGATGATCTCATCAACCTGTTAGGAAGACAAATAGAATTTGTTTTGCACATTGCTTATCATATAGATCAATGAGAAATACAAACATACCCAGTTCATATGATATGCTAGGTTCCACCGAACCAATTTCAATGATGTACATACTGCAATATTAAGAAAATGCGCTTGGGGGAGAGAGGAGGAAACTACTATCTGGTCAGACAAAACATACTGATTGAACACGTTACAGTTAGGGAAGATTTTATGACCAAGACACACACCCCCCACATGTGGGCTTCTCTTCTTTGAGCCAATGCCATATAGTGGTATCAGCAAGTGGGCTGTTGTTTAGCTCCTTACAAAGTGTTCATTTGTCTGGCCTCGGAGGAAGCTCTTTTCTAACACTGGCAAGCAGAAGACATTCAAAAAGATGGTGCTGGACAGTTTCATACAGGTGTGTGCACAGCCAGCACTCTGGAGTATGTTGTATGCGTTGGGTGAGAAGTTGGAAAATGGCGCTTTGATTTATCCTTTTCAGGTTGATATCCAGAAACAATGAATAAGCTGGCAGCAAAACCAGAGCTCACCAAGACTCTGTTCTGCATCTAGGTGGTGGACCTGGAATCAATGTGCATTAGTGCAACCTGTCTTAAAAATAGGGATCACAGAAAGGACGGCAAACAGCATCCCAAAAGATGCTATGCTGATACCAGATGTTGGTGAAGGAAGACTAATGTCTGGTCAGGCCAAAATATACTGGACAAGACCCTCATTTTGGCTTCCTCGTAGTCCTTCCCAGAAACAGGCTGTTTTCACGGCAGTCTGGCTAGCAAGGTGAGGTATCGATGTGAACCCTGTGGTGGCGAGTGACACGCAGATGAGGCCAAGCATAACACAATTGCCTGGAGGACCCTGGACCACCTTCATCAACACCCCCAGGATGTGAGGAAAGCTACTGCAACCCATCACTTAATGCCCTTTTCAGGGTGCACAAAAGAGTAACCTACTCATTGTGGGCATTCGCAAACAATGCCGGATGTTGCAGGATGAAAGGGACAGATATATAGCAGTGTCGCTGTAAACTAAGATACAATGCCCTTTTCAGAACAAACAGCAAAGGAACAAAAAATATATATATTGAGTTGCATGACGAAAGGCAAAGATTATTGCAGCGTTGCTGTAAACTGTGACACTATATTTGTCAACAGGTGTTGGAAGATTAAAGGTTCAGAGTACCACTGTTTAGGTTAAGCATCCTTACATTTTGATTTTTCTTACAGCATTTATATAAAAAATAAAAATTATATATTAGTTTGTCGTACACCTCATTTGAGCTTAAAAGCAATTGCAATCAAATAAACAAAAGAGTTAGAGCACAGAATAGAAAGAGAGAGGAACTTAACATAATAGAGTAGCAATATTTATTTCCTAATTCAATGTGGATGGCGCAGAAAGAGAGTAGTGAACAGAGACTCACGGTGTCCGCCCCGAATGCAGGAGGTCGAGTGCTCGAATCACAATTTAGACAGATTTTTATCATCAGTAAAAACCACCTTCCAAGAAACTGGTTGTACATATACTCTGTAGAGACTTTTAAACCAGTATAAAGATGTTGAAGTTAAACACCCATACAAAGAATTTTTAAAAAAAAGGCTAACGACTGTACCTTTTTCCCGCCCAAGTAAAAATGGAATGTAGGCATGGCTGTGACACAACAGTATTCTGCTGTTTCCTGAAAAGACATTTTATAAATGTTGAGATTACTGTACAGTAACTAATGTAAAAGTGTATCATGATTGTAAACCACTCAGTGCATAAAAGGTTGTGAAATGCTTAATCTAGATTTATGAATGAATTTAAAGTTGTAAAAAAAAAGATATGCAAAGCTATGTACGTCAATCGCAAGCTTTTAAGTACCATAACAAGATTCAATGTATAACTTTATAAATTATCTCTACCAGCAAAAATAGGAAAACCAAAAGCTGCCTTTAACAATACTATAAGAAGGGTATACTTTGGTCCTACTAACATTCATTCCATTGTTAAATATTGTAGCCTATATATATATATTCCAGTCTTTACATGCTTTGATTACCACTTACATCATTCTCGTCTACATCAATTTTGATGAATGTGACATCTGAGAACTCCTCTGACCATGCCTGAAAAGAAAATAAATAAGAAAACAATGAAATCCCTGAAGGTCTTTGAAAGGTGGATATATAGCATATTGAGTAAGTTCCACGGAGAGAAAAGAAAAGGAGGATCTTGTTTGGAGAAGTTAAGGCATTTTGACCAAAGAAAAAGGCACTTTGCTAAAAGCTATATTACAAAGGACAGTTGCACAAGAGAAAAACAAATCTTTAGGTGGGAAGGTAACATCAAGAGATGGACAGGAAAAGAAGTGTTGGCAAATTGCAACATCACTGCAAGGCTTGACAGATCCATGCAAATATTGCAGTCAAGCTGTAAACTACGGCGCGAAGCATTCCATTCTTGCAATGCCCTTTTCAGGGCTTGGTAGCTGGAGTTTGAGAACAAACAAAGAAGATATATACATAAATAATTTTACCAGTTTGATATTGTCAAGTTCTTCATCTGTACTACATTTTTCAAAGTTCAGTTCAAACTTATTTCAAGACCGCACCTTATTTCCTTTACAAGTTATGGGCAAAAGATTATGTATTTCAGATTGTGCTTACAGCAAATAGAAAATTCTTAGCTCAATTTGTTAGACATATGTGAGAATACAGTGTACCTTTAAATCCCGAGCAACATTGTTACCATTTTACTGACAATTGGAATCAAGACGCCAAGCAGCGGATGAGCTGTAGAGGTCAGGGACCAATAGGTGACTGCTAGCGCCAGGGTTAGCAAACCAGAGCCCTTCTACACCACCATGTGGTGATCCTGGATAACAGGTTGCAACAGAGCAGACTGGCTTAGGAGAAGGGATCGAAGAGGGAAGGTAACCTGGGACTAAAAAATTTGATTCTGAAGTTGGATGTGGTGGACCGAAAGGTGCAAATAATAATCAAATTGTAAAACTACAACACAACGCATTCCATTCCCTGACGTCATGCTGCTTGCAAAGCCCTTTTCAGGGCTCGGTAGAGGAAGATTCAGGACGAACTCAGAAGAATAACTGACACAATTTTCAGGGAAGTGCATTGCTGAATGGTTTCTATGCCCGCCTGCTAACAAGAAGGGCAGTAGATCGAATACCCTGTGATACAACATTTGGTTTTTACTGATACAATCACTTTAATGTACTATTAAAGTGTGTTATTTTACTGGAAATTACATAGTTTTCAGATCAGGTGAAATTACCAAAATTCTTGGAATTAAAACATTTTCATGTGGTGGAGGGCAGGGCAGTTAAAGTGTGGTAGAGATGGACCATATGTTAAAAAATTTATTGACAGCAAAGAAGAGTAATAAGCAGTTGAGTCTATAAATTTGTCTGGATCACAAACTCTGCCTATATTCCTTAGTCGCTAGTGTTGAATGACAAAAGGTTCGACCGGTTGTAATACATTTTTGGGGTGTCTCCCAACTTAAAAAAATAATACCTGCAAGTCGACAGTGTCAAAACTGTTGCTGTATGATCAGTCAACATGAATTGCTGATCATGACTCAACTGTATATTATCTAAAAGTACCAGAGCGCTTGGGGTGTATAGTAACATAACTCATCTCTCTCTTGTGCCAAGGTGCTTCTGTCATCTGGAGGCCCGGCGTCCACATTCCAGTGCACTTTCTTTTCTGTTGTTCTTTATGCGTTTATAAAGTGCAGATACACCCATGTCTTTGTGAACATTGTCACGAACAAACATTTTTTCTTTCCTCTACATGAGAAATGTGTTAAAATCTCAAAGTTGCAGGAACCAGAACATAGGTCACTACCATTATATCATGACTAGTAGAGTCAAATCGGAGATAACATTCATCCTGAAATTTTGAGTACATACCTCTGCTTCCAAATTTTGACGCACTTGTGACAAGAGTCCAGGGGTTTTAGGTGGAGTGATAGAGCCACAGAACCCAGTGAAGCACAAGAAGGGAATCCACTAAAATCTGTTCAAGAAACCTCGAACAGACAAGTTTAGAAACTTAGTCCAAGACTAAAGTAAAGTGTAACTGTCTTTGTTCAGCATCAATGACACTGGGAGTTAAGAACTAACCAGACCATATTAAAGAAATGCATTTACTGTCAACTACTAGTCTTCATTTATGGCTTCAAAAGGACCCCCAACAGCTGCCTTGCATGAGGCCACAATTCATCTTGACGCCTTGATACTAATTTTATTGAGTGCTCTGATGTATTTAAACGTATGCATATTCTGGTGATTCATGAAAACTTCAACACACCTGTACAAGTGGAGAAATTGCTTTACATGGACCACACCACGTAGCATAAAAGTCAACAACCACTAAATTTTCACTCCTGCTGATCACTTGGTCAAACTCAGCCTGTGGAAAACAAATTCATAAAGGATTTCAAATTAATTAAGACATTTAATGAACTACGACTGTACCCTATGTCACTGATTCCCCCCAAAAATGCATAGAAATAAAGTAAAAGCTGTTATAAAAAAATATATATGGTTAAAAGGTTAAAGGCGAGGGCTTGACTTCATCGCCTCGGGTTTCCCCATATGGCTCAGTCTCTCTCAGCAGAACAGTATACTGCCTGCCAAGAGGATCAGACAAAGCACGAACTCCGTAACTCCAGCAAATGAACCCAGGGATCTCCGAAAAACTGACATTGTGAGTCGGCCGTCGCAGCTCAAATTCGAACCCTGACAGTTTGAACAGTAAGCAAACTGCTTGACCCCTTCGCCATGGAGATGTATATGGTTTAATACATTAACAAACAAGCTGACTCTTGCTTAACATGGTGGAATGATTTCTTACTGGAACCAGAGGGATCAAGATGTTGAGCTGCAGCGACCCAAAGCTGGCTGCTATCGTCAGCGAACCAGAGCTGCAAAGACCCCACGGTAATCTTGGATAACACGCTGCAACAGGGTAGACTTACGCGTTTTTATTTTGGTCCTGGTGCAGTCATTCAACTGAGCCATTAGTATTACCTACGCTTACATGTTTTGTTTTGTCTGGGCGTGGTCATTCAACTCAATAATACCTGCAATTCGACAGTATCAAAACAGTTGCTGTATCAGTGTATGATCATTCAACATGAATTGCTGATCATGACTCGACTGTATATTTTTCTAAAAGTACCACAGAGTTTGGGAAGTGTAACTGATCGTGGTGGTTTCAAACTCAAACTGCACCTCTCAGTAGTAGAAGACGGGCAACGCGATGAGTGACAAACACAGACTTGGGGACCGAATGTTCACGGGTATAAGACTATAGTATATGTCAAAAGTGAAACTCTGCAGATGAGCAGACTGCAGAGCAGGGCACATCACTTATAATGAAAAAGTACCTATTTATTTGTCCTGTCAGAAGTGATTGACAAATTGATAGTTCTTAATGATTTTTGAAATCTAGGACCCTACATTTACTGTGATTTACATGTCCCACAACTACAATCTACATCAATAAAAATTGATGTAAACCATCTATAGTAGACATCTCAACAATCTACATCAATAAACTATATCTAAACTATCTCAATAATATTAATATAATAATAAAGATATTAAAGTCAATAAAGATACGACATTCACACGGGGACAGACCATGGCACTTCAAAGACAAATAATTACAATAATACCGTAATACAAGATTTTTGTTGCAATTTGTACTGTAATTGTGTTCTACCTTAACTACCTAACACCCAACAACATTGACAACAAGGAAGATTTCATGTATTTTATTTGTCAGTTCCAAATTACCATCATTTTCTGTCAACAAGTTTCCGAGATATTCATATTCAAACTAGCCTCACGACTTGTCACTTATGGAAGGAACATTGATTAATTATAATAATTTAAATTATTACAAACATGTTCGATGAGGTTCTGGTAATCACAATGTACAATAAATGAAATTCCACTGGTAACAAATCCAAACAAAAACGTACATTTACTTACTTTTGTTGGTACTGTCTTCATTGTGCTTGTTGTTGGCCTGTCCGTGTCTAGATTGAATTCACTTGTGATTGAGTGTGAAGCCTGCGCATAGGTGTCTTGCCGGCAAACCTTCCCGAACCACACTTAAAATTGTGCTGAGTAATGCAGCGTTTGATAGGCAGTTTCAACAGTAGAAAACTGGCTTGCCAGACAATACCAATTTGTTAATGTTAAATAGGCAGGAATAAATAATGGTGTGTAATTATTTGTATTGTTGTATAATTAGAACATTAATTTAAATTTATTTATATAATTTATTTATTATTTATACTTTCAGTTCGCGTGGTTTTGACAACTTTACGTTCGTTAGTTTAGCTTAGTTGTCCTCCAGGAAAGATGAGGTTGCAATTTTTTTAGGTCAGCTATTTTGTGATTGAACAGATATGGGAGTGGTTGCAATTAAAGCACAATAACAAGCGTGACGAAAACAAAGTAAAAAAGATTATACTCCAGTTTGACATATTCATGAACCATTAGAGACGTTATCCAGCGGTTAGACACATAATAACATTATAGCTTAGTCATCATTTGTCTGGTCCTAGATTAGGTTGAATGGTTGGTTATTGGCCCAGCTCCTGTCCTTTGGCCCAATGCCATGTAGTGTCATTTGTAAGGGTTTGTGAGCTGTTATTTAGTTCCGTATAATGTGTTCCATTTGTCTTGTCTAGTAGAAAGAAGCTCTTTTCTAACACCGGCAAGCGTCGAACATTTAAAAAGATGGTGTACTACAGTTTCATAGGAACGTGTACACGGCCGGCACTCTGGAGTATGTTCTGGTTCAAGTGACTTAACGTGACTATGTTGATTGCGAAGTCGGTAACTGGTGCTTTGATCTCTCCTTTTCATGAGATTTTGGTGTTGTCTTTGGAATGGTCATATGTTTGTAGATTTCTCTCCCAGTATTTCCCATTGTCCATCTATTCAGTAAAACCTATTTATTCGTAGTCTTCAGTAGTTGTTTGACTGTATATATAGTTGTTGGTGTGTATCATTGTTCTTAACTTGATCCTTTCTTAGCCAGTATGTGTCTTGTTATTGTCAGGTGTATCTGAGTGACAAAAGATCTATTGCATAAATATTCTGACTTCATGGGATGTGATAAGTTAGTTGGGACATTTGGGTAAGTTCAAGCTTACAATAAACACCATCTTCCAGAGCTTGAAGAGCAGATAATGAGTCTGTACATATTACGATGCTTTGAGCTATTGATGGGAAAGCATAAAATACAGTCCTTAAGTGGTACACCGCTACTTCCAGTGCTGTTATTTCTGCTTTATAGTTTGAACATGTCTCCCCACAGGCATCACATAGCTCATCAGATGTTCTGTCTGGATACTCTATGTAGTCTCCATATCCCGCTTGAATGGTGACCTTAAAAGCGAACATGTATCCATTCTTCTGGGTAGGCGTCAATCGTTCTCTGTGATGCTCTGATAAGACTTACTGGATCAGAACTCAGTTATAGATTAAGACCATTGCCATTGTGTATTTAAACGTTGGATCACATTTAGTCTAAGTTTGGCTCAACTTTTTTTTTCTCATTTTGGCTTTGCCCGTTGAAACCTGTGAGTAAACACAGCATCATCATAATTCTGTTTGCTGGTGATGATACACCCCCTCCCCCGCCCCCCATTTTCTGGCTGATAAGCTGATCTATAAAATAGAGGGAATAGATTCTCCAACTCGTTGTAGTTGGCTACAGATTATGTCAAATATTGGAACTAGCTAGAGACCAACTAACAAAACCATTGGCTGTATTATGTTTTCAATCACTTGCAAAAGAGATTGTTCCACGGGATTGATAAGATGCAGGAGTGGTCCCTTATTGAAAAAGGGCAAAAAAGCAGATCCAGAAATTATAGACCGGTGAGTTTAACGAGTATAGTCTGTAAATTGCTACAGTCAATAATCAAAGAAAACATTGTGCGTACGATGAAGAAGAAGATAAAGAAAACATTGTAATGCACTTAGACAAGTTTAATCTAATCATAAATAGTCAGCATGGGTTTACTAGAGGGAGATCATGCTTAACAAATCTATTAGAATTCACGGAGGATGTTACTATAATGATAGATAAAGGGGAGCCAGTGGATGTTATTTATCTAGATTTTGCAAAGGCCTTTGATAGAGTACCTCATCAAAGATTATTTCGAAAGTTAAAGTCACATGGAATAGGTGGGGAAGCTGCCAAATGGATTGGAAATTGGTTAACGGGAAGAAGGCAGAGGGTGGGCATACATAAGGAGTACTCTGAGCGTTGTGAAGTGAAAAGTCGAGTGCCACATGGCTCGGTTTTGGGACCAATTTTGTTCTTGATATATATAAATGATTTGGACATTGATATGGGATCCATGATTGCAAAATTTGCTGATGACACAAAACTATGCAGTAGTGTCTCATCTAAAGCAGAAGTGGAAATATTGAGGTAGGATTTAGATCAAATTCGAGAAAGGTCTGTAAGCTGGCAAATGGAGTTAATGTAGATAATTGTTCAGTCATATACACGGGTAGATCCAAAATGGAACATAATTACAGTATGGGCGAGAACAATATTAGAAAGATAGATAAGGAAAGGGACCTAGAGGTTATAATAGATCATACAGGTAAGGTGAGTGAGCAAGTGAAAAAGGCATATGGAATATTATGTATGATAACTAGAAATATTAAACATAGGAGCAAGGAAGTGATAGTCAGACTGTATAAAGCATTAGTTAGACCTAGATTGGAGTACTGTGTACAGGTGGGAATATAGAGGGGATATAAACATGCTGGAAAGAATACAAAAAAGAGCGACAAAGCTGATAATGGGATTCCAGAATTACAGTTATGAGGAAACACTCAGAATAACCGGCCTACAGTGTCTAGAAAAGAGAAGAATTCCAGGTGACAATACAGGTTTATAAGATGATCAGATTACAAATTAGGAAATATTTTTTTAGTCAGAGAGCGCTGAATGCTTGTAATGCATTGCCACAGGATGTAGTGGAGGCAGGGAGAATTAATGCATTTAACAATAAATTGGATGCGCATTGCTTTTATAGCAAAGTAATGTAAAAGAAACTGGTTGTATACAGACTCTGCAGAGTCTTCTAAACCAGTATACAGACGTTAAGTTAAGTTATCAAGGTAAATTGTGAAATGTGAAAGTAGTGAACGAATTCACGTGATTTGGTAAAGTACACTATCCATGAACGTCGCCATTGATGATGAGGTGAACGCTAGGATTTCCAAAGCCAGCAGTTAATTTGGCAGACTAAACACACACTTTTGGCACGGAAGTGGCATTAGTCTGCATACGAAACTGAAGGTTTACAAAGTCGTGGTACTTCCAGGCTGTTGTATGCTTGTGAAACATGGACTGTTTGCAGGCGCCACGTACAAAACTTGAACTCCTTCCACGCAGTCTCCACAAGAAGGGTACTGAAGATAAAATGGTAAAACATAGAATCAAGATGTTGAGCAGCGCATGAGCTGCAGCGGTCAGCGACCCATAGCTGACTGCTAACGTCAGGGCCAGGGAACCAGAGCTGACAAGACCCTTCTACACCTCCACGCGGTAATCATGGATAACAGGCTGGAACAGAGCAGACTGGCTAAGGAGAAGGGATCGAAGAGAGAATGCTAACCCGGTACTAAAAAAATGATTGCTGAAGTCGGATGTGTTGGCCCGAAAGTTGCAAATATCGCAGTTAAGCTGTAAACTACGAAACAACGCATTTCGTTATCTGGACTACATTCTGCTACTTAGGCCCATGTCAGGGTTTGGTAGCGTGAGATTGAGAACGAACGAAGCCAAGCCAAGCTAAGCCAAGCCATGCCAAATAGTAAAGCAGTGCCCCAGATGCCGTTGTTCACGAAAGAGCTGGTATCCCTAGCATTAATACACTCACAGATCCGCTCGGCGGACCATGTATTCCGCACACCAGTTCATCATCTGCCGATAATTCTATTTTATGGTGAGTTGCAGAAGTGCAAACGCTCCTTTGGTGGCCAAAAGAAGCGCTTCAAAAACACGCTTAAAGCGTCACTAAACGCCTTTGGCATTATACCTGCCACTTGGGAAGCTGCTATGCAAGACTGAACAGCATGGCGTACATCTCTTCGTGTATGTGCAGCGGCATGCGAGGCATCCATAAAAACAGCAGCTGAACATGGGGAGATAGGCTTGAAAAACCTGCGAAATGAAACCTTCACACCAGGCACATATTCACTGTCCACACTCCCCGAGGTACTTCCATACCCACATCAGGCTTCTCAGACACATTCGATATCATCGACTAACTGAACATATCCCCAAACGACTGAACAACCACAACTCAAAACACCTGCAGCGCCACAACGAAAACCTTCTCCCAAAAGCAACGCACAGAAATGAAGATGCTGTCTGACTATCAGGAGCCAAACTATTGCCATGAAAACATCTTAATAACCAAAATTAGAAAAAGAAACTTGTCAATCTTTCCACCTAAAATCCCTAAATTAGACGATGGTTGAACGAACATGCAGCTCTAAAGACTAGACTCACCTATACACAGATGAATCCACAGAGAGCGCAGGGATGGGAGAGGAGGCATCTTTGTAAGATACAACAGTGGGAAAATAACCAATAGGGCTTTCCCTACTGGGAAGGTTTCTTCCAGTCTTTGGGCAGTCTATGGCGCTGCTACAGGCAATGCGAATGTTCACATTACCAGACGAACACCCGCCAACTCAGACGGTATTCTTTACAGATGGCAGATCACTATTAGAAGCAACAAAAAACACCAGAGATGAACAGATGCTGCGGGAAGCCAAATCAGACTTTGCGTTTTACTTCCTTAATCGTATGCCAGTTACCCATTTACAGCTGGAGCGTGACGACCATGGGACTTGAACCCCATAACTATGTTGGCATGAGAACAACATGTCCCCCCAATGCTGTATGAGCTTTTTTTTCGTCAGCGGTTTGCCTATCTGTATACTACTGACGGAGGGACGCCCTTTTCACCCGGGACCGAATTATTTGAGGTGGGCAATTTCAGGACATATTAACCAGTGCTTGGATACATGTGACCGTCTGTATGTACATATGCTTGTGTTTCTGTGATCCGAGATATTTATGTGTGGCTCAAACCAGACAATGTTTTTGCTCATTGTGTGTGTGTGTATATATGAAAGGTTATAAACCTTCTGTGGTCTAAATCTTCATCTTGAGAACTTGTTCTGAGCTATTTGCAGTCAAATGTTTGATTTTTTGTTGTTGGTTGCTTTCCACTTATTTCTCTATTCCCCAAGGCGGTGTGCGTTAAACTGTGGTTTTTATTTTACGCCTGTTGGCCTAGTGCATCCGACTTCAGCATGCATTTGTGTAAGGGTCTGCTTCCTTCTGCATTTTCTAAGGATTTGCTTCCCCAGGGTAACGGCCAGTACTGTGATGGGGATCGAGCCCAGCACCTTCTGGTTGTGAGCCGTGTCACTTAACCACTAGGCCACGCCGTCCCCATCTGTATAATGACATTCTTCTTTCTATGGGACTCAATTCACAAAGCAGAAATCAAGCACCGAACCAATTTCAAAAATGCAGTCTAATAAATGATATAGACTAATGTCGATACGCGGCATTACCGAAGTTTTTGCAAGCTGTGACGAACCGTTCCATACATTTTTGCATGGAACCCTCGGTATATCAAATAAACAAATTACCATCAAGCAGGGCGACAACAGGCTTACTGGAAAAAAGCAGCAAACGCCTTTATAGAACATTATGCCAGAGCAAACCACATTGATGTTCCTACAGACAGGCATACAGACATAAGTGAAGAACAAAAGAGCCACGACAACATCAAGATTGCACCAGAGGAGCACATGATGGGAAAACTAACCATGAATGAGGCCATGAGAACTTTAAAGAAAAAGAAATCGCCCGGAAAAGATGGGGTAACAAATGAAATGCTGATGGGGTTGGGCCAAACAGCAAAGAGGAATTTACTGTCAGTTCTGAACCAAAGCTGGAAAAGGGGATGGAAAGATGCTGTACTCATAACAGTACAAAAGAAAGAAAAAGATAGAACAGATCCAAATGGATACAGGCCTATCAGTCTACTGAGCTGTGTAGGTAAACTGATGGAGCGTACGATTAACACCAGACTGATGTGGCACCTGGAAGCAAAACACATATTAATTCCACAGCAAGCAGGATTTAGACAACACAGATCCACTGAGGACTAGATCACTCTCATAGCGCAGGAAATAAATGATGCTTACCAAGAGAAAAAGCATACACTAGTGGTTTGGGTGGATCTAGAGAAGGCATTTGACAAGGTGTGGAAAGAGGGACTTAAAGTCAAGCTACGAAGAAGTGAAGTTTGTGGGAAAATGTACAGATGGATCAGCCACTACCTCGAAAACAGAACAGCCAGAGTTCAAGTACAAGGGCAGATGAGCAAAAAGGTGACACTGGAGCAAGGAGTACCCCAAGGGGGATTGCTGTCACCTACACTTTATCTGGTGTATATAAACAACATCATAGAGAATATACCAAGAAGAGTCCACAGCTCCATGTTTGCAGACGATCTGGCTGTGTGGACCTCTTAAGAAAATCTCACCGTAGCATACAATCGGATGCAGCAGGCCCTAACATCGCTGGAGGAGTGGGTGAAATCATAGTTAGTCAAAATAAATGAAGATAAAACAACATGTACGATATTCTCCCTTTCAAATAAACCACAGAACACCAAAATAAGTCTTAATGGCAAATATCTGCGGCCAAACGACAACCCAAACTACTTGGGCGTCACATTAGATCGGTGCATGACATGGAAAAGTCAGATCGAGAGACACCGAATGAGAGCAAGACAAAGAATGGCAATCATGAGGAAACTTGCTGGCACAAGCTGTGGAGCAGACGGAAGAATACTGAAGAAACTGTACACTGGAAGAGTGAGACCAATTCTCGAGTATGGCATTGCGGCATGGGCAACAGCAGCAAAGGCGAACTTTGATAAAATTAGTAAACTTCAAACCCAAGCCACGAGAGTTATAACAGGAGGCATGAAGTCAACGCCAATTGTAGAACTTGAAAAGATTACAAATCTGCAATCCATGACCGACAGAAGAGACAGCAGAGCCCAGCAGCAAGCAGAGAAACTCAGAAGACTGGCAGACCATCCAATACATCAGAGACTAAATATATTTGGAAAAGGGAAACTAAAGCAGAGAAACTTTGCAGAAATAGCCAAAGCAAAGATGAGCGAAGACCCTATGAACACCATAACAACACCAAAGCCCATCCCTACTGTACGCAAACCCACATGGAATCAGCATATCATTCCGGAGGTGGTAGAAAATATACCAAGTATTGGAAACAAGAACAGCCAGACTGAAAAAGAAAGAAGACACATAACCCTGAGGTACATAGCGGAAAACTACCCAAGCATGGACTGGACCCATACATACACCGACGGTTCTGTAACAAACACAACACAGATTGGAGGGCGAGGGGTATTCCTGAGCCTACCAAATGGTAGAAAAATAACACTGTCAGTGGGAACTGGAAAATTCTCAAGCAATTTCAGAGCGGAGGCAGAGGCACTGAAGGCTGCAGTAAAAGCAATGCTGACAGGCGAAAGCAATGAAAGCCAGATAGTCCTGTTTACAAATGCCCTGACCATGGTTACAGCACTAAAAAGCCAGAAAAATACTGAACTTAATGATTTAAGAGCAGTACTCTGTCAACTATGCCAGCAATCCGCACCAAAAAGAGTAGTGGTACAGTGGGTTCCATCCCACTGTAACACCCAAGGCAACGAGGAGGCAGACAGACTGGCAAAAGAAGGTGCAAGACTACCACAACGAGATTCTAGTATGACCTACTAAGAGTCCAAAAGGTTTATTAGGGCCAGATACATGGCCAAATGGGAAACAGAACATACTGGCTACACACAAAATTATGCCTACTACCAGTTGAACAGAAGAGAGCAGGTCGTGGTCTTCAGACTCCGCACAGGCCACAACAGACTGAGGTACCATATATTCAATAAACTGAAGATAGGTGGCTCTGACGAATGCACCTGTGGTACATGGAAAATGACCGCTGAACATCTGCTGCAAAATTGCCCGACATACGAGGACCAGAGAAAGCACATGTGGCCATCACCAGTGGCAACACTAGACAAGCTCTATGGCAGTGTCGACAGCCTCAGGATGACAGCTGCTTTCTTTGAACAAATTCAAGTTGACGTCTGTCAGCGTACGAAGAAGAAGAAGAAGAAGTATCATCCATGTATCACTATCTCTTCAAGTTCTTTCTGCATAGTGGTACACAAGTTAACAGTCTATCGACAAAAGAGTATAATTAATTGTGACCCCATTCAATGTTGTGACAATAACAAATATCCGGTGAATGTTTATTGAAGTTATCAGGCGCTTCGAGTAAAATTATGATTGGATGATTTACATAAAGTGATGTGATTATATATAATTACTTTTGAATTGTGATGATCTCTGTATTTCTTTTGGACGTTTGTCAAAAATGGGACACCATTATTGCTCATACGGTCTTTCCGCATCAAGCTTCATTTCGTCTTTCTTTTGATATAGGTCAGTGATTCCACGGTGTGTCTCTTGGGCCATCAATACATCAAATGTGTGATGTGCACATAGTTTTGTCATAGATAGTACTTCGGTGTTCAAAATAACAGGATGTCTGTTGTATGATACATGTTGCTTCGCTAGTGAATGAGTTGACCGGCTGAAGAGCATTTTCCAGCTGTCGCCAATTTGATGCGTCAATAGCAATCTACTTGGAGGCTCATACACATAGAATTATAAACAATGGAACTACAGAGATGGACAATACTATGATAAACAGACGCCACTAAAGAAGAGCTATAGAGGCACACGCGACTGAAAATAATAACAACTATCAGACAGATTGCACGGTGGGATGTAACATGGTCCGGTAACGTCTTATATCATATTTGAAAAGATATGTGTGTGTGTGTTTAAATATATATATATATGACTATCACAGATCACAGACACACACAAACACCACTTGCTAACCGTGACAAATCTGTATTGATACAGACATTACTCCACCCTTGAACAAGTTACCGTGTATATATTTAGTTTACATTAGAAACGAAATAGTTTACATATTGTAACTTTCATGTAAGACAAATCAGATAATAACAGTGAGGTTAAAATGTCAAACTCGCATGTGGTGTACATTTATGACGACTCATTTTGCAGGCCAGATTGTCTATTCGTGTTCATTCAAATACATTATGGTATTATATTTTACACTTGTTAACATTCCCTGGGGCGAAAAGGTAGACGGATGTATGTTAGATTCAACCATCTATACTGTTAGCAACCAATTTTGAGACAAATTTGTTTAGATTGTTAGATCAAATGACAAGCATGGGAGGGCAGTATCGATTTGATGCCATGTGATAGAGCATGCAATATGTCGTAGCTTAATGAGCAATTCGACTTTATGGATTCCGTACATATGATATTTAAATGCAGAATGATAACAGACACTGCCGTCGGGGAGGAAGTGTTTGAATCATGTTTATTATAGGTTGTTTGAGGGAACGACAATATCTCTTCAAAATAATACCAATAGCTGAGTGTTGGGTTTCCATGTACAGCTTGGCCGACGACGTCACTAGTAGGAAGTGAACCCAGTGTCTTTGAGATTAGAAGCATGTGGTTTGACCACTCAGCAATTCACATCACACATTTAAAACAGCGATATCCGGTGCATTGTTTTTTGCCCAAGTGTTTTCTGTTCAAAATTAATGTGAGCCACTAATAGTTACACTGAAACATCGAGTGTCAAAGGGATAGATTGTGAATGATATTAACTGTCATCATCATCTAGCATGTCCTTTATAGAACGTCTCTTCCATCACAGTCTGTCTGAAAGAAACTCGTTCCCTTGCCAAAACTTCAGCCTCCGCCAGTCATACTCAGGCATTTCTGGATATCTTGGTGCCATCGTCTTCTTAGTCTACCACTGCCTCTTTTACCTGGCACCATACCTTCCATCACTGTTCTCTCGAGACCGTTGTGTCTCTTGATGTCACCAAAGTATTTACATTTTCTGGCCAAAATAAAATTGATAAACCAGTTTTCCTCTATGCTCAACTCTTGCCGAATATCTACATTTGTCTTTTTCTCTGTCCAGGGTATTTTGAGGATCTTTCTGTAACATTTTGACTCGAAGAATTCGATTAATTGTCTAGACGTTTTGGTAATCGTCCATGACTCGCAGCCATTTGCTGGCACTAAAAAAATACACTCTTAACACTTTCACTTTTGTCGTGTTATTGCTCTGTCATATTTTCTCCAGGCTGTCCAGTCTCTGCATTAACATGGCTAATCTTCTTCTGATTTATTTCGGGCAGTCGCCATTTCTGTCAATTCTGGAGCACAGTTATTCCAAATGCGTGACCTGATCTATTTCCTCACAACACACTGTAAATTTATGTTGAAGTCGGGTTTTGTCGGTGGTCATTATCTTTGTTTTGTTTATAAACAAGTGTTGATATTTACTGTGTCTATTTAAGGCCAAAATTAGCTGCTCTAGCCCTTCTTCACTTTTTGATAATATCGTAACTCTGGAATCTCGTAACCACCAATTGTAAATGTATCGAAACTTTCAATGTTTTCGTCTTCTCTAACATTTCTCATTATACATTACGCATATACGTTGTATCGATAAGGTGAGAGGATACATCCCTGTTTTACTCCATTTTGTACTGCGAACCAATCTGATGTTTGCCCGTATACTCGGACAGCGGCCAGTTGATCTTGATATAATATTTCAACGAGATGTATAATTTTGCACAGGAAACCCCATTTCCTTCCTGATGTTCCACATATGTTGAGGTTTTACCGTATCGAAGGTCTTGGTATAATCAATGAAACACGTGCACAAAAGCTCTACATTAATTCTCTACATTTTTCGTAGATATTCCTCAAATTGAATATTTGATCTCTGGTCCCTTTGTCTTCCCTAAAACCTGCTTGAATTTTAGAAATTCCAGATTCAAACTTTTTCTCAATCCTTCTTAACAGGACCCGCAAAAGTATCTTTCTAGCGTGGCTGATTAGCGAGATAGTTCGGTAGTATGAGCACAGCTTTCGATGGCCTTTTTTTCCGGAGGGTAATATAACTACCATCTAATATATATCTATCTGTCTGTGTGTGTGTGTGTATGTGTGCGTGTGTGTGTAAAATATTAACTACCATATCCTGCAAAACTAGGTTTTTACAGCTATATATCCACTACATCTTAGAGGTATACATTTGCTAAGGATTCCGAAAACGATAGTGGGTTTTAGATAACACAATTAAGATTGAAGTTTTGTTAACTTTCCCGGCCGAGCAATGTTAACATTATTAGTGATAACCATTCACCGATCCAATTTTAGTATATGCTTTATTTTGTTGATGCTTATAGCTGTATAATATTTTCTATTCAACATTCCCAATGTACATGCGTGTTATAAATATCGTTATTCACAATCAATCAAATGTGCATACGCATTGTTTATTAAAATACTATATCTTATAGCGTAGTATGTCCAATAATAGTAGTAGCAGAAATAATAATAATAATAATAATAATAATAATAATAATACTTGAATCTTTGATATTCAATCAAGCAATGTTGACTGATGCTAGGTAGACAAGAGCTGCTTGAATCTGTACCTGTCCTTTGCCTTGGAATGCATGATGGCCCAAGTGCGTGACGCCCTCGAAAGACACCTCGTTTATCTATCGTCGGTCATGCGGACCACATGGTCGGCCCATCTATCGTCGGTCATGAGGACCACATGGTCGGCCCATCTATCGTCGGTCAGGAGGACCACATGGTCGGCCCATCTATCGTCGGTCATAAGGACCACTTGGTCGGCCCATCTATCGTCGGTCATGCGGACAATTTCGTATTGATCCAAAGTCGACGACATGCCGTAACTCAGTTTGGACATGGACATCTCTTGGGGAGATATTTAGGACTTTACGCTCCATTGCTCTTTTGGTTATTCGGAGCTTTTCTTCGTCTTATTTGCTTATACTCCAAACTTCACACCTATACTCCAAACTTCACACCTATACTCCAAACTTCACACCTATACTCCAAACTTCACACTTATACTCCAAACTTCACACCTATACTCCAAACTTCACACCTATACTCCAAACTTCACACCTATACTCCAAACTTCACACCTATACTCCAAACTTCACACCTATACTCCAAACTTCACACTTAACTCCAAACTTCACACCTATACTCCAAACTTCACACCTATACTCCAAACTTCACACCTATACTCCAAACTTCACACTTATACTCCAAACTTCACACCTATACTCCAAACTTCACACCTATACTCCAAACTTCACACCTATACTCCAAACTTCACACCTATACTCCAAACTTCACACCTATACTCCAAACTTCACACCTATACTCCAAACTTCACACTTATACTCCAAACTTCACACCTATACTCCAAACTTCACACCTATACTCCAAACTTCACACTTATACTCCAAACTTCACACCTATACTCCAAACTTCACACCTATACTCCAAACTTCACACTTATACTCCAAACTTCACACCTATACTCCAAACTTCACACCTATACTCCAAACTTCACACCTATACTCCAAACTTCACACCTATACTCCAAACTTCACACCTATACTCCAAACTTCACACCTATACTCCAAACTTCATCCCCATACTACAAACTTGATCCACATACTCCAAACTTCATCCCCATACTCCAAACTTAACATCCATACTCCAAACTTCACACCGATACTCTAAACTTCAAACCCATACACCTTTGCTGAAATAACCATGCTATTGAAGACGTGAGCCCTGTCCTTGACGTCCGTCAGCTGCCGGAGTATCTGTTTACTGCGGTTGAAGCTGGGCCAACCAGCAGGCTCTTCTACGTGAGATCTCCTTATCAGAGTTGTGGTTATTGTTGATTTCCTGGCCTAGGTAGACGTTGGAATTGCCATTTTTGATGGGCTTCTCTTCCAATCGCAGATCCCACGCAGGGCAGAAAGTGTTTAGTATAAATTGAGTCTTTTTTCTATTTATCCTCAGGTCAATGACCTGGAATATTTGTTTCAGTTTCTGTGGACTTTGTTCGGCTTCTGCAATCTTGTGGCTGAACATTTTAATGGCGTCTGCAAACTGAGATGTGAGATCATCTCACCATCTATGTTGACACATCGATCCTGCCAGCTTAAAGACCTAAAAACTTGCTGAAGAGCTAAAAGAAACAGTTTTGGGAGATGGTATCTCCGTGTTGTGCCCCTCTGTGTATATGAATGGAAAGCGGCTCGTGGAAAAATAATAATAATAATAATAATAACACTAATAAAAATGTATCTATCGTCGTCAATGAGGATCGCCATTATTATGTGTTTGATTGTTCTCGTAGAATATGTGTGCAGTCTAGTGACTGATCAAGACAATACATGTGAAACCAGCATGCTGTTATACTGCATGATTGACAAACGTGATGCGCAGCTGGTATTCTATCTGCTCTAAACATTCTTATTTCGCTTCTACGAGGCGTGTTAAAATGAAACCGGACCAAACTGCACCAAGTGAACATACGTATGATGTGCATGATAGCGTCCCTTCTGATGTAAACAGCACATAGCAACCGTAAAATTTGCAAAATTTCATTATCCTCCGACTCATAGGTTCCTCAGCAGACCAGTGGCCATGGTGGATGTGATACGAAATCCGTCCAGAGTTGGGAACTTGTCGGTTGGTATGTGCTGTATACACTAGAAGTGGCGTCATCATGCACATCGTACGTATGTTCACTTGGTGCAGTTAGATCCGGTTTCATGTCAACACACCTGGTATACTGGGCTGAACACAGCGTCTTTTCTAGTCGAGCGATTTTGAACAAGAGTGTGTCAGGTGGGAGTGTCTTTTGAACAATACTTAAGAAACTTTCGCTCGCTAAAGGAAAGTAATGTTCACTTTTAGCCTCTTCATTACATGTGTAGAGATCGCCACTGGATTCACTATTAGGCTTGCCGGGCAGGAGTATCCTTACAAATTGTTTATATTAAATTTGTGTGTCCCTGCAGTCACTTCACGATAGCCCACTGTGTCTTTCACTATCCTGCTTTGCTCGAGTACACGGCTGTGTAGCCGGGTGGACAGATTAGCCCATTAATCTTGATTGGCAGCCAATCTAAGAGAAGGTAAACTCTTTCTCTAAGCCCTGGTAGACGATGCTCATGCAGTTTGCCTAGAGGAGATGGAACTCTGATTCTATTACCACAAATGCCAGCTAGGGCTGGCTAGTCCTGGGACGATGAAAGCAACAACTGACACCTCGATCAGCTAACAATTACGTCACCAGCCACGGACAACAACTCCACTGTCTTGTGGAAACCTCGAGAAAGGGCAGGGGAGTAGTAAACACAGATATAAAATCCTGAATGATATCACGGATGGTTTGCAAGAGCGAACTCATTCCGGCAGCTACTGCAATTCTTGCATGATCTAAATGTCGTCAGCCGAGTTGCTGGTCTGAAGATAAATAAAAGTAAAAAAACAATGCCTTAACAATACGTACTGCCCAAAGCTGGACATCAAGATTGGAGAGGAAACCAACTAGGATGTACACTACAATGAATGCCTCTAAGTCAAGCGATACATTTGACCCACAACATTGACCACGTAATCGATAGATGACATAAAGCAGCCTTGTATTCCGTCAACGCCATTAAGCCAGCAGATTCTGAGACGATCCTTTACATTCAGAGAGCAATGACACGTCGGGTACTACCGATTATAATAAAGGACACGATCCGTAGCGAAGGAATTTGACATCAAACTTTGTCTCGGGACGTTGTGTAGGCTGTGATATCACACACGCATTTGATGGGTTAGACATGTATTGCGCATGTCTGCCAACAGATAGGCTTGTAGAACAACGTTTTGGTGGCCATGTTACTGTATACATCCACAAAGTCGCCCACCTATGATGTGCCGAAATGGACTGTCCAAATACCCAGGTCCGCGTTGGTACATCCATGCAATAATCATGATGCATACATAATATTGTTGGTTGGCTTTTAATCATACGTCATATTTGTCGGACTGACGCGTGTGTGTACGTGTGTGTTGTATATTGTGTTCTGCCCCGAGTGGTCAGCCGGGATTTGTGTATCAAAAGGACAAGAATAGCACATCTGCCGAACAGAGAGCATGGCGCAAGAGGAGACTAACTGTTGGCCATTCTTAACACCGGCCATGGTTAAGTGATTTGTTAAAAGTAGCATAGATGACAACTAATAAGCTGCAGGTCTACGTTTGAGTCTATGAAGATGTATTCGCACACCGGTTAATCACTCCTTGCGGCACTTTTCTCAACGTAGCCAAGTAATAAGCTGCTCAAGCCTTGCCCGTTTAGCAAGAAATCCTTCTCATACTACATCCATCTCACGTCAGAGCTGGAACCTGCATCCGCACCCTTAAAAGTACAGGTTGACTAAGACTATATATGCCGATGTGCCTCTTGTGATAAAAATATTTACATTTTCTGGACAAAATAAAATCGATAAGCCAGTTTTCTTTCATGTTCAACTCTTGTGAAATGTCTACATTTGTATTTTTCTCTGTTCCGGGTATTCTAAGAATCTTTCTGTAACATTTCGACTCGAAGGATTCGATTCTTTGTCTAGAAGTTTTGGTAATCGTCCCTAATTCGCAGCCATATGCTGCCAGAGGAAAAACACAGACTCTCAAATCTTTTTATTTTGTTGTTTTGTTGGTGCTCTGCCATTTCAGGCTGTTCAGTCTCTGCATTGCCATGGCTAGTCTTCTTCTGACTTATTTCGAGCAGTCGCCATTTTTGTCAATTCTGAAACCTAGATATTCAAAATGCGTGACCTGATCTATTTCCTCAATCCCCGCTGTAAATTTATGTTGACATCGTGTTTTGTTGGTGGTCATTATCTTTGTTTTGTTTATAAACAGGTTTTGATCTTTACCGTGTTCATTTACAGCTGAAATTAACTGCTCTAGCTCTTCTGTCCTTCTTAATAGTATCACTGTGTCGTCTGCGTATCGTAACTCTGGAATCTCGTAACCGCCAATCGAAAATGTATCAAAACTTTAAATGTTCTCGTCTTCTCGAACATTTCTCATTATACATTCCGCATATACGTTGTATCGATAATGTGAGAGGATACATCCCTGCCTTACTCCCTGTTGTACTGCGAACCAATATGATGTTTGCCCATATACTCGGACAGCGTCTCGTTGATCTTGGTATAATGTTTCAACGAGATGTATAATGTGCACAGGAAACCCCCTTTCATTCCTGATGTTCGACATATTTTGATGTTTTACCGTATCGATGGCATTGGTGTAATCAATGAAACAGGTATACATTTTTCATAGATACTCTTCATATAGAATATGTGATCTCTGGTCCCTCTGTCTTTCCTAAAACCTGCTTGGACTTCGTGAATTTCAGATTAAAACCGTTTCAATATCCTTCTTAACAGGATCCGCAAGAGTATCTTGCTAGCTTGGCTGATTAGCGCGATAGTTCGGTAGTTTCTGCACAGCTTTAGGTTGCCTTTTTGAGGGAGAGAAATATAAATTGATTTCTTCCATGCTTCTGGCCACTCTGAGCTGTGTCATATCTGTTTACACAGCTTGTGATAGACTTGAACAATTGCCTCCCCTCCTGTTTGTATTAGCTCTGCTGGGATATCATCGCATCCTGGGGACTTTCCCTTTTTCAGACTTGTGATAGCTGAGCGTACTTCTTCCAATGTTGGTTCGGGTTCTTTCTCATCCTTTGATAGGATTGTAACTGAGAGCTTTGTGTTATCTCCATACGTGATTCTGCAGTACTCTCTTTAACTATTCAGTATGTCTTTGGTTTCTGTTAATGTGTTATCCTCTTTGTCATTGATCACACGCGAAACCGGACAGATTTCCCTTTTCAGTGTTCTTATCGCCTTAAATGCATCTCTCTCCCTGCCTTGTTGTAGATTTTCTGTTCTTTAAAGTGTCCAATATGCATTTTCTTTTATCTTTTTTTTCTTTTTCTGCGCAGTTTTTATTGGCCGTGTCGATTACTTGACTTCCCATTTGTTTTAATTGTTTCCTTACTTCAATTTTTTAAAATCAGTTTTTCATCTGATCTTATAGCTCTGTTTCTTGTGCGACATCCTGGGAATCATTTATTTCGCTGCCAAGATTAAAATATCCCTTGCGTGTTATGTCAACTCATCAGATGTCATCTCTTCATGTGCCACAAGCAACGCTTCAAATTTGTTTTCTACTTTGTATTCAGTAGGTATTGATGTTATATATGTGTATATATATATATAATATTCAGGTAACTATACCCGTGTTCAAACTGTCTATGAGATATTAAAGAATTTTCACGGCCCATATGACGTATTTGCCTGCCTTGTATTAAAGTGTTCTGCCCTTCTACTGTTGTCCGTATACATTATTTGCTCATGTGTTTTGAAATAATGTAACTGCCTCTCTTGTTCCTTTATTGCTCATTAGTAAATCTTACAGCTATCCTAGGATTGATGATTTAGTAATATTAATGATTACCTAATCGTTATTTTCAGACTACCTTCTCAATAAAGATTGATGGTTTCACTCTAGAGGTCGTAAACAGTTTCACTTATCTGGGGTCAGCCATCAGCAACACTCTCTCGCTTGGAAAGGAAGGAAATAGTCAGTAGGCTTAGCAGGGCGAATACCGTCATGACCCGTATGAGGAAGAGAGTCTGAGAGAACACTAAACTGTCTCACTACATCAAGGTCCGGGTCTATCAGATCTGCGTTCTTTGCACATCCACATTATGGAAGCGAGACTTGGAGCACTTGTACTTGGCGGGAACGGCGGCTCAACACCTTTCACGTGAGGTATCTACGGCGTATGTTGGGGATTGGATGGCAAGAGAGAGTGCCACAAAATTCGGTCTTACAGAGAGCAAACTCTCACAACATGTACTCGCTGTTGAGCCAGCGACGTCTTCAATGGTTGGGGCATGTTTACCGCATGGAAGATGAGAGGCAGTCAAACAATATCCTGTATGAACAGCTAGCCATTAGAATTAGAAGAATGAATCGGCCGTCCTGCACTGCAAGTCAAGGACGCATGCTAGGGGAACACGAGGCCAAGCAACATGCGATTTGAGGGATGGAAACAAAAACAGCTCAGGATCGAACTGTTTGAAGACAGTCAGTTGGAAGGGGCATAGTGGCTGCTGACGCTTGTAGAGGCCTTCTGTCGGAAGAGAAAAGAGAAAGACTGAAGAGTTCAAGGAACAGCCAGACAAGCCGGCCTTCTCAGTCTGGTTGTACGATCTGTGGCTCGGACTGTCATTTGCATATCGGTCTTTACAGCCATAGCAGACAGTGTCGAAATACAGAAAACAGATCTGGACAAAACTCACAGGACGCCACGCGCAAGTTCTATAGAGACTGAGACAGATCTTGACAAAACTCACAGGACGCCACGCGCAGGTTCTATAGAGACTGAGACAGATCTTGACAAAACTCACAGGACGCCACTAGCATGGTCTATAGAGACAGACAGATCTTGACAAAACTCACAGGACGCCACTCGCATGTTATATAGAGACTGAGACAGATCTTGACAAAACTCACAGGACACCACTTGCATGTTCTATAGAGACTGAGACAGATCTTGACAAAACTCACAGGACACCACTTGCATGTTCTATAGAGACTGAGACAGATCTTGACAAAACTCACAGGACACCACTTGCATGTTCTATAGAGACTGAGACAGATCTTGACAAAACTCACAGGACACCACTTGCATGTTCTATAGAGACTGAGACAGATCTTGATAAAACTCACATGGTCTATAGAGACTGAGACAGATCTTGACAAAACTCACATGGTCTATAGAGACTGAGACACATATGATGATGAGAGCAATAACAAGATACGTTGTCATTTATTGTTGAAGCTATTTCACAATTTTGAGCTCGGTGTTTTATATCCCTTTTTCATAACTTGTTGCTTCACTGGTGACAATATGTTAAATTCGGTGTAATGTTTATTAAACATTTTTTGTGTGTAAATGTAATTTGTTTGGTATTCGAAGTATGGTCGGCACTACGTCTTGTGCTGAATACATTTCTAGGCAGAAAATAAGTTGGTTTGGTCATCTCATGAGAATGCACCCTCATCATCTTCAACTGATGGCTTACAATGCTGGTAGATCTGGCTACAGGGGAAGGGGGCGGTCGCGAGGTAGTTGGATAGATGACATTAGAGTGATTGTGCAACGACAAGGGCTCACATTGACCGACGCAACGCACTTGGCGCAGGATAGACTTGACTCAAGCTCCCCACGCCGCTAAACGGCACAAGTGGAAAGAAAACTAACTAACTAATATGTTTGGTGTATTTTCTGGATATTAACACTGCTCTGTGCAGATTTGTAATTCAAGAATCTTAATAAATTTTACGTCAGATTTTCTGAATTACATTTTGTTTATTTGTTTGTTTATCTAGCATTACATATGTTTGTTTCTCTGTCAAACACATGTCACCAATTTTACTTACGTTTACAACCAACGACAGATGTTATACAGTTTACAGTATAACCATCGCCTTACGAAGAGAATGCAGAGAATGATGCAACGAGAGAGAGGAATGTGAGATTAAACATTGAATGATGCAACGAGAGAGGGATGTGAGGTTAAACATCGAATGATGCAACGAGAGAGGAATGTGAGGTTAAACATTGAATGATGCAACGAGAGAGGGATGTGAGGTTAAACATTGAATGATGCAACGAGAGAGGAATGTGAGGTTAAACATTGAATGATGCAACGAGAGAGGGATGTGAGGTTAAACATTGAATGATGCAACGAGAGAGGAATGTGAGGTTAAACATTGAATGATGCAACGAGAGAGGGATGTGAGGTTAAACATTGAATGATGCAACGAGAGAGGGATGTGAGGTTAAACATTGAATGATGCAACGAGAGAGGGATGTGAGGTTAAACATTGAATGATGCAACGAGAGAGGGATGTGAGGTTAAACATTGAATGATGCAACGAGAGAGGGATGTGAGGTTAAACACAGAATGATGCAAGGAGAGAGGAATGTGAGGTTAAACATTGAATGATGCAACGAGAGAGGGATGTGAGGTTAAACAGAGAATGATGCAACGAGAGAGGAATGTGAGGTTAAACATTGAATGATGCAAGGAGAGAGGGATGTGAGGTTAAACATTGAATGATGCAACGAGAGAGGGATGTGAGGTTAAACATTGAATGATGCAACGAGAGAGGGATGTGAGGTTAAACAACCAATATGTGAAAAAGTCCAGGAGTCTGATGTTGCCATAGATACCGATGGTTCCGTGCTAAGTGGTAAGTAAGCCGGTTGGGAGTTCTTTGTTAGAGTGAGAGAGACAGAGAGAAGAGGGAGGAGAGAGAGAACAGGGAGGAGAGAGAGAAGAGGGAGAGGGGGAGAGAGAGGAGAGGGAAGAGAGAGAGAGAGGAAAGAGAGAAGAGAGAGAGAGTATAGAGAGAGAAGATAGAGGAGAGAGGGAGTGAGAAGAGAGAGATGAAGAGAGAGGAAAGAGAGGAGAGAAGAGAGACAGAAAGGAGAGGAAAAAGAGGAGAGAAGAGAGACAGAAAGGAGAGAGAGGAGCGAGAGAGAGGATAGAGAGGAGAGAGAAAAGATGAGAGAGAGAGGATAGAGAGAGGATAGAGAGGAAAGAGGAAGAGAGAGAGGAAAGAGAGGGGAGAGAAAAGAGAGGACAGAGACAAGAGAGAGGGAGGGAGAGGAGAGAGAGAGAGAGAGGAAAGAGAGGAAGAGAGAGAAGAAAGTCAGGAGAGAGAGGAGCGAGAAGATAGGAGAGAGAGGATTAAGAGAGGAGAAAAAGAGAGAGGAGATAGAGAGAGAGGAAAGAGGGGAGAGAGAGGGAGGGAGAGAGAGGAGGGAGAGTGAGAGGACACATGTGAGAGAGGGAGTGAGAGAGAGGAGAGAGAGGAAGAGAGAGGAAAGAGAGGAGAGAGAGGAGAGAGAGAATAGAGGAGAGAGAGGACAGAGAGAAGATAGAGGAAAAGAGGAGAGAAAGAGAATATAGGAGATAGAGGATAGAGAGAGGAGAAAAAGAGAGGGAGTAGAGGGAGAGAGAGAAGAAAGAGAGGAAGAGAGAGGAAAGAGAGGAGAGAGAGAATAGAGGAGAGAGAGGACAGAGAGAAGAGAGAGGAAAAGAGGAGAGAAAGAGAATATAGGAGAGAGAAGATAGAGAGAGGAGAAAAAGAGAGAGAGACAGAGAGGAGTGAGAGGGAGAGAGGACACATGTGAGAGGGAGTGAGAGAGAGAGAGGAGAGAAGAGAGAGAGAGAGAGGAGGGAGAGAGAGGACAGATGCGAGAGGGAGTGAGAGAGAGAGGAGGGAGATAGAGAGAGAGAAAGGCACGGTCGTTGTTGAGAGGAGCGATGCCAACGTGACAACAATGTCCAGTATCAGAATGAATATCAAGGCAGTGACTTTCCATTTGGGGTGGATGTCTGGGACCAGAACAACAACCTGACAGCATGATCCAGGACTGCCAGATAAATATGATTAGTTCATGTCTCTTCTAGTTGTAGTTTTAGTTTAGAACAGCACAGATCCAGGACTGCCAGATAAATATGATTAGTTCATGTCTCTTCCAGTTGTAGTTTTAGTTTAGAACAGCACAGATCCAGGACTGCCAGATAAATATGATTAGTTCATGTCTCTTCTAGTTGTAGTTTTAGTTTAGAACAGCACAGATCCAGGACTGCCAGATAAATATGATTAGTTCATGTCTCTTCCAGTTGTAGTTTTAGTTTAGAACAGCACAGATCCAGGACTGCCAGATACATATGATTAGTTCATGTCTCTTCCAGTTGTAGTTTTAGTTTACAACAGCACAGATCCAGGACTGCCAGATAAATATGATTAGTTCATGTCTCTTCCAGTTGTAGTTTTAGTTTAGAACAGCACAGATCCAGGACTGCCAGATACATATGATTAGTTCATGTCTCTTCCAGTTGTAGTTTTAGTTTACAACAGCACAGATCCAGGACTGCCAGATAAATATGATTAGTTCATGTCTCTTCAAGTTGTAGTTTTAGTTTAGAACAGCACAGATCCAGGACTGCCAGATACATATGATTAGTTCATGTCTCTTCCAGTTGTAGTTTTAGTTTACAACAGCACAGATCCAGGACTGCCAGATAAATATGATTAGTTCATGTCTCTTCCAGTTGTAGTTTTAGTTTAGAACAGCACAGATCCAGGACTGCCAGATACACATGATTAGTTCATGTCTCTTCCAGTTGTAGTTTTAGTTTAGAACAGCACAGATCCAGGACTGCCAGATACATATGATTAGTTCATGTCTCTTCCAGTTGTAGTTTTAGTTTACAACAGCACAGATCTAAGACTGCCAGATAAATATGATTAGTTCATGTCTCTTCCAGTTGTAGTTTTAGTTTAGAAAGGAAGGAAACCTGGTTGTATAGTGATCCAAGTGAACAAGTCCTGAGAACATATAACCGCCCCACCCTCCCCCCTGCGTACTGTACAACCAATGTCGAAATTAGATTTGTTAGATAATTTTTGAGTAGAACAGAAGCAATGGTATTAATATCCACAGTATGGCAACTGTCTCCCTGCTGTAAAAGTTGCTGAAAAATAAAGTTTAATTTAGTTGTAACCGATTACATTGAGTTGTTGTGTAATGAGACTCTGCGTCATCAACTGCTGATTGATCCAAGGAACAAGGATATAAGAGACAAAGTGAATCTGTCATAAACTGCAGATTGATGAAGATGGATAGGATAAGGAAGTGAAAAGGATAGAACAAAACAGGTGGTCCTGCCACAGTGAGGACATTAACAATTGGTAGAGGTGACGTATTGAAGTTAATCAATGACTGCCTTTTGGACGACGACACTGCAGCCGATGATACAGTATTGCACAGATTACAAGATTTTGAAATCAATTCGCGAGTGTATCATAGAGAGGCCCTTGATATTTACGGAGCCGGAGTGTGTAAAACCAGCAAGCTATAAAAACCATCAGTATCTACTCGCTTTACTATCTGCTGATGGATAATGAGCACCTATGGATTGGTCTGAGTGCAATGACGTCGTTTCTTAATAGAACACTTACTTTCTTTGTTATTTCTTATCCTTTGGCCTTCGTGTACATTGTGTCCGCCATCTTAATTTAGCTGTTTAGACAAGCAGCTTTTGAGCAGCCGAGTGGTAGAACACATCTTGGAACAAAGTCACTTGTGTCGCTCACCTCTACCCAGGCGCAATTGAGTACCTGACTAACTGTTAGGGAAGACACGAAACTGGGATCAGCAACAAAATGAAAAATGCGAGACCTTGTACAATAGCGTTTCTAACATTTCGTCTACGTCAGGAGTGTCTTATTAATTGAATGACGTTTTCTCCTTTTCTATAACCCTTACATCAAAGAAGATGTCCAAATGAAAAGGAAATTAAGACAACGATTGCATTGACAAAAAATGGCTTCACAAATAAACACACATTGGTAGCATCAAAGAATATCAGGATAGAACTGAGAAAAGGAATAATTACTTGTCATGTATGTCAAATTGCACTGTATGGAGCTGGAATATAGACTAGCAACGAAGAATGAAAAAACGGTTGGAACCGTTTGAAATGTGGAGAATTGGTATAATGGAAAAAGTGAATTGGACAGTAAGATGATCCAATGACAATGTCCTCACCGGACAGCAAGATGATCCAATGACAATGTCCTCACCGGACAGCAAGATGATCCAATGACAATGTCCTCACCGGACAGCAAGATGATCCAATGACAATGTCCTCACCGGACAGCAAGATGATCCAATGACAATGTCCTCACCGGACAGCAAGATGATCCAATGACAATGTCCTCACCGGACAGCTAGATGATCCAATGACAATGTCCTCACCGGACAGCAAGATGATCCAATGACAATGTCCTCACCGGACAGCAAGATGATCCAATGACAATGTCCTCACCGGACAGCAAGATGATCCAATGACAATGTCCTCACCGGACAGCAAGATGATCCAGTGACAATGTCCTCACCGGACAGCAAGATGATCCAATGACAATGTCCTCACCGGACAGCTAGATGATCCAATGACAATGTCCTCACCGGACAGCAAGATGATCCAATGACAATGTCCTCACCGGACAGCTAGATGATCCAATGACAATGTCCTCACCGGACAGCTAGATGATCCAATGACAATGTCCTCACCGGACAGCAAGATGATCCAATGACAATGTCCTCACCGGACAGCAAGATGATCCAATGACAATGTCCTCACCGGACAGCAAGATGATCCAATGACAATGTCCTCACCGGACAGCAAGATGATCCAATGACAATGTCCTCACCGGACAGCAAGATGATCCAATGACAATGTCCTCACCGGACAGCAAGATGATCCAATGACAATGTCCTCACCGGACAGCAAGATGATCCAATGACAATGTCCTCACCGGACAGCAAGATGATCCAATGACAATGTTCTCACTGGACAGCAAGATGATCCAATGACAATGTTCTCACCGGACAGCAAGATGATCCAATGACAATGTCCTCACTGGACAGCAAGATTATCCAATGACAATGTCCTCACTGGACAGCAAGATGATCCAATGACAATATCCTCACTGGACAGCAAGATGATCCAATGACAATGTCCTCACCGGACAGCTAGATGATCCAATGACAATGTCCTCACCGGACAGCAAGATGATCCAATGACAATGTCCTCACCGGACAGCTAGATGATCCAATGACAATGTCCTCACCGGACAGCAAGATGATCCAATGACAATGTCCTCACAGATGAAGGCGCACAAAGACAAACATTGACAATGAGTGGGAAATAAAAACGAAGATGGAGTTAAGATGGGACACAACATGCGGCATATCAGTCTTCTATAGAGGATCTTAGGGAGAAAGGGATGGGACACAACATGCGGCATATCAGTCTTCTATAGAGGATCTTAGGGAGAAAGGGATGGGACACAACATGCGGCATATCAGTCTTCTATAGAGGATCTTAGGGAGAAAGGGATGGGACACAACATGCGGCATATCAGTCTTCCATGAAGGATCTAGGGAGAAAGAAGAAGTGGTCGATCAAAACTCATCTTTACATTTCAGGCATGCAGAAACATTTAAGTGTGAAGTTTGTAGAAATGTAAAGAGGTGCAGAGGTCAGGGTCAAATGGAGAGACTTGCTCATGCACCCTTTCAACCAGTCTCAGGACCGATCAACCAGCGGATGAAGTCAAAAGGAGAGACATGCTCAGACAACCTCAGAAGCAGTCTCAAGATTGACCACCCAAAGGATCGAGTAAAATGAAAAGACAAGAGCTGGTATGACTTCTTCTTTGTTCGATCTCAATATCCCGCTACCAAGCCCTGAAAAGAGCTTTCCAAGCAGCAGGATGTAGTCCGGAGAACGGAATGTATTGTGTCGCAGTTTACAGCTTGACTTTTATATTTGCAGCTTTCGGTCCGACACATCCGTCTTCAGCTGACATTTTTGAGTAGCGGGTTGCCTTCCCTGATCGATTCCTTCTACTTAGCCATTCTGCTCATTTGCCTGCCTGTTGTACAGGATCACCGCGTAGAGGTGTAGAAGGGTCTTAGTAGCTCTAGTTTGCTGGCCCTGACAAAATCTACTGCTGGTAGGACTGACTAAGGAGGATTCGATGGCCGACTCAAATGTGTGTGCTACGTCCCTGAAAGACGTACTGATTCTGGCGTACCGACACACTGAGTATACACAAAGTGTATCTTTCATTCTATTTCTTCTTTTGTCCTACTGCCTTTGCGATACAGCCCCAATTAGAGGCGGGGTGTGTAGATTTCTTTTTATCGCCAAGTGGAAGGCTTCTGCACTAGTTAGTTGCAATTTCATGAGAGTGTCAGAGACACCCTCGATCCATCGACGTCGAGGTCTGCCTCCTGCACGTAGACCGGAGACCTGCAATTGAAATGTTTTTGATGCAGGCTGGTCATAATACATTCTGACTAAATGACCAAACCACTTAATTCGTTGAGAGTCAATGTAGACACTAACTGGGTTTGTCCCAACTGTCTGCCACAGCGTGTGGTTGTGGATTCGGTCACGATTGTCTGCATTCCTCTCACAGCGAATCTCACAGCTCTGAATTTTTCTCTTTCTGGTTGCTAGTAAGGACCAAGATTGACATTGCTAACACAATGTAGGAATAAAGATTGTATTTATCAGCCTCCTGTTTTTTGAAAGAAGCACTCTTGGGTGTCTCAAAATTGGTTCACAATGATAGTGGACACTGTTCGTCTTCTGAATTCTCCGTGCAATCTTTCTGTCCACTCTGCCATCATAAAAGAATATACTACCCAGGTATTTGAACTCCCGTACTTGCTTGATATCAATGTCACTGATGTGGAAACTTCTCTGAGCTTGTTCACGTGAAATCAACATCTTCTACACATCCAAGTGGTGATCCTGGATAACAGGCTGCAGCAGGCAGACTGGCCAAGGAGAAGGGATCGAAGAGGGAATGCTAGCTCGGTACTCAAAAAATTCTTGCTGAAGTTGGATATTTTGGACCGAAAGGTGCAACTATCGCAGTCAAGCTGTAAACTACGACCCAACGCATTCCGTTCTCTGGACTACATTCTGCTACTTAAGCCCTTTCAGGGTTTGGTAGCTGGAGATTGAGAACGAACGAAGCCAAGCCCATATTCGTTGCAATCGAAATGGAGAAAGTTCCGGTCATGTTGAAAGTATTCTCTATTTTGGTAAAAGATGACCTGATCATCAGCAAACAACAGTTCATTGAGGGACTCTTAGTGAAGGTTTGTAACTGCAAAATTGTATCCACATAAGTTATGAAAACAAGTGGAGAAAGCACACACTCCTTTCGGAAACAACGCAGCACTGGAAACCAATGTGTTATACCTTTATTCGTTGGTACTTCTTCTTCACTGTTTACGTGAATTACACGAATGCCATCCAGTAGTTAACGATCCACACCATATTCCTCCATTACCTCCCATAGTTTACCCGGTCCAATACCTGTTATTGATCAATGAAGACCACGAAGAGTTTCTTATTGTATTCTATGGTTTTTGGTTCCACTTAACTGTCTTGTATTGTTAAAGCATTATGCCTCTCGGACATGAGAGATTATACAAACTCAAGCTGAAGAAAACGCTTGCTTGTGTACAGAGGGCACTGGGCTGTCAATAGCTATGGAGAGAACATATTTATCATTATTATCTTATCATCATCATGAGCCAATTTAAAGTCACAAACAACATGAAAATAATATTATTTTTCTAGGTTTTGGTAACTGTCTATGTGTTGCAACCGTATGCAGCAACGGGAGAAACGCATGTTCTCAAAATTGTCACGTTTGTTGGTTTGCTAGTATTCTGCCAACATTTTCACAGGTCGTGTAGCCTCTGGTATTCTGCCAACATTTTCACAGGTCGTGTAGCCTCTGGTATTCTGCAAACATTTTCACAGGTCGTGTAGCCTCTGGTATTCTACCAACATTTTCACAGGTCGTGTAGCCTCTGGTATTCTGCCAACATTTTCACAGGTTGTGTAGCCTCTGGTATTCTGCCAACATTTTCACAGGTCGTGTAGCCTCTGGTATTCTGCCAACATTTGCTCAGGTTGTGTAGCCTCTGGTATTCTGCCAACATTTTCACAGGTCGTGTAGCCTCTGGTATTCTGCCAACATTTTCACAGGTCGTGTAGCCTCTGGTATTCTGCCAACATTTTCACAGGTCGTGTAGCCTCTGGTATTCTGCCAACATTTTCACAGGTCGTGTAGCCTCTGGTATTCTGCCAACATTTGCTCAGGTTGTGTAGCCTCTGGTATTCTGCCAACATTTGCTCAGGTTGTGTAGCCTCTGGTATTCTGCCAACATTTGCTCAGGTTGTGTAGCCTCTGGTATTCTGCCAACATTTGCTCAGGTTGTGTAGCCTCTGGTATTCTGCCAACATTTGCTCAGGTTGTGTAGCCTCTGGTATTCTGCCAACATTTGCTCAGGTTGTGTAGCCTCTGGTATTCTGCCAACATTTGCTCAGGTTGTGTAGCTCTGGTATTCTGCCAACATTTGCTCAGGTTGTGTAGCCTCTGCATTGCCATTGCCAATCTCCTTGTGATTTTCTTTCAGCAACCGCCATTGTTGTCAATTCTGGAGCTTAGATGCTCGAATTTCGTGGCATGTTCTATTTCCTTATTACAAAAATAAATTTTATGTCGACTTCTTTGTGAGTGGTCGTTATCTTTGTTTTTGTTATGTTTGCAAATAGGCTTTGATCTTCGCTACATCTGCTAAATATAATATAACATACATTTACATAATAGTAGATATAAAAAAAACAACCTTTTATCTGTAACAACTTTTGAATGACCTGTCCTGTATCCGTCAACATTGGAGACTAACAGGTCACACTAGTAGAGGTTGGAGTAAACAATGTCAGCTCCCTAGGTAGTGGGGCATTGGTTAACAATGGAGAAATAGAATTCCACGCATTCGGAGAGTGGCCATGTCAAGTTAAATAAAAGCTTTTACAAGAGTGAGGCCTAATACATATGTCTATAACACTTCATCATTTACAACAGTGACTACTACGGGATTCCCTTGACCTTTTCTCGCCAACCCTTATTTACCTTACATCTTCTTTAATTTTACACCGATTAATTGTCAGAGCAGTGTGCATCTCTCTCTTTCTTTATATTCCAACCCATCCATCCATCCATTCTCCCACCCATCCAAAACGCGTCTCTCTCTCTCTCT